>OY747716.1:50862317-51137317 GCA_963556495.2 Valencia hispanica
GTGTGGGTGTTGAAACGGCCACACGCCCCCACGGCCATGACAGGTCTCCAGTGTTTTACAGAGACACACAGGACAGACCGCCATGCACACACTCACACCTGACCAGGTAACCAGTAAACAGTCAGGCTTTTTATAAAGCTTTTCTTATAAAGCTGGAGTACCCGGAGGGAACCCAGACATGCACAGGGACACCATGCAGAAAGACCCCAGACTGGGATTTGAACCCAGCACCTTTTTGCTGCAGGGCTACAGTGGCTACCCACTGCTTCACTGTGCAGCCATTGTTTATTGATATTCTTTTAAATTACGTGCAATATTATATAACATACGTTATGTCCCTTTTCATCCACGATAAAACATTATAGATCATAAAAAAACAGGGATTTGACGGACGCTAAAATCAGCTGGTTGCTAAAATAGTGACCTTTTCTGTTTACCGCTGATCGCTTCTTCTGCCCCCAAGTGGCCAAATATGGAATTAAACCAGTTTCCCCCCTCATGATGAAATGTTAATGAGGAAAGGGTCTGCTGGGTTCTGTAGTCGCGCCTGTCAGTGTCCGGGTATTGACGACTGGAAAGCAGAAAGGTCATTGGTCAATACAGCAGGTTGCCATGTTAACCAATCAGAATCATTGATCTATTGGTGGTTGACTACACAGCCAATCAGATGGCAGCGATTCGGGTCAGTGAGCCGGAGCCCATGACAGCCGAACAGGGATCAGTGACACAACAACAACAACAACAACAAACATGGCACCTTCTGGGATCAATACACACACATGCAACACGTCCCGGTGTCAGAGAGTAATTATCAGAGTCTTCGATCAAATTTACTGATGCTGAAAACTATTTATTTTGTTCATATTTGATGTTAAAAGAAAAGATTATTCACATTTATTTTATTTACAAAACTGGAATAAAGTAACACTGATTTAAATCTTTATTCAGCCCCTTTTACTCTGATGCTTCCAAATAAAACCCAGTTTAACCAGTTCCCCTCAGAGGAAGTGGACCAATATAAACTGAAGCAGAAGATCTAGAAGGTTCTGTTTGTACTGCTGGAGCCTCTGTCTCCAGATGAGTTTCTCCTCCTCAGGAGTTCCTCAGAGCGCTCGGGTTCTCTCCGAGTTTGGTTCCTGACCCACTGGCCCGGTTACCAGTAACACCAGGAGAAGCTGCTGGTTGTTTGGTGACACCCATCCAGTCTGAAGGGTTGATGTGTCATCAGCTCCATGTGTCAGTATTAATGAATAGGAGGAAATGAATCCGGTTTAGTAGAGGGAAAAGCAGACATATTTCATATATCTGCAGACATCTTTACCTGGTTTACCTGGTCTTCTATACGCTTTTTCCCGTTCCTCTCCTCTCTTCACTCTGGCTTTGGTTCGGGGGGTTCGCGTTAACCAAATATTTTCTGTATCTGAGCGTTTTTTTTAAGAACAGTGACGGAAAAATCTGAAGGCTGTCCGTCTTTTTCACAATGAGCATTCACACCTCCGACGCGCAGGTATTTTCAACTTTACACACGGAGTCCAGGTAAACTGAATCACTTAAAAAAAGATTCCCATGAGAGCATCTGAGCATCATCTCAGACCTGGACACCGCACTCAATGCGTCTCGCTAACCTGGAGCCGACGGCGCGTTGAAGAGTTACTGAGGCTTCGGAGCGCGTCGGTGTTGTACCAACCACAGGTGCATGCTGGGGGATTTCCTCCCACTGGAGCGATAGCTTGTAGGTCAGGAAACGAATCGTTCAGAGAGTCTTTCTGACTTCTGATCACTTCAGTTGGAGAAACGTTCCCTGAGTTCCAAACTTTGGTTGAAGTGGAGCTTTAAAAAAACCTCATTACAAAAACCTCTGCAGCAATTCCACTATTTGGTTACGAACAAGCTGGCGATCATTTCAAGATGATCATTTAATTTCATTGTTCATATATAGCTCTCTGTTCAGCCTGAATATGATTTTAAATAAATAAAATTAAGTCATATAAAACTATATAAGTAAAAATAGAATATGACCAGATTTTTCTGGTTGGGTCGTTTCCCAGCCGGTTTGGACTTTAGATTCCTGCTTCCTGCTGAACGAAACGCTTCGACTCCACAGCAGAACCAGCAGTCTGTCTCAGTACGTAGAGGTTCACTAATGGCCTAGTTAAAGCTCAGTATGAGGCAGATTTCTGCTGAACCCGTCCGGGTCAGAGGAGATGTGAGGCCTTCTGTGGTCCGGTAACACCTTTAGGCGTTCTCTCTAGATAAATGAAATCAGTGATCAGATCTGAGCCCAGATTGTGTTCTGGACCAGAACCTGTGACCCCGGCGCTGACTCCTCCCCCTCTGCTCTGTCTGCAGCTGCTGAACCTCTTCCTGGCTCTGCTCCTCAGCAGCTTCAGCTCCGACAACCTCTCCGCCCCGGATGAAGACGGGGAGATGAACAACCTGCATATCGCCATCCACAGGATCACCCTGGGCCTGGCCTGGTGCCGCCGACAGGTACGCACGCGTCTTTCTCATCTGCTGGTTCTGAACCATTGACTGTATAAATAATGGACAGCGTTTCCGCACTCCTCCCCGTTTACCAAAATGACCACGAAATCATGGCGGATTTACAGACTCCTCCTCCCCGGTTCTGACGCAGCGTGTTCCTAAAAAGGGCATAAGGGCAGGATCTTCACCGTAGACTCGGCCCAGCTTGGCCCTCGCGGGGCGTGTATTTCTGTCGTAATCCCGCCCATTCTGCTCCCGCGCCTTTAGCTCTGATGCTAAACTTGACTAGCTAAGCTAAAGGCTAATTTCTATATATACAGTCAATGCTCCCGCTTCATTCTACTGCAGCCATCCATGCGCCTCCGACGGCTCTCTTCCCCCCCACAATCTCATGAGGCAAGAACTCATAACTTAAAATAATTATTAAAATAGCCAGATAGCCTCTGCTAGCACCATGCGGCTGTTAGCTAGCCGATGGGCCAGGCAGCGATGTAAACGGCCTGTCAATCAAAGTCAGGTCCTCATTAATTATGCAAGTTTTATCCTACGTTAACCAGCCTGGTGCCTCTGATTGTTTCTAACCCATCGTAATCACAGGAGGAATATGTAGCTGGAGAAAGTTCCAAAAAATGAGGCACCGGGCATTAAAGTTGTTTTTAACGTGTCTAAAGTGCAATGCATTCCAATGGGGGACTAGCGGCTGTATGGCGGTACTACAGCAATGGCGGCCTCAAGTGTCGTAGTCACAAAGCAGAGCAGCCGGCGGCCATTGTTCTTAACCCGCCCAGTTGAAGGTCTGGTTCTGTCAATGCAGGTGGTGGACTTCTTCAACGGGAACCTGAAACGGCGCCGTCAGAAACGGAAGGAGGCCAAAGCGATGATGAAGCTGAAACGGCTGAGCAGCGTACACACCGAGGCCAACGGCACCGTCATCGGTAAACACACACATCGGCTGATCCAAAGGGTTTTCTACGCAGAATCAGAACCGATCTGATCCAGAACCTCCCCCTCTGTTGCAGGGCGGCATGTGGAGAAGTACGTGGTGCCGGAGGACGACAGCTACATGACCAACCCCAACCTGACCATCAGCGTTCCCATCGCTCCCGGAGAGTCCGACGTGGAGTTCCCGGAGGAGGAGGAGGAGGAGGAGGAGGAAGAGGAGGAGGGTCAGGAGGAGCAGAGCGAGGGTTCAGAGGGAGACGAGGAGAGGGAGGAGGAGGTGAGGAGCTGCTGGCCGACCCATCAGAACCTCAAACACTCTTCATCCTCAGCCTGAATCGGGTCTCAGCTCTGAGTTCAGCTGCTTCATGTAGTTAGGTTCTCCTAACTGCATGTCTGACCTTTGACCCTCGGTGGTCTGTTTCAAAGTAGGGATCTTTCTTTGCATTAATTTCACCTCCATCACCTCCATGTTGTTAATGAGGGGTGTGTGTGTGTTGTCGGCATCCTTCTTTGTCTGGATGGGAGTGAAAACCTTCCCAGGTTTCTTCCCTCCTCTCGCTTCAGACGTTTTAACTCATAGAAAAAGCTTCTAGACGATTGAGCTCTGATAACTGAGCCGTCGGGGCGTTTATGAGCCGCTTTCTCTCACATTTAGGGCTTTTAATGCTGGAAATGGACAAAGTGAAGCTCAGAGAGACGAAGACCGGGTCTCAGAACCCGGTCCATTATCATCCAGCAAACAGAACATTATCATCCATCCAGTCCCTCGGTCTGCTGAGCTGCACTCCGGTCTGAGCTAAAAGGATGAACATCACAGTGTGTGTTTGTCTTGGATGTGTTTATTTTTCCTGGATGTGTGTGTTCCTCCTGGTTTCTCCACTGCTCCTCTCCAGTCCAGTCTGGTCCGTTCCAATATGGTACTCTCTGGTCCAGTCCAGTTTGATCCAGTCCGTTCCATTCCAATCCAGTCTACTCTTGTCCGGACCAGTCCAGTCTAGTCTGATCCAGTCCAGTTCAGTCCAATCGGGTACTATCCAGACCTATCCGGTCCAGTCAAGTCTAGTCTGGTCTGCTTCAGTCCGGTTCAGTTTTGCCTAGATTGGTCTGTTCCAGTCCAATCCAGTCTGGTCTTGTAAATTCCAGTCTGATTCAGTTTGTCCAGTCAAGTCCGGTTCAATCTGGTTCTATCTGGTCCAGTCCAGTTTTGTCCAGTCCCTTCTGTTCCAGTTCAGTCTACTCTGGTCTGTTCCAGTTGGGTCCAGTCTTGTCCAATTCAGTCTGGTCCGGTCTGGTCGGTTCCAGTCCGGTCCAATCTGGCCCTATCCAGTGCAATCCAGCCCAGTCCGGTCCAGTCCGATTCAGTCCAGTCTGGTCCAATCGGGTACTATCCGGACCAGTCCAGTTTGATCCAGTCTGTTCCATTACAATCCAGTCTACTCTTGTCCGGTCCAGTCTGGACTAGTCTGATCCAGTCCAGTTCGGTCCAGTCCGATTCAGTCCAGTCTGGTCCAATCGGGTACTATCCAGACCTATCCGGTCCAGTTTTGCCTAGATTGGTCCATTCCAGTCCAATCCAGTTTGTCCAGTCAAGCCTGGTTCAATCTGGTTCTATCCGGTCCAATCCAGTTCTGTCCAGTCCCTTCTGTTCCAATCCAGTCTACTCTGGTCAGTTCCAGTTGGGTCCAGTCTTGTCCAGTCCAGTATAGTCTGATCCAGTCCAGTTCGGTTCGGTCCTGTCCGATTCAGTCCAGTCTGGTCCATTGGTTCTATCCGGTCCAGTCCAGTTAGGTCCAGTTCGGTTCGCTCCAGTTCGGTGCGGCCCGTTCTAGGATCAAACTGTGGCCAATGTGTTCCTCCTCAGCTGAGTTCGGACCCCTCGGAGGTTCTGCAGCTGCAGCGAGCCGATGTTCCTCAGCGTCATCACCGCCTATTATTGTTCCTCCAGAGAATAAATGGATCTCAGCAGAACCGGCACCTTTTTTCCATGAGTAATAGATCCACCTGCTCCGTTTCATCCCAAACATTCTGACATGCGAATATTTCACGGAGGCTCAGCCTCGCTGGATCAGCAACCTAAAGGTGAGAAATGATTCCAGACGGCGAGCGTTAGCCCGGTTCTGACCCAGATAGGCAGGTGAGGAACGCTCCTGCAGGGCGGAGACGTGGACGAGATGAGTCAGCAGCCCGGTTCAGGTGTGGTTCTGGCTGCAGGTTCGCTGAGCGAGCATGTTGGTTCTGGGACCGGTCAGGCTGATCCGGGAGCTGCTTGGTGTTGTTGAATCTTACTTCATTTTGGACGGATAAAATAAAGAGATCAGGTTCTAGAGGTCCAAGCCCGGCAGAACCAAACCTGCTTCTGTCATATAAATGTTTTATCAACGCAGTTTTGATTTCAGATCCGTAAAATCAGAGACCAAATAAATGTTTATTTTTATTATGTATTATTTCTTCTCACCCCAACAGGACAGAGCTGACCGGGTCAGACTGGTCCTGTGAACTTTGACCTGTTCTAATCTGAACTGATTGTAACAGAACCTCTCTGGAACCAGTTTAAACCGTTTAACTGTTCAAATGTTGAATATTAACGTATGTCATCTGCTGGCTGGAATTGTCCCAGTTTGGACCGGATCGTGTGGTTTTCTGCACCTGGAAGTGACTCAGACTGAGGGCGGATGACCTCTGACCTCTGCGGAGACTAACAGGTGTCAGGTGGGGTGTGCAGAAGCAGGTGGAGGCTTTGATTTCCCTCCTCTGAGGAACATCAAAACAACCAGAACGTCCTCGGAGACAACAAGCACACCTGGGGGAAAATCCCAGCCACAACTTTTAGATTTATTTTAATGACGTCTGATAAAAACAAAAACAAGCTGATTGTTAAGATTGAAAAAGTCGAAGAAAATAATTTTTTTCTTTACCATAAAAGATGCTTTTGGAGCTAAAAAAGGCTCCAAATAACCACTTTTATTCAGTTTGATTTTCTCATTTTTTGTTTTTTCTCATAAAATTGACCCAAAATGTTTCTTTTATTATTTTTGAGGCGACTGGAATCTCTTCAGCCTCGTTTATTTTCTCTCTCTAATTGGATCTGGATCGGAGCTACCTGAAATAAATTTGATTCATAAAAAAAGAAAAACTGGCTGAGAACCGAACCTGAGCCCAAAGACATCAACAGACTGGATAGAATTGAATAATGTCATCAAATGGACTCTTGGTTCCGTTGAAGCAGCAATCCATCATCATCATAATCATCATCATCATCATCTCCTGCTCCTTGTTGAGATGAACTACGTCTCATTTCTGTTTCTCTCAGCAGAAACCGTCCCACTGAGTGATGTCCTTCTGTCCTTGTTAGCGGTCCTCTCTTCTGCCTTTAAGTACAGATGAATTACTGCGATGGAGAATAAGCATCTGTTGCTATGGCAATGGATGCTGAAACAGACTCCTGAAGATGCACGGCTGGGTTTTTTCACTCAGGGACAAAGAGGCTTTTAAAGGAGGGGCTGGAAGTTGTTTGAAAATGTTCGAGGGTCAGAGAAAATCTTTGCCTCACTTTAGGTCTTGGATGACGAACGTTCTGGATGCCTCCGGTCCAAAAAGCTGAGAGAAACTCCTGATTTACCAAACCATGAAGTCACTGTCGTCCTGTAACTAAAGGCAGTGAATGCAACACGTTCTTCTTTTAACTGAACATTTAAAAACCCAGAGGCTTTGGACCATGTGGCTTTCTGCCTGGGGTGGTGTGGTGGAAAATTGTTATGCAATTAGGAATTAAGAGTATATTCTCTGTTTAGTGAATGCATCTAGGGTAAAATGACAAGGTTATTGCTCCAACTTAATGTTTATGATATATATGTGTCAGGTCACCAGAGAGACAGACGCCGGGGCAGTAAGATAACAGTCTGGCCTTTGGATGAGCTGCTTTATGCGTTGCTATGACTCGCATGAAGCGGTTACTCTGGAGGCGGGGCGTGAACGTTGGAGAAGACGTCTACAGAGATAAACAGTGATTGCTGAATACCATTTAAGCGGTTAGTTAGAAAGGTTGGTTAGGGTGATGCACGAGTAACTCTGTCCCCTCCATGTTCTGGCCAGACATGTTTAAATTAAATACTTAAACGCCTTCTGGGACTCAAGTCTTCTTTATTATGGAAACCATGAGATACTATTTTGCCATAACAGTGACATCGTGTCAATCAGTGACGTTTTATTAATGTGTCACAGAAGGCAGGCCATAATGATGTAACAGTAACCTATGTGTGTCGGTGTGTTAAGTAGGGCTGTGTGAGGGTGCACAGCTGTTAAAGTGGTGGGAACGTGTGTCGATCTTCATAAGTAGGACAAGAAAACAGCAGCTGGACGAAATGGACTCATATTTATAGTTAGTTTAAACCAACCAGAACCAAGACCAGGATGGTGACAACATCTCCTCAGAACTCTGTTGGCTGTGGTCGGATGGTTCTGGTGGGGGATGCATGTTGGGGGATCTGTGATGCTGCGGGCCTGTTACAACCTGCAGCAGAGCTTTCAGTGAGATTGAGCTGCTGCTTCATATCCTAACGTGTGTTTTAATCTTCCTCTAGTTTCATTAGTCTGTTTCTCGCAGGTTGATAATTGTTGATTATCAGGGGAACTTTTAACTAGCGATCGAGGTTATTATCAACATTGTGCATCTGTGCGCTGGCTGTTCTGGTCCGTTCGGGTCGGGCCGCAGTAATCGGATTCCTCCGCCGTCCGTGAGCATCTCTCCTGCTGCAGCTCCGCTCCGCTCTGAAAAACCGAAAATACATTTAAACTCCTCATTACGGACGTCAGGAGGGCTGCAGGCTGCTGCTGGAGCGCGTTACATTATCCACAAGCGTGTGTGTCAGAGATTAGAGCCACGTGTGTGTGTTTGGCTTCACCTCTGCCTGCGTTCGTGTCCAAGGCTGCTGGCATTTGTCACAGTCGCTGCTCTCTGTTCTCAGGCTCTGAATGTATTCATGAGTGGCTGTTGACTCAGGTAGTTAGCTCACCTGTACACACACACACCGTTTCTTTGTCCAGACAAAAGACAAACTATCCAGGTTTCTCTCCCTCCATCGTCAGCAGAAATCCATCCCTCCATCGTCTCTTTGTGGAGTTAAACTCCCATGATGCTCAGCAAACTGGGACCTTTAAAGTCAGCTGGGATTGATGTAGCGGTGGGGGGTTGGTGGGGGGTTTCCTGACGGGGACGGTTGTCCGGGTTTAAAGTGAACAGACGGCGGTTTTCCTGCGTTTTGGAAGCTGAGGCTTCTCTTTTGTCTCTGCCAGGAATCCTGCTGGTTCCGAGCGGTTCTGACTCATCCAGGCTGGACTGCAGTGAAACAAAGCAGCTTCTGGGCTCATGAACAGCATAAGAAAAGTTAGATCAACACAGATATTGAAAAGAAGTCAGGCTATAAAACAGGAGGCTGAATACCTCCATACTACCAACCGGGCCTTTAGGACCCAGTTTAACGGTTCTGTTGATCAGCCGTTGTTGACCCGGTGAGTTTATAATCTGGCTGTTTCCTGGTTCCTCCAGCAGAAAGAAGAAATCAGCCTATCAGAGGGCAGCACGGTGGACCTGAGGAAGCCTGGTGAGGAAGAGGACGAGTACTCGGAGATGGCCGAAGAGGCCATGGATCCTGACAACTGCTTCCCAGACGGTAGGAACTGTTGCTGTTGGGTTTGACCTTCTGGTCCGGTTCTGCAGAACACGCAGGGACCTTTACTTCCACAGACACAGAACCAATGATGCATCGTGGGAAAAATGATGTTGGGCTGTGAGGTCAGTTCAAACAGCTCCTCTGTACAGATCATGGTTTAAGCGACATTTTGGTCTCAGGTGGTGGAGGTCCGATTGGACTTTTAGACGCTGATGCAGCACCTTGGTAAAAATCTTTACACCCCTGCAACCTTTTTACATTCGGCACATTAGCAGCCACAAGCTACAAAGCGTGTGTATCTTCTTCTTTTTATTATTTTATCAGTGTCTCTTGGTTATACTGGGTCTCCTTTTTAACAAGACTTCTTGTTTTTTATCAGAATTTTCCAAATTTTTCAATTACTTTCTGAACGATTCGGGATTTGTTACCGTTGAAAACAACATTGTTTATCAGGTTTATCCAGTTTCTGATTATATTATGAGAACAGAACGGAGAACAGTTTAAATATAGCTGAATTATATATAATTAATCAATAATAACCGGTGTTGGAGAATCCAGGACAAGAAGATGAAACTAAAACAAACTCCAAACAGAGAACTTGCTGCAAATCCTCAGAGAAAAATGATTCTTTTTATTAGTCCGTCTGTGAAGGTGTATCCCCACACATTGCTATGATTTCTCTAACTCTGAGCCCCCCCCGTCCAGTTGCCCCAAAACTTTCAGAGCAGATTTATGACTGTGTTCGTACTAACCCAGGTGAGAAGCAAACACCTTGGTTACTCCTGACTCAGCCGCTTTCCACCTGCAGATATTTGTCTCAGACACAGGAAGCAGGAGACACACTGAGATATAACTGCTGTAACAATAACCAATAAAACTGATGCATGAGGTTCTGTCAGGACCTAAATGATGGTTGCTTCTATGCAGATGATCTCCAGCTGTTGCTTTCTAATGGACTTCAGTGGTTTTTTAAAAGAAATTAAAAGATAGATGCTTCAAAGACAGCCAAGACTTCAGCATGGACGGGAAGTGAAAATCTGGTTTGTGCTATTTAGATAATGACCAGTGGCTTTGTTAAAACACTTTGAAGAGGATGAAGTCATTAATAATAACCGTCTGTAACCAACTGCAGCTTTACCCCACCTCAGTCATCAAGGTAAAGGCAGGAAAACGTGTAACGATTACAGTAAGTGGGCTTAAATCAGTGTTACTTCGATAAATGTAGGAAACGGTCACTAAAATGTTGCATTTATTTGTTTAGGTGGGTAATGAACAGAGAGAGAGAGAGAGAGAGAGAGAGGGATGACATGCAGTGAAGGCCCCATGGTCGACATAAAACCCTGGGTAACCTTCATATGTAGGGGGATAGTTCCACCTCTACCACACACTGTTTTCTGTTCTATCATGTGTGTAAGTAAATAAAGGGAGTTTTGTGTAACATCAGGTCATGTGATGTGTTTGAAGTACGTTAGTTACTTTAGATGTGCTCCCCGTTCTATATAGTCCATGTGCATTGAGATCGAGTGTGTGGAATTCACAGTGTCCTGCTGCGTCAGGGTCGGGTGCATTACTTTCACATCGGCGTCTTGCTTGTTAGCAACACCAGTTTCAATGCTCTGTCTGGCCTCAGATTAATATGAGCAGAACTTATCAGAAAGTAGATCAAGCCGTCACTTTAAATTTCAGTTTCGTGCATCCGAAGACGAGTGAATCTTCCTCAGCGCAGACAGAGCATCTTCATAATGTTGCATGAGATTGAGTCATGTTTGGACCGTTTTTCTTATATTCCAATGCAATGGATTGGATGGAGAATGGATATTTGATCTGTGTGATACTTTGTTGTGTTTGAACCAGTGGTTGAGACATCTGGGCTGAGTTTTCACTTCTATATAGAACTGTTGTACATAGATGTAAATGGTGAATGAACTGAACTTATGTAGCGCTTTGCTTGTCATTCTGACCACTCAAAGCACTTTACACTGGAGCCACATTCACCCACCAATACAGAGACTGGTGGGCAACTTAGGGTTAAGTGCCTTGCCCAGGAGCACATCGTTATGTGACAGGAGGAAGCTGGAATTAAACCTACTTAGTTAACTCTGGAGGAGCTGCAGAGATCCACAGCTCAGATGAGTCGACATGTAGACGGGAACTGCTCCCCAAATCTTTTCTTCGTGGAGGAGAAGCCTGTTGTCCTACGTTAGAGAATTGAAGCACCGTTTGAGGTCCTGACTCCTCTGAATCCTACAAATCTGTTCCAAATCTTCATTTTTTACTTGGTTTGCCCTAATTGTTGTTTTCTTCAACATTCCCTCGGCTCCTTCTCCTGTCCTGCTCTGTTTGTTAGACGCTGACAAACAAGTTCTGATGTAAAGATGGTGACAGACTCCAGCCGTGGTCGTCTCGCTGCCTAATTACCCAGATTACATCATCACTTCCTCCCCAGCCTCCGCACATCTCTTTGCTCTGCAGTAAAACCAAGGTTTCCCCGACCAAACTCCCCCCCACCCCCCGATTGGCCCGATACTTTCAGATTAGATTTATGGTTCTCTCCTGACAGCTCAGGTGAAACGCAAACACCTTGTTTCCTTCCTGACTCAGCCGCTTTCCTCCCGGAGCGCAGAGATTTGTCAGCATGTAGAGCGTGGGTCTGATCCACGGACACAGCGGCAGAAGTTTGTTTGATACGGACGCTGTGGGGATAAATCCCACCGTCTGAATGACCACACTGTGATAAAAGCGGAAAACATTCAGGAATTTAGATGAGCTCCTCAAGCTTATTACTCATAAACCCCCGAGGGGAAGAAACAATGAGAACAGCCAGCTGGAAAAGCCACCGTGAAGAACAAAGACAAGCAGAACGGAGCCAAACACCTGCAGAACCTCCATCACAGAGACTCCAAGGTGGAGCTTTCTAACCTCTTTCCATTCCCCGTGTGAGCAGTGCTGCCAGCTTGTAAAGGATGCTCCCACACTGGGTCGTTAGGGAGCAGCCAGAGGAGGAGAGGCAACGATGCCGAGAGCAAAGAAACACGCGACTCTCACCTCTGATAAGCTCGCACAAATTCATTAAAAACTACTATTTATGGTCATAAACAGTGTCAGATTTTCAGGATTAAAGAAAACAAAGAGGCCCTGATTTATCAAAGGTTTGTACTTGTTACAACGTGTCCAAACCTCTCAGCGGGCGCAAATACATGGAGCAGGTGATTTGCCAATCAGACGCCAGTCCTGTTTACAAGAAAAGTCATTTCAATACAATCATCTAAACGTTCCAATCAGTTTAAAAGTTTTCTATCTAAGGAATCCCAGCAGATCGCATCGAGTCGTTGACGTGAGGTTGGGCCCCGTTGATGCAGACTTTCCAACCACAGCAATCCTTCAGCAATCCCTCATACTGAGCAAGCATGTAGCGACGGTGGAGAGGAAAAACTCCCCTTTAACAGGAAGAAACCTCCAACAGAACCAGGCTCAGTACGAGCGGCCACCTTTATGGCTTCTAATTATTTATAGAAGTTTTTATCTAATGTGGCAGTAATGCCTCGTTTCACCACGGTTCGGTGCAGTTTGGTTCGTCGTTTTATGGTCCGGCAAATTCAGTAGAGCTTCTCCACCACCGGTTGGACTCTCACCGGCCAGGCAGGTTTTAAACCCAAACACCTGGCTTCATACTAGTGCGACGACAAACATGACGCATCGGCGTGTCTCGAGCTCGCCGTGACGTTTTTCCGTCCCCCAATCAAGGGACTGTGTTGGGTGACGGCAGTAGCTCCGCCCTAACCACACCGTATTATTGTCCCAGGAATGGTGCAGTATGGGTTGGTTTCATAGGACGCTTTTATAATGGAAACAGATGAAAAAGCGGACCCAACCACACAGATCCATGCCGTATCGCTCAGTGGAAGTCTGGAGTTTGACTAGAATCCTGCCAGGTTGCAGGGTGAGTGTGTCCCAGGACAGGTTGAGTCTTAATCTAATAGAGAATAAAGTAGATAGAGGTGATAGAGGTGGTCCCCAAACCCCTGAGGGGTGGAGACCATCTAAGGACCCTTCTCCAAAGAGAAACCTTTTGGATTAGTAAATTCAAGGCAACATCTTTCCCTGGCCTTAATAAGGAATGTGAATTTTCCCCCTTTCTATGAAGTTTGGACATTTTTCTGTGTTTTTATTGAAATCTATTTCTCTCTCTTCCTCTCTCTCTAGTGATATCTCTTTGTCAATGTTTAGTCTATTAATTGTGTTTTGGTAACCTACTAGTTGGTCACATGGTGTGTGACATAATGGGAAGGCTCCATCCACTAAACACCCAAGGTGTCCATTTTAAGCTTTGTTCTACTTCCTGTTTCTATGCCCTGATGAAGGCCAATATGGCCGCAACGCGTAGGCCCACGTGCTTGTAATCAATCCTTGCCATGTTGAATTAAAGGCTTTTTTAATACTTTTTTAACTTCAGAGTGCCTCTGTAATTTTTTGATTTATTTAGAGAATAAAGTAATTCTGTATATTATAATGAGGAAATCATCTAATTAGGATGCTTTGCTGTATTTGGGATGCTGATATAAACTTTTCTGTTTTCCTTCATCGTAATTTTTCCATAATTCTCTGTGAGCTTTTAGCATCTCAGGCCACAAACAACAACAAGCCTCCAGTTGGTCAAATATTACAGTAGCCTACAGATTCTGCATGCATGGCTCTTGAAATGTCAAATATGGCAGCCAAACAGGCTGTTATAAATTGCACACGTTAATGTTGCACTGAAAACTGTGATTCAGTGCATGATGAAGCTCCAGACGAAGTCTTCCAGATGTCTGAATGTGGTTCAAACTGAAATCAGCTGCAGAACTTTAGCAGATAAAGAGGAGAAGAGGAGAACAGAAGCTCCCTTTGAAGCATTGAGTTCCTATAGCTTCTGTGTGAAGCACCTGGAGCTTCACTGGTGTGCATGAATCACATTCAGGACCAGATCCTTTTTATCGCAGAAATAAACTAAATTCAAAGGATTCCTGCAGCTTCTTTGCTTTAAGTGATAATTCATGTGACCGTTGCAGCCGTCAGGTTAAAATGGACACGATGCAGACTTAATCACCACATATGCCCCCCCCCCCCTGGTCCCAGCCTTCATTTAAATCTGAATCCTGCTCTGGTTCCTTCAGCCTCTGTTGTTTCAGTTTTTACTGCTCCACCACTGAGGCAGAAGCACTCAGAGCGAAAGCTCTGAATCGCAGCCAGCAGTTGGAAGCATAAAAAGGTCAGAAGCATAAAAAATAACGGTGGCAGAAATAAAAGCCCATCTGAGGCGCTCTCCCCACATCAGCCTCTCCGGACGAAATCTTCTGCCAAGCAGCAGATGTTGTATTAGCTTTGATTCATTTAGAAGATGGATGCGTCCATCAGCCCCGTCCCCACGCGGCGCTCCCATCTTCCTGATTCAGCAGAGTCCTTCGCAGCAGGCGGACGTTTGTCACCGGCTGGACTCAGATCTGCCGCTGGAGCGCCGACAGCAAGCGGGGAGGGTGGGGTGGGGTGACTCCTGTTCTTAGCCTCTTCCCTGGCTCCGACTCATCTGTTTCAGCTGAAACTTGGGAGGAGTCGGTGGAGAAAAGCAGACGGGAAACGCAGAGAAAGGAGACGGAGAAGGATGAAGAAGAGAGAAAGGAAAACAAAAAGACGCTTCAAGGTCAGGGGAAGCATGAAGGATGGAGATGAAGATGTGACATCATCGTTCCATCTGGGTGTAAATCCACCTGGTGGAGCAACAACAGAAACAATAAAAAAAAAAACTAAAGAACGGCTTAGAGCGTAAAGGACAGCGGGTTCCTGCCTGTTCACATTCCGTCTCGCTGGCATCAACAGATCTGGACCTGCAGCCAGCAGCTGGCCTGACTCAGCTCACAGTCCACTCAAACTGGACCAGTTGCACCAGTTTGCTGACACAGCTCTGTGTTACTGTGGGAGCAGCCAGCTGCTGCAGAAGGAGGCCAGGAAAGTGTCCGCCAGCTGCCGGAGCAGCTAGGAGGGTTAAACGTGCCGGGGAGCAGTTTGGGTTTGTTCCAGAGCTGCCAGAAGATCCCAGGATCACTTCCACAGAACCAGGCTGTAGAACCGTGGTCCGGTGGTCTTCATGTCTGATCTCAAATCAAACACTTTGAGACTCCAGAGGCTACAGGATCATTGTCGCCCTAAAGGGGTCATCACCTGAAACTTTCATTTTTTCCATGTGTAAACATGTATAATATGGTTTCCTAATGATTTTACACTGGGCAGTAAGCCAATTACCATTGGCTTCTCTAACCACCCCACGTGCGCTTCACATGCATGCGCCCTCAAAAACGTGGTTTTGATTTCTGTGCCGGTGTTACGTCAAAACGGCAGGATTTGACCCTTTATGAACATAGCAGACCAATGCTGCTGGAGCTCGCCCCGCCCCTCTCAGCCGAGCCCCGCCGCCATTACTGAAGTCGGATTTGGAGTACTGGCGGTCTGCATATGCAAAATGAAGAAACGGGGTACACATATCAGTTGCTCAGTTATTGACTGCCAAAATCAACACTCCAATGTTTTTGGGCTCCCAACATCGGACCGAGCAACCAGGGACCAGTGGATTCAATTCATTTTAAATGCAGCTGTACCTGCACCTGGAGGCAGCGGTAAACAATGAACTCTACTTTATTTATGACAACGTAAAATAGGTAAAACACCACATCATAGCCAACGTTTCACACAGGATATCCTCTCCAAGCTGACAAAAAGAAGACTACGTCGCTGTTATTGTAATAATCAACTTTATAAGAAGGCAAACCTATTTTGTAGAAACTAACAACAAGCGTTTTATCACGTTATTGATCAAATGGTTGCCTTTACCATTCCGATACATCTCGCTGTAGACGTCCTTCCATCTGTTCGACATCTTCAATTTCCAGCTCTGGTTCGGAGTCGGGCTCGTTCATAAACTGTCGCGGCGAGGTCGGGTTCAGTCGTAACGTGAGCCGAGATATCGCGTGCACTCTCGCGAGACAATACGGGTTTTACTGAATGGGTCAGAAAAGCACCTTTATAAAAATGTTTTTGACTAGAATTTATTTTAAAGGCGTGAAAGACTATGATAGGGAGTAGTTATTCACTTTAGTAACAGGTGATGTCTCCTTTAAAATGATCAGACAAACCTGTTCAATTTCCTCCTCCAGGTGTTGAAATCTGAAGCCCATCCTGCTTCCAAACATAAGGAAGATATAAAGATTCAAGATAGAAGATGATCAGGGAGTTTTTAGTAAGATCTTCTAAGAAGACCTGTTGCTGGAAACCAAGATATGACAGGTTTTATTGAGCTGACGAAGTCACTCTGCTGCTGTGGAGATTAGAACTACATCAGCGGTGACCTCAGAGCAGCAACTGTTGCTGTCCATCAACCTGGGAAGGGTCAAAGGTCATCTCCGACCCATCTGAAGAGGAGAACATCTCAGACAGCTGCCGACCTTCACAGAGCTCCCTCTCAGACTCTACAGGCCTCAGTTGGCAGGTTAAAGGTCATGACCCTGAACCAGTATGGCTGCTTGGAAGGGTTGAAGGAAAAAACAAGATGGCAGCAGGGTTGAGGTTAGACTTCTGGGACAATGTCCTCTGGACAGCGAAGATGTTGGACCATAATGGTTCAGAACCATGATGGAGGAAACCAAACACATCACACCAACTGTTAAGTACAGTGGTGGAGGGATGATGACGTGGGCTCGTTCTGCAGCCAACAGACCTGGGCACCTCACAGTCATTGATTGGACCAGGATCTCCTCTGTAGACCGAAGTAATCTACAGTCAAATGTGAGTCCATCTGTCCAAAAGCGGAAACTTGGTCCAAACCGGGTCATCAACAGAACCATGATCCAAACACAGCAGCAAAAGAACCAAGGCTTTCTTATGGTCTAGTCAAAGTCCAGACCTTAGCCTGAGTGAAAGGCTGTGATGGGACCTTCAGAACCAAACGTCTTCAAACCTCAATGCACTGAAGCAGCGTTGGAGCAAAGATTTGGACCAAGATCTGAGGTCCGTCTGTTAGGCGGTGCTGATGGAGGAGGTTCTCCGGTTGCCGGATCATTAGGTGGACGGACGTCACTGTGGTGTAAAGTAAAAGTTCTGGTGACTGCAGACACTGTCCCAAACAAACAAGCCAACCTTCTCAGGACTTTTTGGCTCTGGTTCTGCTGGTCAGAACTCATGGGAACGTGTTGATGTACTGGACTTTCTGTGAAGATGCAACCTGAGGGAAGTTCTTGGAGCTTCATTGGGGCCAACTGGAAATGGGAAATACTGGGAAGTCTTAAACGGACAAACTCTGATTAGGAGTGCTGAACAGTTGGACAGAACCACAGAGTCCACATTGATTCCTGTTGTCTGTGCGTCTAGCCAGACGGCAGAAAGCTGACCCGACACGACCTTCGATCCGACTGCAGGTATGGACCTTTGGTAGATCCGCTGAGGACTTTATGGGAGGGTTCTACCGGGTCAGAATGAAACAGCTGCAGAACTCTAAGGGAAAGCTCTGAAAGACCTTGAAAGCATCTGCAGAACGTTCGACCCAGAACAAGCCCTGAATATCTCCACCATCAGCAGGAGAAGGTAGAAGGAAACAAGTTCTTCCAGGTTACTTTCTACGCCGGGATCCAGATTAAACCGGACCGATCTCTAGAACCGGCAGGTCCAGTCCATGTGCTGTGGTTTCAGCTTCATCAGAGCTCTGCCTCACATTCACTTTAGATGAAAGCCCGTCAGAACTGCTGAGGTCTGTTTGCTGCCTCTTCCTGCCAGATGGCCCGTTATTTCTGACCTTTTCCAAAGGGATCTTTGGGCTTTTTCAGCCTGCAGGACATTATATAAGCCTGAAGATCAGCTGCATTGTGAGGTTACCTCATTCCTTCTCTCACCCATCAACATATGCTCACAGTTTCACAGTTTTCAGATCCAGGCATCATTCAGTAGTTTTCTGTAAAACGCTGCTCCCGGCCGACTCTGTCGTAGTGAAGCGTCGTGTTTCCAGTCGACATTTTGTGTTTTTAATAAATGTGCGTGTGTGGTCCGGTCCACGCTGTGAGCACAAAGCAGAACCAGCGGCGCTCCTCCCTGCTGCTCCCCCTAGCTGTCAGGAAGACAGAGTGAGCTCGGCGGCGCTCCCTCGCTCATAATTATTTATCACACTGGGAAAAAAAAGGTCGGACCGACAGGAAAACCGGTGCGCTAACGAGCCGGAGACGCTCCGCAGATAAATGAAGGTCACGGATTCACTTCTGCCTGATGGAGGCGCATAAAACCTCCTTTCTGCTCCGGAAAGGAACATAATTAAGTGTGTAAAGAGGAAAATAACCGCTGACGGGTCCATTAGGTGGGCTCGACCCAGCATTGACCTCCGGTTTTAAACAGAAACATTATTTCAGATTTACATATTTCCAGTAGTCCAAGTGTCTCTGTGATGGACTGGCGACCTTTCCAGGGCGTCCCGGCCTCTCGTCCAATCAGCGCTGGAGATGAGGACCAGAACCACCGTGAACCCGGCACGGATAAACGGATATAGAGGATGGATGGATACTTCCATTCTCATCTGAAGCCTGGTTGGAAACGTGATCTGAATACAGTAACCTTCAGTGAAGGGATGAACAGATCGTTACAGGTCGTCTAAACCTCCAACAGGCCGCTTCCCCTCTGTTGGATCTGCTAGAACTAGGCGGGAAACACAGGTATTCATATTCATGTTTTTCTGCTTGATTCTGTCGGTTCGGTACCGAACGAATCCAGCTGTTTTCTACCTGAACACATGCAGGATGTTTATGTGCAGAACTCAGAGCGCAGTACAACGTTTCCGCAGGGAAACGTTAAAAAGTGACACCAAAACAAACCAGAAAGGACTCCCAGCTGTCACTAAACTCTGCTGTTTGGGAACATTAATGGTTTCTCGTGCAGCTAACGTTGAAGAAGAAAGATTGGCCGAACCAGAACTTTGTCAGCGAACGCATCTTTCAGCAGCAATAAGGTCCAGAACACGCTCTGCTCTGAACTGAATGACTCACCTGAAACAACGTGAAGCTGAATGGAAACATCACTGATACTAGAGAAAAACCAGCTGACGTCCAACATGGCTACCAGTAGCATCCAGTCAGACCAAACTCCTTATTCTGGATAAAAACACAAGTCGAAGGAATCCCCGATTTTCCCAACAGCTGCCCATGCTGCATTCAAGTACAGCTGGGAGACTTGGCTGTCGAAATATCAAAACAAGCATGTTTTATTCTCAAATATGGGTATTATTTTAACATTTCTGAACATCAACACTAAACGTTTTCAAGTGGTTATATTGTTTTCTAATCTGCCTGTCTGCTTGTACTATTTCTGTACTATCAGTTCTGTACTTTGAACTTGTTTAAGTTGGAGAACATAATAAAATCAAGTTGATTTCAGGATTTGAAAGGAAGGTATTCTGGGAAAAAGGTTATTTGTTTAATGCTGATTAATGTGCGCTGCTTTTAGCACACTAAGATACTTGCTGACACACATTTTGGACACTGACAACACTGGCAGCTCAGCCGGTGAGATTGCAAACGCCATCTTCCTCTTTGCCTCCACCTTCTTTGTCATGTCAGGCACACTGCTGCACCTATGCTGTGCCATTCACCTTGGGACCCCCAAATAATATTTTGCACGGATGACACTTTATAAAAGTAGACTTAAAACACGCCTTTTCTGTCAGGCTTTAACTACCAAGGAGTGCTAAAACTTATTTCGTTCTGCTGTTATTTCATGTTTATATCTTTTATTTGCTTTTATTCAATTCAATTCAGTTTATTTATATAGCGCCGATTCACAACAGATGTCATCTCAAGGCACTTTACAAGAAAAGTCATTTCAATACAAACATACAAACATTCCAATTAGTCCAAAAGTTTTTCTCTCTAAGGAATCCCAGCAGATTACATCGAGTCATTGACTCCTCCTGGAGCAACATGTAGTCGCCTGCGTTGTGTTGTTGACTTCACAGCAATCCCTCATACTGAGCAAGCATGAAGCGACGGTGGAGAGGAAAAACTCCCCTTTAACAGGAAGAAACCTCCAACAGAACCAGGCTCAGTAGGAGCGGCCATCTGCCACGACCGTCTGGGGGTTTGAGAAGACAGAGCAGAAACACAGAAGGAACAGAAGATCTGATATAAGAGAACTTTCTATGTTACAGAAAGTAAAAAGTTGATAACAGGACACAGTGGATGTTCAGTTACTGGGAGGATCATCCCAGTCGATGCCCCCCGTCCAACAGGGCATTGCAGCCAAGCAGGATACCAGACCAGGTATATCTTCTATGGAGAGAAAAACACTGAGAGAAAACAAAGTTAACAGTCGAAATAACAGCAAATAATACAACTGGAGAGTAGTAGGAGAGAAAAGTAGCAGAGTGAAGAAAAGTGGTCAGTCTGTCCTCTAGCAGTCTAAGCCTATAGCATTATTAGATTATTCCAATCTTATTCTTACTGTGTTACTGCAAAAAGTAATCATATAATTCAAACGTTATATTTATTGTTCTGGAGGAGGCAGCCGTTCTGCCAATGATGTCACAGCAATAAGGGGGGGGGGGGATTTATCGGCATGAAAACTCCGCTTGCTCTTGTTAAATTAGGATCGTGTTATGAATTGAACTGGGCCGACCAAAATGTTAAGTGTTTAATGTTAAGACATTTCACTGTTAAAGATTTGGTGCCATGAGTCATTTAAATCCCGTTTCTAATGGATCTTCATTACATCTGTCTGTGATCTCGGTACTGAACCAATGAATGTGTTTACAAAGTGTTTGAATGTTCTGATTGCTCAGATTATTATTGACTAACAGCAGATAGTCTGTCTGTCTACCGGTGGCTCTAAAGCTGTAGAAAAAGCTAAATTAGGTCAATTTATTGTAGAAGAAATTAATAAATGGTTAGAACTTGTAAAAAAAAAATGCTTTTGCTCATTTTGTGTTTTTAACTAAACATAATGCAACTCTTTGCTGAGGAAAATAATTATCATATACATTTGAGATCAAATAAAACCTTTATTAAAATTATGAACTTTGTGAAAAAGTCTAATATACTATTTGTCAAAATGTGTTCAGTTGAATGGAAATAAATGAATGAAAATATAAATAAGTAACTTTTGTAGTTTAAAGCCAGACTGAACAGATAATCTGTAAGTGAAACATTTCCAGTTTGGACACTAAATGGCAGTAATCACTATAAACTGGTCCTTTAAAAGTTTCAGCTTTAAAAATTATAAAACAATTTGCAAAAGTCTCACTTTTCACAGTTAAATCTCAAATTTCTGTTCCCAGACTCTATAAAAGTGTTTCGCCTTTAAGGATTAATTATTATTAGGAAATATTTTAATTATTTAGTAGTTTAAAGAAAATATTCAGCGCGAACCTGGTTAGATATCTTCTGCAGGTTAAACTTAATAAACAATTTTTCATAATAAACTCCCTGATGAGGTCAGCCTAAATGAGCAACAGCAGAGCACCTCAGCCATTCTGGGTCTTTATTCTGTTAGAAAGGCTCCAGTCGACAGGCAGCTGTCAGGGCCATACTGGTTCATTGGACTTTAATTTGTCCCTGTCAATAATAAAGAGCTTTCCTTCTTCACACATATGACTGCTGAGTTAGATAAAGCTGAAAAATGGGAATTTTAATTTCCACCTCCGCTGCAGTTCCAACAAACGTCTCTGCTGCCCTTTTTTCCCTTTCATTGCGCTCGTCACTGAGGTAGAAGTAAAATGTGCAAGGGAACATTTTTCTTTAGAGTTCCTCCGGAGGAGAAAGGAAACCACAGAGGAGGTCGTTTTCTATTCACTCCTCCATCAGCACGTTGCTGCTTCAGCCGCAGTTTCTTCCTGTAGAAATGTATTTTTATCAGGCACACAGCTGGGCAGCAAAGCCCTGAATTCACCCTGTAAAACAGGCAGTCATTATTTCACCCTCAGAAACGCAGCTCAGCTTTATTCCAGTCAGAAATGAGCAGGTTTAACCCTCTGATCAGCGCTGACACTTTAGCCGCCTCATTAGGCGTCTAAATGCCAGCTCATTGGTTAATGTTGTGATGCCGAGAGTGGAAGTAGGAGTGTTTCTGCCTCAGTGGGCAGAGTGGGCCTCCTCTTTTCACTGAGCTGATGAGCTGGAACTGAAAGGTCTCAGGTGGAAACTCCTGAACCTGACTGATCAGCTGGCTGCCGACGTGCCCTCGAGCAAAGAGACGACGCGTCTTCCACAGCTTGTCCCGATCTCTTAGAAAACTTCTCTGAGCTTTCTCCCTGGACTTTTTCAGAGAAGAAGCAGAGTTTTCTGAGTGGGGTGATCTGAAAACGTCAAATCCGAGAATTACATTTCAGACGTGCTTCTGGAAGCAAATGAAGCCGTTTTCTAATCTCTGAACACCTCTGAGGTTGAGGTCACGACCTCGCTCCATTATGCAGCTGGATGGAGGTGCACTCAGGCCTGCAGCCTCTCTGTTATATAAGCTCTACACTGAGTTCATGCACTGAGCTGCAGCTTTCAGTGCAACTGTGCCTAAATGTTTCTATCGATCAAAGAAGCTTTAGTTAAAGCAGCGAAGTCCAGGGTTTTTACCACCAAGCCGGAAAATATATCATTTATTTAAAAATCAAAACTACAAACATTTAGAATATGAATTATTTCTACCTGCTCATTTAACTAAGCTGAGATATTTTAACTAACTTTAAACTAACTTTAAATCATAACTTTGTTATGATGCATAACCATGGCAACAAGGTGGTTTACAACTGGCAGCAGCTGATTAACATCACAAAAGCTCAAATAATACCTCAACTACAGCCACAAAACCCTGATGAGTTGAAAAGAAGACGCCATAGATCCAGAGCATCCTCTACATCAGACTGTCATACAACTACAGAGCGTCTTCAGTCAGAGGCTTCTTCAGATCGGCAGACTGCTACAGGAGATCATCCTTATCCACAGCCATCAGCATCTACAACAAATCTTTGAAGGAACTTGCATAATGAGTTACAACAACATTTAGTTTCCCTTTGGGATTAATAAAGTAATTTTGAATTGAATTGAATTGAATTGAATTCTGTAGGAAAGGAATGAAGAAATCACTGAAGATCCTAACCCAAAAATTTGTTTTGAATGTTTATTTGATTAAAAGAAAATAATAATTGTTTCGACTAAATAATATAGTCATAAAAACATGTAGTCTATTCTCAGCAATTACAAGAAGGTTTTGGTCTCTTTGTTTGAACACTTGCTGTATTTACAATCCTTTTAATCAGACGCGGCTGCAGCGACGTCTGCCTCTGAGTGAAACGGTCTCCGGATGGATGTGGTTCTGTTATTGTTAGATGATTTCAATTTGGTGGTAATAATGGAGAGGATGGTAACATGGCAACCGCGCATGTTCACCTGCAGAGAGGAGTTTTTCTCTCCGTTTCTGTTTTCACCAATCATCAAGTATTATATTCTCTTTACTGCAAGATGTTGGTGCAGAAGGGATGACAGAAGAACCAGTCAGAAGAGCAGGAGATGGATGGATGGATCGTTGGGTGGATGGATGGGTGGATCTATTTTTGGTCTGTAGGACTCCGCCTGAGTTTCACCAGTAAACATCTTGAATATCTGGTTGAAATCCAGAAGGTGAGACAAAGTCCTCCTGAAGACATCTGCAGTGTTGATGTCTGACGATGGTCGGAGAAGATCTACTGTGGCTGACCCAGTCTGGCTCTCTGTTCAGGAGAAACATGGACTGAAAACATTTCAGCTAAGACCAGAACCAGCAGATGTTGCGATTGAGGTCTGGTGTTTGGAGGGTCGATGGTTCTGCTAAATAGAAACTGTTTCCCTGGTGAAACGTTACATGATGGTGCAGAAAGTAAGCATGTGAAGCTCTAAGTGTGTTTCTCTGCACCTACCAGTCTCCTGATGGGAGATCATTCAGCAACGGTTTCTGGGTAGCGTTCAATACCAGATCAATGCTTCGCTCAGCAGAGAGTCCATCTGAACGAGGTGTCTGAATAACCAACAGGTGATCTAACGAGGCATTTAGGGCTGCGTTCAATACGTTTATAGCAACATAAGTGTTTAATAAAGCTTCTTTCTGTCCAAACTGAGGGGGGTTTCCTAACACACACACACACACACTGATAACAACTCTGCCGAGTGTTGGATTACAGCTCGCTTGTTTTCATTGGATTACCCAGCTGACATATCAGGGAAGAGCCTATTAGTCTCCATGGAAGCAGAAAGCTGGGGTAATCAGAGCTGTAATTACAGAGGCAGGAAAACGCTGCAATCAGAAAAGAGAAGAGCAGCTAGAATCATTATCTTCAGCCTGTCCATCACAGGAAACCCGCACACAACCAGCCATTCACCAAAATATGGTTCAGTTTCTCAGAGTGCATTTAAGGACCCAATGCTTCTGTCCTTAAAAGGTCAAGAGAGTCTGTTGGACCAGCAAGGTCTGCAGCGATCAGCTCAGTTTCTTCTTTTTAAGACCACAGACTCATACATGCAGATACATCTGTCCGTCCTTACCCTACCCTACCCTACCGTCTCTCAGGAGTCTGACATGTCGGAGACCTCCTAGGAGGCAAAGACCAACACCCAACACTGACTCAGCAGTCCTCCTTAATCCTGGTTAGGTACCATGACCTCAGACTGGGAGCAGCTAGCACTCAGATGCTCCTGAATGGTCATGGAGTTTGGTCAAACCCTTGGAAACCTGGACTTAGGAGAGAAGTCAAAGCATAGTTCATACTTCTCCGTCAGCAGGTTTGCACAGGCACATTCCGCACACGTATCGACGAAGGCATTTTCCTTTCAGACTCTCTGTTGCCAGGGGAGTCTTGCTGGGACAAGAGGGGCTGCCACCATTGCAGTCATGTCTCTGGTCAGCAACAGTGGGTTTACTTTTTTCCTTTCTTATTTTTAAACCAAAACACGTCACTTGAACAACTTCAACCTCTTTCAATACTCAAAAGAGCTTTACGTGCAGAAATACGATAAGAGATTCCTCACACGCTACTGTAACAGACTCTGAACATCTCATAAATTGGGTAATGCAAGACTTTCTTCGATCTTCTCCATGTCTGCTCCTAAATATCTTCCTCATTCCGAATTTCTTTGGCAGACAGATTTACAGGAAGTGGTGCACTGACCAAGGCAAGGCAATTTTATTTGTATAGCACACTTTAAACAACAGGGTAATTGTAGGTGCTTTACAACAACTCCTTAAAGAATTAATTATATGACCTACACCAACACTTAATTTCCCTCTGGGATCAATAAAGTATTTTTGAATTCCATGATTTGGTGACTTAAAAACAAATCAAAACAAACAAACCTGGAATATAATACTGGAAATTAAAAGTAAAAGTAGCAAATTAGCATGAAACACACATTACACATGATACACAATAAAGCAAGAGAGCATGAACACATTTCATACATATGACATCAAGCATTTACTCAAAGGCAATTCTAAACAGATGGTTTTTAGTCTCGATTTAAAGCAGTTCAGAGTTTCAGCAGCTCTACACTCGTCAGGAAGTCTGTTCCAGATTAGAGGAGCATAGAAACTGAAAGCTGCTTCTCCATGTTTAGTTCTGAGTCTAGGGATGTTTAGTAGGCTAGAGTTGGAGGACCTGAGTGGTCTTGGTGGTTGGTACCATGACAACAGGTCTTCAACATATTTTGGTGCTAAGCCATGTGACGATTTATAAACTAGCAGGAGTATTTTGAAGTCTATTCTCTGACCAATCACATTCCTGCGCTCTTCGTAGCTTTCGAAGGACTTCTAAAATATTGGGCTTGTCAGTCATCTTCTGCAGGCCTGCCACAGAGCGTTTGCGTTGACGAATGATGGCGCTGCGTGTCTCCACACCCCTGATGACAGAGAAGTGTAAACTAGGGTTAAGGGTGGTTTAAAGAACTCAATGAAGGTCTACCTTCCGTCATCAGGAGGCAGCATCTTTTCTCTGTCCTATTAAACTAAATATCCTCCAGGGTTTACACCTAAAGCTGAGCTTGAATGGTCTGTCTCTGGAGCAGAAGAGGTGTTAGTCTCTGATTAACTAAACCTCAGTTCTTCTGTTCTCCTCTATAACATTGATGAGGTTGTGATAATATTGATGACAGACGACAACCAGGAAGGTGTTCCTTAAGGCTCCATCCTGGAGCAGCTGTCCCTCCTGATCTCATGAACCACTCAGTAAACATGTCTGCTCTCCTCCTCAGATGTGTCGCCTTAAAGGCTGTTTTTGTTTCCAGCCTCATCCTCTCACTCTCTAACCGTCCTTCCTGTCAGCTTCTAATCCATCATCATCTCCAGCCTGAGGGCCACTCAGCAATCATTCTCTCCCAATCCTGACTCTGGGTTTAATGTAGTTTCGGATATTCTTTTTGACACATTGATCAGATCTGCTTAAAACCAACTTTCAGACACATCCAGCCAATGGGAGTGAAACCTGAGCCTAATTATCAGCAGAGTGACCGTCGCTGTTTCACTCTCAGCATCCATCAGCCGCGTCTCTATCCAGATCAGCCGTCGCTCTGCAAGACGATTGATCAATACTCTGCTTTCAGACTGCTGGATCATATCAATGCAGGACAAAGTGAAACCAAAGTTCATGAGAGATCTGCAATCTGCTGCATTCATCGCTCCATTACACCCAAACACACATGGGGAAGTTCGTTACGGGAGAACCTGGAGCTCAACATCTGTCGCAGAGTCAGAACTTATGCAAGAAACATTTTCAGCCTCATGTTCACAGAATGCTGCTCCCTAATGCTGAGATACATCAGATGGAGGAGGTTCGGCTGCATTTTTGCTTTGTTCTATGTAACATATCTGCAGCTCTGTGGTGCTTCTGTAGTTATACCAGCGTGCCCTGCACCCCTGGTCCTGCCGACAACTGAAACTCACGCATTTTATGCTGTTAAAGAGAGGAGCTGAGCAGAGATGTGAGGCCTCTGAGAAGCTGAACATCAGACATGAATTGTTCTGCAGACTGATGTTCCATCTGTTTTCTGTCCCCCACAGTCTGCGTGTCCAGGTTCCAGTGCTGCAACATCGACACCACGGCGGGTCTAGGTCAGATGTGGTGGAGAACTAGGAAGACCTGTTATCAGATCGTTGAGCACAGCTGGTTCGAGTCCTTCATCATCTTCATGATCCTTCTCAGCTCGGGAGCTCTGGTCAGTGACCTTCATCTTTTCTCATGTTCCTGTTGATGAAGTATTTGTATTTAATTAGTCTTTAAGTAATTACTTCATGTCTTGGTGTACTACCTACGATAGTAGGTCAGACTGGACAAAACAAAGCGTTCTGTGTGTAATGTCTTTGATAGCAATGCATCAGAC
The DNA here is from genome assembly GCA_963556495.2 of Valencia hispanica. Taxonomy (NCBI): domain Eukaryota; kingdom Metazoa; phylum Chordata; class Actinopteri; order Cyprinodontiformes; family Valenciidae; genus Valencia; species Valencia hispanica. The sequence goes on from OY747716.1 coordinate 50,889,799, forward strand.
TGTAGGGACAGATGTTAGAGCAGCAAGTTATCTAGACAACGTTCGGATCTTGTGAGACTGCTGCACACTTCACTATCATGGCTATTTGAGTGACGTGGAGCAGTCCTGCAGGGAGCAGAGTATAGTTACTAAAAACTATATAGTGTTTTAGAATAGAAGGGTTCGGGAGGGTTCATGTGACAACACAGTTTTTGTGCACACTGTCCTTCATAGTGATCAATATGTCGTATTTAACATCAAAAATGCCTGAAGGAAACTCGGTCTCATTTTGTTTTAGAAGAAGCTATATTTTCTACAATATTCCTCATTTTGTGTACTGTTGGCTTTTGGGTCAGTTTGCTCCTTCTTCATAGTTTTTTCTTTTAAACTCATGTTCACCAGTTTTATTCTCATTAGAGCTGCTATACCGAATCTGCAAAACAAGCTAGCTTTTTAACATAAAAACAATCACAGAACTCTCACCCCTGCCGTCGGCTATCATCCCTAGGCCACGCCCCCCTGATATGGGGACATGCATTTTTTCGGGACTCTGGTAGTTTGTCTTAAAGTTGAAGTGGTAGCAGCCGGCTGTTTCTCCTTCTCTGACATTATTGAGTGGAGAACATCTCACAGCAGTGGTGTTGTGTAGCAAAATGTGGGAGCGCGTAATGAGTGGAGGACCCAGGTAAATAAGGAAGTGCGCTTGTCTGGTGAGAGACAACCGGATGGTCCAATCGTTGGTTCCGCACCGTGCCATGTCATTGGCTGAGGTTTTGTTTTTTGATCTCCACAAAATAATTATAGCTACAGTTGGGCAAAAAAGTAATTGGCAGCAATCGATTGTGCGAGTTGTCCCATTTAAAAAGATGAGAGGTCTGTAATTTTCATCATAGTTACACTTCAACTGAGAGACAGAATGTAAAACAAATATCCAGGAAATCACATTGTATGATTTTTAAAGAATTTATTTGTATAATGGAGCAGAAAATAAGTATTTGGTCAAAAGCACCTCAATACTTTGTAATGTAACCTTGGTTGGCAATGCCAGGGGTCAAAGGTCTCTTGTAGATCTTCCCCAGGTCCTCACACACTGTAGCTGGTATTTTGGCCCATTCCTCCATGCAGATCTTCTCTAGAGCTGGGATGTTTTGGGACTTTCATCTCCCTCCACAGATTCTCTGTTGGATTGAGGTCTGGAGGCTGGCTAGGCCGCTCCAGAGCTTTGAAATGCTTGAAATACTCCTTCGTTGCCCTGGTGATGTGTTCGGGATCATTCTCATGCTGGAAGATCTTGATGGCAAAAAGGAACATTAGGTTCCTGGCAGATGGATGACATCATGGATCTAATAGGTTGGTTCTTCCAAATAAGATGAGTAGTTTGTTCTAATGAGGTCAGATACGTAAAAAGCAATTCATTTCAGTAAAAAAATCCTTTATTCATCCCAAAGGGAAACAAAATTTTGTCAGATCATCCAAGTATCTTCAAAGATTGACTGTGGATGGTGATGCTGTAGGCAGCAAGGATCTGCTGTAGCGGTCAGTCTTGCAACAAGTCTGAAGAAGCCTCGTACTGAAGACTGTTGCTGTATGACCGTCTCATGACTGTCCTGACATGCTAACAGCTCAATATCCAGGCAGCAGAGACAGTATTCAAAAGGTAACATGTCCTGGATGACACCATCAGTTGTTGACACTGCTAATCCACCTCCTTTGCTTTTGCCACTCATCTTTAAATCTGCCTGGCCGTATGGTTAGAGAGATGCTGGAGTAGTCGATAGGTTCCTTGCCCATTATGAGGGAAGGAAGAGATTTTTCGAACGTCCTCCTTCTCTCTCTGCTCTGTGGTCCTGCTCTGCATCTGTGAAGATTTTGAGATGGCAATCAGCTGCTCCCAGTTGTAAAACGCTTCATAACGATGTGAAAGTATAAAAGTAAGACAGAAAAACTTCCAGCAGCAAAGCATTCAGAACCAGAGGGAATAATTCTCCAAACAACAATTCAACCAAAGAGAACCAATCAGAACCAACGGAACTGCTCTGAAATGCTGCTATCATAAGCAGCGCGATTCTAGATAACGCCCTTGAATTCGCTCGCTCTCATGCCTGATACCCTTTGATCAGGATGATAATCAGTGACTCGGACTGAACCGGACCTGTTTACCTTGCCTGAGCGGTTCACTGAGAGGAGCACTCCTCCTCCTGTAGACCCTAACCTATTCTTCCCTCTGACCTCTCTCTCGCCCCCTTCAGGCCTTCGAGGACATCTACATCGAGCAGAGAAGGGTCGTCAAGGTGGTGCTCGAATATGCTGACAAGATCTTCACCTACATCTTCATCCTAGAGATGATGCTCAAATGGCTCGCCTACGGCTTCAAGAAGTACTTCACCAACTACTGGTGCTGGCTGGACTTTCTCATCGTCGATGTAAGATATTCATTCACTCATTCACTGCAGATAGTGGTGTTGAACACAGCACCAACAGTTTTCTGATGAAGTATCTGATCTTCTCGTTAAAGTTCAGCTGATCTGAAAGTCATTTCTTTAAGAAACAGGAAGAAATCCAGCAGATGCAAAACACCTGAGAGATCCTTCGTGCAAGAATTTATTTTTAGCTCTTTAATCTTGTTGAAGTTAAACTGTGTATCTTTAGGAGTTTTCATGGGTTCAATGAGAACAAGACGCTATGAGCATCGAGTTGTACCACCTCAGCTTTCACGCGCAGATCCAGAGTCTGCTGAAGTGTCCCGACATCCTGCTGACTCTGCTTGAAGCACGCAGTCCGCACGGCTGCCCGCTCTCTGTCACTCTCTGGGTGTTTTCCACCCGGACGTCTTCATCAATGACAGCACATGTTTTGACGTTTTGATGTGACTGCAGAGGCCTGCAGGCAGAACCGCTCTGAGTCACACAGATCCAAGCATGTGGAAGCAACAAGGGAAATAGAGCTCTCTTTTACAAGAGAGAGAAATTAGTGACTGAAACACCCGGTTTAACCTGGGAAAGCTCTCTTCTTAGCCACTAGGGGGCAGCAAAACAACCAATCAGAGTAAAGTTGGTTTTTAAATGGTGATATTTCAGCTAATCAAGAACCTGGTGGTGGACTCTGCAGAGGAGACACGTGAACCTCAAGCTCACTGATTTTGATGTGCTTACTCTTGGTCAACATGATGCTTTAATTATTTAATTATAGCGGAAGCCATTTATGGTGCCTAAAATTAGCACAACATGCAGCAGGTAGGACACTGTTTCAAGCTTCCCCCTTAGAGTTCATACTAAGAGATATATACAACTGAACCTGTGTTTAGTCCAAGATGATGATTACCTCTCATACATAGACCTCATAACAAAACCCCATGGATAATGCAGCTGATATTATCTGGCAGAAGTGAGTAACTGATCATATTATCGAATTTAATATTTAAAAAGGATGTCATTAAACAGATAAAAACATGAAGTTAGGGTCAAATTCTGGTATGTAAATAACTAAAATAAAACAGTACAAACATATATTAGAAATTAGAAGTATAATTACAAAGAAAAAAAATTCGGACACTTTTTAAATACAGCAGTTCAGTATTTACAGATTTTTCTGTGGAACATGACTCCAAATTATACATTGAAAATTTGGTAATTTGCTGATTTATTTTTTTTATTGCGCATATCTAAAAATTTTTAAAGAAAATGCTGTTTAGGAAGCAGGAATACCGAGCTACAATGCTACTTAAATCACTGTTGGTCTGCATTTTTCAAAGCAACCAATCCAGGAGCTCCATTCATTTTCCTTGTTGCTGATTAGCTGTACCCTTGATAGAGTAGATAAGGAAGACTGTAGTTTCTGTCAGCTTCTACAGCAGTGCTGAAAAGGTTTCCACTGAGCCTAATTAATTAAGGTATATTTGGTCTTTAAACAATTTAAATAGGTGCTTAAAGTTTTTAGAGGAGGTCTCAAGTACTCAAGTGTCTCAAGTGTATATTTGTATATACAGTTGTTTTATTTATATATATATATATATATATTTGTGCATGATTTCCTGGCATACCGATTACTATGATGCAGACGGCGTTTTAGGCTTTATTGCACCCTTCCACATGGCTGCTGTTTACAAGAAGTCAAATCACAAGCTTTACGCATGAACCGCAAAAGATATACCGTCTGGTTGCAACAAACAAGTGGCAGAGTGCACTGTGCATATAGCTGGCATATGTGTTTCTGCTTGACAAAAGAGGCAAAGATCCCGTAGGTCACATGGACACAGAAACCATAATAATCCTGTGCAAAGTGCGAGTTCATCTGTAAATTGACTGAGGAGGATGAAGATGAAAACTAAAGACTGAGAATATACACTTTTTTATTATCTTTTGGAGAATGCTGCTTTTTACTTTTCTCATTACATTGAAAAGAAAATACTTGTTTTTTCAGAATATCATTTTAGAGTTTTGTTTAATTTTTGTCTTGTTAAAAAGTAAATTATTATTGTTACTGTTAAATTTTCTAATTCAGAGGAGTGATTGTTTTTAGGTTGGCGGCCAAACAAGAGCTCATACAGTGAGAATCCTGTAACATAATTCTTTGTGCAATTGTATGCATGCACAAGGGGCTTTACAACATCTTTCCAGTGAGATTTATCTTGGGTAGTCAGTGTTCCCAGCATGTCCAACAATGTTCGGTTGAACCGTTCAGCGGGATTTCTTCTTGGATGGCATGGAGTGGTTTTCATTCTGTGCATTCCAGCCATATCACAAAGTTCTTGGATGGTTCGGGATTCAAAGTCGGGACCTTGGTCACTATGCAGCCTCTCTGGAATATCATACACAAGGAAGTTGTCCCATAAACACTTGGCGACAGTCTTGGCTTTCTGCTTTGGCATTGGCACAGCAATGGCATATTTTGTGAAATGGTCGGTTATCACAAGTATGTCTTTAACTCTACAATCTGGTTTCTTCAGGCGCAATCATGAGAAGCAGGAGAGTCAGAGTGAGCATGCATGAAGCAACCGTATGCCAGAGTTAAACGCAAACGAAATATGCGCTATCATTAGTCTAACTGTGCACTCGGGTTAGGGGAATAAATATACAAAGGTGGGTAGAGTAGCAAAAGATTTTACCCAAGTAAGAGTAGCAATACTTCAACATATTTTTACTCAAGTAAAAGTAAAACGTAGCTATCTAAGAAATTACACAAGTAAAAAAGTATTATTTGATTAAAAGGCAATTTAGGTACTGAGAAACTATTTAATCATAACATGTGATGTAATGTTTCAAAATGATGTCATGAGACTGACAAAAATTTAATCATGCACAAATTCTGATGAATTAAAAACTAAATTTTAAACAAATAATTAGCAAATTGACTAAATAAGAAATTCAAGCATTAAAATCAAACTATCTTTTTCCAAGAAAAACCTTTGAAACTAATACTTACAGTAGGTAATGTATATATATACTGCATGTTAGAATAGGTTAAAGTACTTCCATTGAGAATGTTTGGTGTTTGGCCTATACTTAACATCTCTAAATGGCACAATAAGCTCAGCAGATAAGAATACATCTTGAAAAAAAACTAAGCTTGTGTACAAACAAGAGGTCTCACTTTCAGAATCAGAATCCGAATCAGAAAGGGTTTTATTGCCAAATGTTGGGCAGGTTTACTACATTAGGAAATTGTTGCGGTACTTTGTGCAAAGATACAAAAACAAACAGACAAACACTTAAATAAAAATATAATATGCTACACAGATTGATATATACATGAGTGCAGGTAACGATCGGTGCAAATCAGACAGGTGCTTCAAAACCACAAAATGGGTCATGTAAGTGAGCGGGTGGTGGGAACAGTCTTAGGGTTATTGTTCATGAGTCCAACAGCAGAGGGGAAGAAACTGTTCTTATGGCGAGAGGTTCTGGTCTGAATGGACCGGAGCCTCCTGCCTGAGGGGAGCAGGTCAGTCTGTGTCCAGGGTGAGAAGGGTCGGCTGTGATCCGACCTGCACGCCCAAGTGTCCTGGAGGTGTACAGGTCCTGCAGAGATGGGAGTCTGCAGCCAATCACCTTCTCAGCAGAGCCCACAACACGCTGCGGTCTCTGTTTGTCCCTGATGGTGGCGCCAGCATACCACACGGTGAAGGAGGAGGTGAGGATGGACTCGATGATTGCAGTGTAGAACTGCATCATCATCCATGTTGGCAGGTTGAATTTCTCAGGAAGTACATCCTGTGCTGGGCCTTCTTTATGACCGAGGTGATGGTGGGCTCCCACTTGAGGTCCTGGGTGATGGTGGTAACCAGGAAGTGGAATGAGTCCACAGTGGTGATGGGGGTGTCAGTCAGGATGATGGGGGGGGGGCTGTGTGCTTCCTAAAGTCCACAATAATCTCCACTGTCTTCTGGGCGTTCAGGTTGTTGCGGCTGCACCAGGACACCAGACGTTCAGCCTCCATCCTGTAGGCAGACTCATCCCCGTCCGAGATGAGTCCAATAATGGTGGTGTCATCTGCTAACTTAATTAGTTTGACAGACTGGTGGTTGGAGGTGCAGCAGTTGGTATACAGGGAGAAGAGCAGAGGAGAAAGAACACAGCCCTGAGGGGAGCCGGTGCTGATGGTCCGAGAGTCCGAGACATTCTTCCCCAGCCTCACATGCTGCTTCCTGTCCGTCAGGAAGTCAGTGATCCACCTGCAGATGGGATCAGGCACGTTCATCTGGGATAGATTGCCTTGGAGAAGGTCTGGGAGGATGGTGTTGAAGGCAGAGCTGAAGTCCACAAACAGGATCCTGTCGTAGGTTCCCGGGAAGTCCAGATGCTGCAGGATGAAGTGAAGAGCTATGTTGATGGCATCATCTACAGACCTGTTGGCTCTGTAGGCAAACTGCAGAGGGTCCAGGATGGGGGCCGTGAGGGTCTTGAGATAGGACAGAACCAGGCGCTCAAATGACTTCATGAGCACAGATGTCAGAGCCACAGGACTGGATTTGGAATTGAATTTGGATTTCATGGTCAGACTCATTACTCAAAACAACAGGCAAATGACATAGCCAACGTTAAGGTAAGTCAATGAGGTAAGTCTGGATGTGGCTGTGCAGGAGAATTTTTTAAACTGCAATGTAACCAGAAACAGTTGGCTGGAATGACTGGTGGGGGTAAATATCGAAATATTTGCTGTAAGCAACATCTAAAGTGTTAGTGCGAACAAGTACCATTGGATCAAATTGTTGGATTTTAGGCACGACAAGAGTGAGTATGTCAACATCAATTGATGAACCCAAAAAGTCAGGTGAAAAGGTCATGTTCGGCTCCATGCATCCCAGGTAAGGTACTTTTTGGCCATTTGCTCCTTTTATTTCCAACAGGTCGTTTATGGGATTGATTTTGTGATCTGAAAGATAAGCATTGTAAAAAGAGTGAGGGACTGTAGTAACCTGATATCCAGAATCAAAGAGACAATTGAAAGGATTACCTTTTATTAACACTTGACCTGTGCTTTTGTTACCCACAAGACCTTTCGGCAACAATGGAAGTTTGCTATGTTCTTCGGGACTTTTGGCAAGTTCAGCTACTGTGTGTCCCTCCACAGAAACTGTCTCTAGTTTAACCCCTGTGTATTTTAGCATCCCGTACTTGTTGCTTTTTTGTTTGTTTTATTTGTAGTTGCTTGTTTTTCTGTTCAATAAGACTGGGGTTAGCTCTGATGGTGCAGGTAGAGAGAAGGTGGCCATCTTCTCCACAGTTAAAACAGTACCATGGCTTGGGCTTGACATTTGGCTGAGGTGAAGAACAACTGGGCTTGTTCTGTCGTGGCATGAACTTTGTCCAAGCTGGACTTTTCCGGGACAAACGTTGAGACATTTGCTGCTAGAGAATTGAAAGTTGTTTTTTCATGTTTCAAGAACAAGTGGTTTGGGACTGAATGTTGATTTTCTGTTTTGATGTACCAATGTATCTTTTCATGAGTGACTCTTTAGCAAGCCATCTGTCTTCTTCTTTCCATAATGACAGCAATAATTCAGAAAAAGGTGGTGGGTTGTAATTTTGCTGTTCCAGTTGTAACTTTGTTATTATAGTGTTATCCCAACACCCACTAGAAAACTACTTTAAAAGATGTTTGTCCATTTCAGTAGCTGCAAGTCCTCCTTGCTTCACAACAGTGTTGAGAGTAAGTTTTAGTCTTTGGAGGTAAGTGGACGGTCGTTCCCCTGGATTTTGAAGAATATTTAACTACTGAGCATACAATTCTTCACCTTTCCTTAACTGTTCCAAATGCTGAGTCAAGAACACTTAGATGGACGGAAGGCAATGTGTTTGGGCTCAGACCTTTCACCAAATCAACAGCAGGTGAGAAAAGGCTCTCTTCAATGCGTCTGGTGACATGTAGTGCTGACAGGCTAGGGTCAGCGAGTAATAACTCAATTTGGTAACGCCAAGATTCAAAATCCACTTTGATACTTGGCTTGGGAATCCTTCCAGAAAAAGCACAGAGATGAAGCAAAGTTGTAGCACTCACTTCAGTGTTTCGGACCACATGTTCAACAACAACCCGTTGTATTGGTGGTGGATTGAGATCATTAGTTGACAATGAGACTCTTGGAGTTGGTCTAGTCTGACTTTGACAGGGTTAGGCCCCCTGCTGGTCAGTGAAAGACTGGCCTGCAGGAGGTGAAGACAACTGTTGTTGCTCCAGCACTGACGTTGCTGTGATGACTTTCTCAGTTTTTTCTCCTCTTTTTCCTCTTCTACATTGTCCTCATCATATCCATCTTCAGCGTTTTTATTATCAGCTGCTCCTGCTGAAGGCAAATATTGGCCAATCTGGATCTTCACTGTCTTCAGGACATCTTCAAAACAGTGCCCACCGTGATCAGCAATTTGCTTGAGCTCCTTGAGGTAATTGGGAGGGTGGCTGCTTCTGTCCACAGTGGCAACGTACTGGAAAGTCAAAGTGGTGATGCGAAAAACAAGCTCAGCAATAGTTTGAGAAAAATAAGTATAAGGCAAAAGTGGTTTTAAAGCTGTAAGAGGAGTTGCGTCTGCAAACTCAACAATCAGGTTTTTGCTTCCAGGACCATTACATAAAAAGTTTGTTTAAATTTATCATAGCTACACAAGAATTTCTTCATCGGCATTATTGTTAGACACACCAGAGATCATCACAGACAGCAATATATTATGTCAGATTGGACTACAGAATCCGTTTTTAATTTTTCAAATGAAAATGAGAATGTATATGTACGACCCAAGATTACCAATATTATTCACACACAAAGGCTCCTGGCTAGCTTGCCACATGTAATGCTCTCAACAACTAGGGCCTGAGTGAAGCTTGGTGTATAATTTAGTGATCTGAAGTAGGTTCAGCTAAGGAGCTGGAGTTTGTGAATAAGACACAATCAACAGAAAATAGATCTCATAAATATATATTTTGGTTGTGTAGAATGATCAGGTTATTATGTATAATTGTATGTTGCGCAACAGGGTCAATGATCTATACGAGTTTAAACCATTTCAAAACTATCAACTGTTCAATAAACCCTTGAACTATTTATCTAATATTTAACCATAATGATAACAAAAAAGATTTTTAAATAAATAAATCCTTCAGGGTTACTTCAGGCTGTCAATCTGGGGTTTTGTTGTTGTCAGTAATAAGCCATAGGCTGACATAGCAAATCAGCCACAGAGACAGCAGCAGTTATTAACTGTAGGTGTGTATTCCTTTGATTAAAACATGTTTACCCCAATTTTTACCCCACGAAGAATTGCGATACTTCTTGACAATATCCCTCATGTTAAAGTAAATTTTTGTTTTGTTCTGTTGGTTCTCTCAAAAGAACGTTAAGAGACAAAAGTTATAAAAAGCACTCTGACATCTGAATCTGATAATGCAGTCTTCAGGCGGTTCCTTTATTGATTACATTCAATACTTTTCGTTGGGTAGTTCAAGAATACAGACCTTTCCCAAATCCCCAAAGAGTTTACTCATTCCCTTTCAGAGTAAAAACTCCGCCCACATTTCCTGTTTGAAAAATGCGTCAAAATGAGGCTTTGCCTGGGGGACCAGCGAGGGGGCGTGGTCTGCGCTGTGATTGACACGCCGAGCTGCTGCAGCGGCGGCTCCTCTGTGCGGCGCACAGACAGCCAGAAAGATGGAGCGCAATAGCGACGCGGGCTCCATTGCCTCAGAGGGAGGACATTTTGAAGTTGAGGATTTCTCTCCACCTCCTTCACCAGAGGAAAGGGAGGAAGGTTCTGTGGAGGAGGCGAGCGGCCCTGAGCCGTACCTTACCGCCCGGAAAAACGGGTGCTGAGCCTGCAGTGGCATTGCGGCATATAATGGGGCGCATCTCTGAGTGGTACATTGTTGTTAGCCAAAGCTAAGGCTAGATTTAGATTTTCTCGCGTATACAGGTCCTTCTAAAAAATTTGCATATTGTGATAAAGTTCATTATTTTCCATAATGTAATGATAAAAATTAAACTTTCATATATTTTAGATTCATTGCACACCAACTGAAATATTTCAGTTCTTTTATTGTTTTAAAACTGATGATTTTGGCATCCAGCTCATGAAAACCCAAAATTCCTATCTCAAAAAATTAGCATATCATGAAAAGGTTCTCTAAACGAGCTATTAACCTAATCATCTGAATCAACTCATTAACTCTAAACACCTGCAAAAGATTCCTGAGGCTTTTAAAAACTCCCAGCCTGGTTCATTACTCAAAACCGCAATCATGGGTAAGACTGCCGACCTGACTGCTGCCCAGAAGGCCATCATTGACACCCTCAAGCAAGAGGGTAAGACACAGAAAGACATTTCTGAACAAATAGGCTGTTCCCAGAGTGCTGTATCAAGGCACCTCAGTGGGAAGTCTGTGGGAAGGAAAAAGTGTGGCAGAAAACGCTGCACAACGAGAAGAGGTGACCGGACCCTGAGGAAGACTGTGGAGAAGGACCGATTCCAGACCTTGGGGGACCTGCGGAAGCAGTGGACTGAGTCTGGAGTAGAAACATCCAGAGCCACCGTGCACAGGCGTGTGCAGGAAATGGGCTACAGGTGCTGCATTCCCCAGGTCAAGCCACTTTTGAACCAGAAACAGCGGCAGAAGCGCCTGACCTGGGCTACAGAGAAGCAGCACTGGACTGTTGCTCAGTGGTCCAAAGTACTTGCATGTCATTGGGAAATCAAGGTGCCAGAGTCTGGAGGAAGACTGGGGAGAAGGAAATGCCAAAATGCCTGAAGTCCAGTGTCAAGTACCCACAGTCAGTGATGGTCTGGGGTGCCATGTCAGCTGCTGGTGTTGGTCCACTGTGTTTTATCAAGGGCAGGGTCAATGCAGCTAGCTATCAGGAGATTTTGGAGCACTTCATGCTTCCATCTGCTGAAAAGCTTTATGGAGATGAAGACGACCTGGCACCTGCTCACAGTGCCAAAACCACTGGTAAATGGTTTACTGACCATGGTATTACTGGGCTCAGTTGGCCTGCCAACTCTCCTGACCTGAACCCCATAGAGAATCTGTGGGATATTGTGAAGAGGAAGTTGAGAGACAGAAGACCCAACACTCTGGATGAGCTTCAGGCCGCTATCGAAGCATCCTGGGCCTCCATAACACCTCAGCAGTGCCACAGGCTGATTGCCTCCATGCCACGCCGCATTGAAGCAGTCATTTCTGCTAAAGGATTCCCCACCAAGTATTGAGTGCATAACTGAACATAATTATTTGAAGGTTGACTTTTTTTATATTAAAAACACTTTTCTTTTATTGCTCGGATGAAATATGCTAATTTTTTTAGATAGGAATTTTGGGTTTTCATGAGCTGTATGCCAAAATCATCAGTTTTAAAACAATAAAAGACCTGAAATATTTCAGTTGGTGTGCAATGAATCTAAAATATATGAAAGTTTAATTTTGATCATTACATTATGGAAAAGAATGAACTTTATCACAATATGCTAATTTTTTGAGAAGGACCTGTAATTCCGGACCTGAGTCCTAATTTCATACCATATTGTCATACATGAGATGGTATGACAATAAAAGTTCCTTGAATCCTTGAATCCTTGATTTCTGCCTGATCGCTGATTGCGCGTTTCATGGCAATGATCCGTCGTTTTCTGCGTTCTGGATCGTTGGTAATCCTATAGAACGTTCTTCCCTTATCTCATCCACGTCTTTTATGGCATCCTGGGACACAACAGGTATCCACCATATTTACCGTTTCTAACTTTGAGTTAGCAGCAAATAAAAACAACTGAGGGGAGACTGCCTGCCACAATGGCGCCCATTCGATTTTAACTGTTGCATGCTGGGAGAAGTGACGTCAACTCCTGGAGCTCTATTATCGTGTGACTCTGCCTCAACAAGTGCACCTGCTGCCACTGTACCTCATTGTCTGCAACAGAATATGTATGTTGCAAAGAGGAGCCCAAGGTATAAATCAAAGTGCGCTAAAAAAATAACCCTGATTTCATTATCCATTTGCTGATATCAGTTCCTTCCTTTGTCATAGGTAATGCGCAGATGTCAGCAGGAAAGGCTATGCTAAAGAATCTAACTAAATGCTGAGCTAACAAATCACTAACCTGACAAACGCTGTAAACACTTGCTAACAAAAACCAACTCCAACTCGCTACGGAGGCGTGGACTAGACTGGGCTGGTTTTCTACTCCACAGCGACAGGAAGGCCGACGTCAGAACCCCAAGCTGAGCCAGTAGCAATGCCCCATTCAAGTGCAGTGCAACGTTTTAACCTGAAGAGGGCACTCTACTAACGGTTTTTGGTGAAAAATTAGTATTTTTACGGAAATGTACAAAATTACAAAAAATAATGACCAGACATGTAGATAGCACTATTAGACACTCATTCATACAGTTTATCAGGGGAAAAAAAGTTGATTTGGGGGTGAGTTGCACTTTAAGGACTGGAGCTCACTAATCAGTTTCCAGCTTTATTTAAGATTTTGAATTACCATTGTTCATCACTTATTCCCTTAATTAGAGGATTTAAAGCTCTTGAAATTAACAGGAATATGACTTGGTTCTGCTTCATTTCTGAAGGGAAATGTTCTCAAAGTAAAATCCCAATAAAAACATCTATTTGTCTGTTTGGTTTGATACATGAATGTGTGAATGTGAGAGGTTCTGTTAAACATGTCCACCTTCACCTGACCTTGACACTGTGTGACCTGTAGATCTCAGTGCTGGGTTACCTGGCTCAGTTCATCCCGGTGAACCAGGCCACCAACCTGCGGGTACTGAGGACGTTCAGGGCACTCCGCCCTCTCCGGGCCGCGTCTCGCTTCGCTGGTATCAGGGTAAGAACCAGCTGAAACCAACTGCCGGCCGAGCCGAGACCTGCCCAGGTTCTGTTGGGCATTAGAGAGTTTTACAAACTCTGTGATTCCTGGCTTCGATCAGAGGAAACATCTCAGGATGTTTGGACACAACCGCTGCTGATGAAACGACCAATCAGGTCACAGAATCTGTTAACTTTTAAAGCTGAGCAACAGATTCAGTTCTAAATATAAACCATCAGATAGGAATGATAAACCAGAAGGAACAATCTGAAATATTTCCTCTGTGTTGAGGCCATAAATCCCCGACTCGTCCGTTCAAACCTCTCACTGAGCGGCGCTTCTTTCACGACTGTTTTCCTCCTTCAAAACAGAAACAATCCGATGTATTTGTAAGCTTCAGCGCCCCCTGGACTTCCTCGGTAACTTTACACCCTTCCTGTTTCAGGTCAGAGCACTAACATGAAGCTCTGATCTCTCTGTTATCCTCCGCAGGACGCTGCTGCTGTCGCCGGATAATTAAACTCTCCCCCTTCTCTCCGTCTGTAACTGCGTTAGGATAGACGTTAACGCTCCTCCTTCTTTTCTTCCTCCCTTCCTCTTCCTCCTGCCTTTCTCTTTCCCTGTCCTCCTTTCCCCTCTCTCTCCTCCAGGTTTCATTGGTCAGCTTGGTGGCCAACACGTTGGGTTATTCCGACTTGGCAGCCATCAAGTCCCTGCGGACGCTGCGGGCCCTGCGGCCCCTCAGAGCCCTCTCCAGATTTGAAGGCATGAGGGTAAGAGTCAGTATTAATCTGAACAAACACACCTGAGCACCAGCTGCCAGCAACACCTTATTGTGCTGAAGCTTTTATTACAGAAGAGATAATATGAACAATCTGAATGATGATGAAGCTGCTTGTCGATCCCCGTCCGTCCACGACTGAGCTGAGAAGATCTGAACCTCAAGCAGGAAGTCCTCAGTTATAGATTTACAGATTGTTATACATGGCAGCGTTATCATGAATAATATCAATAAAGGTGTTTCCATCATTAAAACATGAGGTTTTTATTTAAAGGTCCTCCTGATGGACCACCTGGAGCAGGAACCTAACTGAATCCTTTTCTGACCTGAAAGGACAAACTGGTCCTCATTCATTCATTCTTAGTTCAGCCTCTACTTTAAACGTTTCAGCCTCTCAGATCAATCTGTTTACATGCAGCTGGTCCAAATCATTAGCTTTTTGTGTTGGTAGGCCCACAATTATTCATACCTCTGGCAGATTTGGAGTTACAGGTATTTTTGTTGGTTTCTGACAGAAAGTGAGACAGATGTCCTTCAGAAAATGAGGATCAAGTCTGAAGAAATAATCTATAAAAATAATAATAATAATAATACATTTAATTTTAGGGCACCTACCAAAATACAGCACTACCAAAATCAGTGTCTAAAGTGAATAAGGCCGTTTGAACAGATGCGCTTTGAGCTGTGATTTAAATAAAGGAAAAGAGTTAATATTTCTGATGTCAGGAGAAAGTGAGTTCCAGAGCCGAGCGACTGAAAGCTCTGCTTCCCATGGCGGCAAGCTGGGCAAAAGGAACAACAAGATGAGTGGCTGATGAAGATCTGAGAGAAGTGAGGAGTGGTGGTGTGAAGCTAGTCACACAGATAAGGAGGGTCAAGGCTATGGATGCACTTAAACGCGAGAATTAGAATAAAAAATGTAAACTATCTGTTTTATTCACATTTTAATAAAAAATAACATGTTGAAAATGATTTTAAACCTTCTTAATGATGGTATTACAGCAGTCCAACCCTTCTAATAAAATTAGCAGCTGAGCAGCTTGTTTAGCAGTGGTTGATCTTCTCCTGGTTCATGGAAGTCATTGAGGTTAAAAGGCCTTCCTACCATCACCCCAATCTTTAAGTCTGCTCTCTAACTGGAGATGAGACTACAGCTCTTTCTCCCACCTGACCTCAGCTGTACAGAACCATCGGGTCAGTCAGTAAATCCATGTTTAGATGGACATCCAGGCAGACTGAGTCTGAAGCAGGGGTCGCGTTTACTGAATAGTTTTCATATGGAATTTCCTCCTGCTGTAGCGATCGCTCGCGGGTCAAGAAACGGCTCGTTCAGAGAGTCTTTCCGACTTCTGATCACTTCAACTGGAGAAATGTTCCCCGATTTTAAAACTTTGGCTGAAGAGGAGCTTAATCCCAGTCTCCCAGTCTGTGGCAGCGGAGCGCGGATTCAGCCTCCAGGACAACATCTAAACCCCCATGAGACGTCATCTGTCCAAGACAAAAACCTCTGCAGCAATCCCACGGTTTGATTAAACACAAGTGGGTGAACATTTCACTTCCACGCGGAGCAGGGGGATGATGTGAGACTGTGTTTAGGTTTAATGAGAAGAAGAAGAAGAAGAAGAAGAAGAAGAAGAAGAAGAAGAAGAAGAAGAAGAAGAAGAAGAAGAAGAAGAAGAAGAAGAAGAAGAAGAAGAAGAAGAAGAAGAAGGAGGAGGAGGAGGAGGAGGAGAAGGAGAAGGAGAAGGAGAAGAAGAAGAAGAAGAAGAAGAAGAAGAAGAAGAAGAAGAAGAAGAAGAAGAAGAAGAAGAAGAAGAAGAAAACCACAGCAGTAACCTGATCTCTCTGAAGTGGGTCAGAGTGCTGAACAGTTCTGACCCAGTTGGTCCGTTATCTCCAGGTGGTGTTAATGGATCCTGCTGTAAACGGCCAGAGATCAGCCGGTCAGGACTGTGAAGCGTTCAGCTTGTTTAGAACTGTTCAAAAGTTCTGGTGCAACCCTCTATGATCCCCCCAGGTTGTTAGGAATCTGAAGCAAGGCTGGTTTGGTGCCTGGGCTTCATGTTACCTGGTGGTGGTGCTGGGAGGGTGTAGAACCTGTGTAGAACATGGAGAGGGAGCAGGAGTCTGCTGGATGTGGAAAGTAGCAGGACCTGTTGAGAACCGAGAGTCCAACCGGGACCTGATTGGGCTCAGAATAAAAGAGGTTCATCAAACCTACGGAGATCCAGTTATGGTCCAAATGAAGATTTTAGAGAGCGCTGAGGAGCCTTCATCTAACCTTCAGGGATGATCTGTGCCGCAGTAAAACAGCCTTGGTTTTCTGATCTGATCTGCGTATGATCAGTGAACAGGTCAAGAGATCACATGACAGCATCATGTATGACATCAGGTCAAAAGAGATAAATCAGTCGAACATGTTCAAAACATGTGAAAACGTTTCAAATGTGTTAAAAGTCAAGGTAGAAAAAACAAAAACATGTTAAGAACATGTTAAAGTGTTAAAAACTTTTAAAACACATCAACTTTTTGAGTAAAATAATAGTAATTTCCCTTCATTTCAGTATCAGTGATTCTGACAGCAGTTTACTGGACAGACCCAGTTTGATCCAGACTCAGTTCATCCCAACAGAATCTGATCCGGTGACATCAGAGCAGATCAGGTCCAATGTCTTCTAATCCCAGCTGATTCCAGACATTGGCTTCGTTATTATTAAATCCGTCCTAATGAGACAATAATACAGATTTTGTAGTTAACGCTGAACTTCAATTCAATTCAGTTTATTTATATAGCGCCGATTCACAACAGATGTCATCTCAAGGCGCTTCACACTTTAACTTCTGGTGCTTCAGGCAGCGCTTTGGTGCTCAGGTGTTTAAAATGAGACATTCAGAGATTTCCCAGAAGTTTCCTCCTGCATCTCGTCTCCAACCTTCCTGTCCATCTCCTCATGTCCTCCTGAGCTTCGTCTCCGACTAACCTGAACGTTTCTTCTGTCAGTATTTAAATCCTCTGCCAGTATTACTGAGTGGAACCGAGTCGGCGTTCTGCAGAACAACCAGAACCAGAAGGTTCCTAATGTCGTCAAATACCCGCAGCTGCTGGAGATCAAGTCTCCACAACAAGACACATGAAACTAAAAAGCATAATAAACTGTTAATTATGTTTAAATAATCATTAATTTAAAGGAAATTAGAGATTATTGGGCTGCAAAATGAAAAGAGGTTTGGAGACATCAGCGTCAATCTGAAATAAAATCAGATAAAACACTTTACAGCCATTTTTAATCCTTGAAAATAAAAAGAAATTTCAAAATTTTAATTTGCTTGAAATAATAGTTGAATCTTTTACGACTTCAATTTAAAATAAGAAAACAACCCTATTTTTTATTGATTGAACGTTTTTTGCAGGGTTTCAGTGAGTTCTGCAGGGCGCAGCTGACTCGGGTTCACATGAAGCTCAGCCTCTTTGACTCGTCCTCATCTTCCTCTCTGCTCTTCCTCATGTCGATGAGTCTGCCGATCACTTCGCTCTGCTAGGATGTTTCTGTGTGTAGAAAACTGCTCATAGAAGCAGATTTAGCTTAAATTCAGTGGTTTTGCTGCAGAAATTTCGAATAGAAGCAGATTTTCTACGAAACTATCAATCAGAATGTTTTCTGAATTATCTTTGAAATAATAAAAATGTTCATATTTGCTTGAATTTGAATGCCTTCATATGATCAAGATGAACTCTGTGAGGGAAGAGCTTTACTGTAGTTTTTTCTAACATGCAGGAAGGTAATGTGAATCAGCTGCAGCTGTTTTAACAAACTTCTATGTCCTTCATGTCGTTGTTTATTTAATATGATTCTCTGAACCTGCATGTTCTCCTGCCCTGCTGCATCACAGTGAACATTCCTCCATATCTTCCAGCCTTCAGCTCTGACTGCATGTCCTGCTTCTTCTCAGCGTGGATTTGATGGTCAGGTGGACAATTACTGACCTAAACGTAACATCAGACGGAGGACTTGGTGTGTTTCACACAAAGTAAACTCTACTGACTGATGATTTACAGTGTAGCTTCTTAAAAAAAGATATTTTCAACGATTATCATCACCATCTTGTCCTTCTGAGGAACGTTGTTGCTTTAAAGCCCCAAAAACTGTGCAGGAGTTTAAAAGTGAACCTCAGTGATCTGGTGGAGCTCTGAAGAAGCTCCTGGTTCCAACCTGACCCTCAAAGCTCCGCCCTGTGATGCTTCTGTCTGAACCTGGAGCTTCGGACGACTCGGTGACTCGCTGCGCCTTGTTTGCAGGTGGTGGTGAACGCTCTGATCGGGGCCATCCCCTCCATCATGAATGTGCTGCTGGTCTGCCTCATCTTCTGGCTCATCTTCAGCATCATGGGCGTCAACCTGTTCGCCGGCAAGTTCGGCCGCTGCGTCAACCGCACCGGCTACGTCCACGAGGCCTCCCTCATCAACAACAGGTCCGAGTGCGAGGCCTCCAACGACACCACACAGTACTACTGGACCAGAGTCAAGGTGAACTTCGACAACGTTGGCGCCGGATACCTGGCTCTACTGCAAGTGGTGAGCTTCACCTTTGTTATTTGTCGAGTTGAACTGCTAACTGGGTTAGCAATTTGGTCTAGACACTTGATACTTTGACCCGGTTTAGTCCACTACATCAGTTCAGTATGTATCAAGGGATCTGAAAGGGCTGAGAGTCTTCATTAGAACCAAGCAAACAGCAAGAAGTGCAACAAACCATCAGATTTAGTTCTCAACAAGACCCATTTTAAAGCTGCTGGGACGGAAATAACCTTCAGAGAACAGTCCGACCGTCGGGGGTCATGGTTCAGAAAAACATCAGTTTAAGCTTCTTGGTCCACAGAGGCTGACATCATGAGGAAGTGGAGAGAAAGAAATCGCAGAAAGACCAAAACAGAACAGAAAACCTTAAAATACAGTCAGAACCTTATCCCCACTGTGAGGGACGGAGGTGGCTGCATCATGATGTGGGGATAATACTTACCGAAATGATTTAAAGGAAAAACTCATAGTTTTAAATACACTTAAAAATTTAGTTTAGGTTTATTTTATTGCCCGAGTAAAAATAATCTGAAGGCAAAAAAATCCGCCATCCTATTAATAAGCAGAAATAGATCAATTTAGTCAAATCACATAATGATTCGGTAATAAAATAATAAATAATCTGAATGGATGCAGAACTTTTCTCACACCGAACGTTTTACATTAGAGCCACATTCACACACCGGTACGCAGATAAGCAGGCATTTCTTTTAAAAAAAAGTTTTTTAAACGTGTCCTTGTCTGGAAGTGTGGAGCTCAGAATTAGTGTCTGAGTACCAAGTAGAAGCCCGACAGATTTTTACTTTCACAAGTGGAGCATTACGGCTTTTACTATAGTACTACGCTTGATAATATATGTGTAAGAAATCTTTCTTAGAAATTACTGTGGGATTCTTTCCCCCGCGATGCTCCAGGGACACGGAGACGGAAAATAAAGGGGGAGAAAGAAAGTAGATGAAGAGAGGTAGAGAAAAAAGGTTAAGAGGGAGAAATGAGCTGAAGATACAAGAGAAGAAGGGGAGCAAAGAAAACACAAGAAAACATCCCAGTCTGTCTCCACACCAGCAGGACGGCAGAGAGAGGAGAAAAACAACGACAAAACAAATCAAACAATGCAAACTGAGAACCACACAACCACAAATAGATATATGAATAAAATAACAGCATCATAGAAAAGCTCATGGTACAGATTATTACAAGATTTAGTCACGGTAACCTAAACTCAAGAATGTATCTGTAAACACCTGAATCCCCACACCTGTGTGTGTGTGTGTGTGTGTGTGTGTGTGTGTGTGTGTGTGTGTGTGTGTGTGTGTGTGTGTGTGTGTGTGTGTGTGTGTGTGTGTGTGTGTGTGTGTGTGTGTGTGTGTGTGTGTGTGTGAGCATGCTGGAGCATATTAGGTTTCTCCATATTAGTGTTCAATAGTTAGTGTGAGGAGCCATCGATCCGCCTCCCAGGAATCGACTCACACATGAAGGAGATCGGAGCCACAGAAACCCAAAGGACCCCCAGAGCTCAGGAGCCCCAGGCGGATCAACAAAGGGCTGACCTCACCCCCAAGAGAGAAGAAGAGGAGAACCCTGGGGGAACATCCAGCAGCTACAATGTAGGGGCCCGGGGGGCCGCAGCGACGAGCCCATAGGTCCTCCGCCTGCAACCGGCTACGCCAGGGGAGATCCAGCCATGGGCCCGGAGGCCTGGAGGCCCGAGGGCTCCCCACCCCTCAACAGGGACCGGCCGACAGGGGGCCGCCGCCAGGCCGCAGGCCAGCCAATGGCCGACATGCGCTGCCGCCACCCCAGGCCAGTCCTCACAGCCGACATCCCAATGGCCCCAGCGCCCCATGCCTGGGCACCACAGCCGGCATTTTAGGGGTAGGTGCCTTGCCTTGGGGCACATCGACATATGACAGAAGAAGAGCTAGAATCCAGCCCACAACTTTTTCGACTGTGAGAAGACCACTCTACCCGCTGGGCCACAGTCGCCTCCACGACCTGCAGTCAAGTTGGATTACTTTCTATGTCAGAGAGAAGTAAAGAGTTAATGGCAGGAGCAGCTCTGAGCCGGTTTAAAGGCTGCAGGATGAAAGAGTCGTAGCAATATGTTCTTCAACTGCGTTGTCAAGGAGACAATTAAAGGAGCTATGGTGAGGTATGGAGGTGGCTGCATCATGATGTGGGGATATTTCCCTAAAAGGCCTCAGTCAGATTTGAATGATTTTAAATTGAGATAAAATGATAATATTCTTTCCTATTTAAACTGAGACACAGATTCAACTTTAACTCAATATTCAGGCTAAACTGTAAAAACAAATATTTTAGTTCAGGTAAACATAAGAAACTAATAAATGGGTTGGTAACCGATGATCCAGAGTCTGTTCCTGTGTCTGGGACGTTAACAGACGTAACGTCTCTTTAAAAGAGGATTTCCAGAGCCAACCGATTGCAGCCTGGAGCTCTACAGTCATTCAGGCCTCATTATGTGACATTTTCCAAAAGGTCACATTTAAGTCTGAATCGGGGACAAAGCTGCTCCCATCGAGCTTCGGATGAGTCGGGGGCTTTTCTCCTCCTTCCTCTATTCATGGTGTGAATTCAGACTCTGGGTCCTGGAGAGAAAAGCTCAGCAAGAAGCGTCCAGACCTCCAGACGTCTCATGGTTCTGTTCAGAGCTGAGCCGCCCACCTCCTCCTGCAGACCTGCCAAGTCTTGGAGTCGACCTGCAGAGAAACCCGGCTGTAAATCATGAAGCTGGAACATTTTCACCTGAAGTTTTCCTCCACAGACTTTTCAGCTGTTCTCTCATCATCTTCTCTGTTCTCTCTGTTTCGCTGTCTTTGCCTTCATGTTCCTCCCACGCTGGCTCTTCACCTGTGTGGAAAATTAGGCAGAGAAATGAACCTGAAGCATTAAATACTCAACAGATTTTATAGAACCTTGAAATTGTGTCTTTTAAAGGAAAACCTTGACCCGGTTTGATTAAATGGATGTAAATGTTTCCTCTGCTGCTCTGAATCATTTTCATCTTCTTCCAGTTTGAAAGACGTATTATTTGCTGCATCGGCTAATAAATAATTTATTTAGTTCTGATTGACTCAGGATATTTTCTAACATCAGGCTTTGGGCTTCCCCATCTCATTTTAGTCTATATTTATTATTTAATTTGAATTTGAATTTGAAAAACTATTTATAATAGAAATGATTATACAATAGATTTTTTTAAATAAAAAAAGTAAAACCAAAATAATTTAAAATAACTTTAATAATAATCCATTTTTTATTTTATTTTTCAAATTAATATTTCTGCTATGACTGTGAAGGCAACAGTGAAACCAATCATCAGGTGTCTATGAAAATATTATAAAACATATTTATTTAAATAACTAATAATAAAAAATAAATAAAATACATATTTTGGGCTGTTCTTTTTAATATTTTGGCACCTTTATATTAGTTCTACCAAGTTTCTGTTATTTCTAACTTATTTCTTTTCCTGATATTGTAATTCTTTATTATTTTACTCCATCCATCTTTTATTGTTAAACTCAACATGAATAAAATCGTCTCCTCCTCCTTTCTTCTCGATCTGTTGCCCACCTCAGGCGTCCTGAGAGCCTCCAACAATCAGCGTCTGAGAGCCTTTGATTTTTAGAGGCTCCAGTCAGGTGGAGAGGGGGAGGGAAATAACAGGTAGAAGGAAAAGGAGAGAGAGAGAAGGATGAAGATCTGGAGCTCTTCTTCTTCTTCAGAGGTGGAGAAGGAAAACAAAGCAAAATGTGAATGAGCCACTCGACCGGCAGTAAATGAATCCAGTCGCCCTGGCAACGAGTCCCCCAGCCTTCTACCGGTCGGCACGGCAACAGTCGGCGGGGGCAACCTCTCCATCAGCATCTGGAAAGTTCTCCACGCTGCAAGAAATGCTGCAGAGTTTGTTCAGCAGGTAATTCAGGACCTGTTGGATCATTGGTCTGGTCCAAGGTTCAGAGACCTGGAGACATCCCAGCTGGAAATGAGAACAAGAGGCTTCATACAGGAGACACCAGGACCTGGAGACACCAGGACCTGGAGACGCCAGGACCTGGAGACACCAGGACCTGGAGACGCCAGGACCTGGAGACACCAGGACCTGGAGACACCAGGACCTGGAGACACCAGGACCTGGAGACATCCCAGCTGGAAATGAGAACAAGAGGCTTCATACAGGAGACACCAGGACCTGGAGACACTAGGACCTGGAGACACCAGGACCTGGAGACACTAGGACCTGGAGACACCAGGACCTGGAGACACTAGGACCTGGAGACACCAGGACCTGGAGACACTAGGACCTGGAGACACCAGGACCTGGAGACACCAGGACCTGGAGACACCAGGACCTGGAGACACCAGGACCTGGAGACACCAGGACCTGGAGACGCCAGGACCTGGAGACATCCCAGCTGGAAATGAGAACAAGAGGCTTCATACAGGAGACACCAGGACCTGGAGACACTAGGACCTGGAGACACCAGGACCTGGAGACACTAGGACCTGGAGACACCAGGACCTGGAGACACCAGGACCTGGAGACACCAGGACCTGGAGACGCCAGGACCTGGAGACATCCCAGCTGGAAATGAGAACAAGAGGCTTCATACAGGAGACACCAGGACCTGGAGACACCAGGACCTGGAGACGCCAGGACCTGGAGACACCAGGACCTGGAGACACCAGGACCTGGAGACACCAGGACCTGGAGACACCAGGACCTGTAGACACTAGGACCTGGAGACACCAGGACCTGGAGACACCAGGACCTGGAGACACCAGGACCTGGAGACACCAGGACCTGGAGACATCCCAGCTGGAAATGAGAACAAGAGGCTTCATACAGGAGACACCAGGACCTGGAGACACTAGGACCTGGAGACACCAGGACCTGGAGACACTAGGACCTGGAGACACCAGGACCTGGAGACACTAGGACCTGGAGACACCAGGACCTGGAGACACTAGGACCTGGAGACACCAGGACCTGGAGACACCAGGACCTGGAGACACCAGGACCTGGAGACATCCCAGCTGGAAATGAGAACAAGAGGCTTCATACAGGAGACACCAGGACCTGGAGACACCAGGACCTGGAGACACCAGGACCTGGAGACACTAGGACCTGGAGACACCAGGACCTGGAGACACTAGGACCTGGAGACACCAGGACCTGGAGACACCAGGACCTGGAGACACCAGGACCTGGAGACATCCCAGCTGGAAATGAGAACAAGAGGCTTCATACAGGAGACACCAGGACCTGGAGACACCAGGACCTGGAGACACAAGGACCTGGAGACACCAGGACCTGGAGACACTAGGACCTGGAGACACCAGGACCTGGAGACACCAGCACCTGGCATCTCCAGGACCTGGAGACACCAGGACCTGGAGACATCCCAGCTGGAAATGAGAACAAGAGGCTTCATACAGGAGACACCAGGACCTGGAGACACTAGGACCTGGAGACACCAGGACCTGTAGACACTAGGACCTGGAGACACCAGGACCTGGAGACACCAGGACCTGGAGACACTAGGACCTGGAGACACCAGGACCTGTAGACACTAGGACCTGGAGACACCAGGACCTGGAGACGCCAGGACCTGGAGACATCCCAGCTGGAAATGAGAACAAGAGGCTTCACACAGGAGACACCAGGACCTGGAGACACCAGGACCTGGAGACACCAGGACCTGGAGATGCCAGGACCTGGAGACACCAGGTCCAGAAGACGGCAGGAGACAGGTTGGACATCTGAAGCATCCAGGCCTCATGTTCCCCACCATCACGTTAGGCATGATCTTCTGGAGCTGAGCTGCATCCTATTGTTCTCCAGGCTTCAGTTAATCTAACCTGAGTCCAGGTGCATCATGGGAAGGAGAGAGATGCTAAGGAAGCACCAGCAGGACGACCGTTGGTCTTTAGATGTTACTGAGGTTTATGAGCTATGTATCAGCTGATCTTTTACAGTGTACCCCCCCCCCATCCATCCCACAATAATCACAGGTGGTAACCCTTAGCAACGAGCTGATTTCAGCTCTGAGTGACGGCCGCCAGGCGCCCCCTCACATTTAAGAGATCTGTTCCTTCACACAAGCATCTTTTCCTTCTTTATTCTCCCCCTACTGTATACCTTCCTCCTCTTCCTCCTCCTCCTCTTCCTCCCACACAGAGGAAGGAAGCCCTTAAATGGCCTTAATATTGTTTCATTGAGAAACTCAGCAGCAGGGAGTGTTTCCTTTGTTTCTGTGAAGCGGCGTCTGAATCAACCTTTGGTTTAACACTCCATTGCAGGAAATGAGCAAAGCGCTGCCGTGACGATGCAGAAAAACTCACTCCACCTGGTCAGAAACAGCAGCTCAGACGATGAGGGAGGCCAAAAGCCAGACCGTTAGACTTCCCTGCTTCCTCCTCTTGTTCTCCAGGGGTCACTTTCCTTCACCGGGATTTACTGGATGTTCTAAAAAACTCCCAGTAGCTCCAGTTTAATCCCTCCTGTCTGCAGTAATGTGCCACATCCTTTACTTCAGCTCCTTAGATACAAGCATTTTAGATCTGAACAAACACAAGTGCTCCCACACCGCCATTATGAGGCACGGTGGTGGAGGGCTGATGCTTTGGGCCTGTTTTGCAGCTTCTTCCTGTTTTCTGCCAGGTTGTTTTATTGTAGAAAAACAATTCAGATTAATTTCATATATTTGTCGCTGTTCTTGTTTCCAGGCAACCTTTAAAGGCTGGATGGATATCATGTACGCGGCTGTGGACTCCAGAGCTGTAAGTTAGCATCGAGCTCAGATCTTCTGGCTGAATCAGCAGATGTTCCTCCTCCATGCAGAGAATGTAGAGCAGCAATAATAGAAAGAGCTAAAAGTTCCTGCTTGGTTGGGTGAAGATGGACGATGTGGGAAAAGCTGCTGTTAATGCTGCGCGTTGTTGTGCTACAGGTGGAGGAGCAGCCCATCAAGGAGATCAATCTGTACATGTACCTGTACTTCGTTATTTTCATCATCTTCGGTTCCTTCTTCACCCTCAACCTCTTCATCGGAGTCATCATCGACAACTTCAACCAGCAGAAACGAAAGATAAGCATCAGAGCCGAAACACACCTCCAGTTCCTCTGCTGCGCCTTATCTATTTAAAAAAACTGATGATTTAATTACGTCTGATTCATTTCAGAGATAATCTGTTGCTTCATAAAATCAATCAGATCTAATGTAGCTTCAGATTGATATTGTTGTTTTGATCTGTTTCAGTAAGAATAATGATTTCTTTGTCTTTTAATTAGGAGGACAGGACATCTTCATGACAGAAGAGCAGAAGAAGTACTACAATGCCATGAAGAAGCTGGGCTCCAAGAAGCCCCAGAAACCCATCCCAAGGCCCATGGTACTGACACCGAGGAGCAACGCCACAATAAAAGCACAGATTCAGTCGAATATCTTTAGTGGGGAAAATAAGTATTCGATACACCCTAGATTTTTCAACCTTCTCCACTTCCGAGGAACAGACAGGTCTGTGATTTTCGTCCTAGAGATAATCCAGAAATAAAAAGGTCTGATTTTAAAAAAATTAACTTTTTTTTTTCTTGAAACCAGTATTTAATACAACAGAAAACTAGAACCTAAGAACTACAGGAAACATCTAAACCTCCAACGTTCTGGACCAGGTCTGCAATGCAGCAGGCGTTATGATCCACTCCTCCATGCAGATCTCCTCCTGATCCAAAGGTTTCCTATTGGGTTCAGGTCTGGAGACCGGCTAGGCTGTTTCAGAACCTTGAAATGCTTCTAATGGAGCCCCTCCTTTGTCACCCTGGCTGGGTGTTCCAGGTCAACCGACCAACGTCGGTCTTAAATTCTCCCACTGAAGGAAGGAGGTTGTTCCCCAAAATCTGGTGAGATGTCAAGGTCAAGGTCAATTTTATTTATATAGCACATTTACAGTAGCATAAGCCGCTCCAAAGTGCTGAACAAGGCACAAAAAGGCACATCAGTAAAACAATCAGGAGTAAAAACATAAAACATAAGTACAAAACGATTAATCACAATAAATAAAACTATTCCATACTATTTAAAATGCTCAAGTCAACCTGCATTAAAAGCCAGATCAAAAAGCTGTGTCTTAAGAAGGGTTTTAAATTGCTCTACATTCTGTGTAGTCCTAACGGGAAGAGGTAGATTATTCCACAACTTGGGACCAGCCACAGAGAAAGCTCTGTCGCCGCGAGTCTTTAGGCGGGTTTTGGGGACTGTTAATAGGGCCTGAGAGCTGGACCTCATGGTTCTGACAGGAGATATGGTCCCTTCCATCCCTTCCTCAATACGGTGCAGTGATACATCAGCCCCTCAGACCACTCAGGTCCTCCAACTCTAGCCTACAAATCATCCCTAGAATTAGAACCAAACATGGAGAAGCAACTTTCAATTTCTATGCTCCCCTTATCTGGAACAAACTTCCAGACCTCTGCAAAGCTGCTGAAACACTGAGTTCCTTTAAATCAAGGCTAAAAGCCAGCTGTTTAGAGCTGCCTTTTATTAATTGATTAATAACAACTGGAATGTCATAACGGTAGTATGTTTCAATGTTCTTTATGTCTTTGATGTGTTTTCTTGTTATTCTTGTTTAATTGTTGCTTTTATTTTTTCCCCCTAATCACACAAAGCACCTTGATTTCCCTTGTTGCTGAAAGTGTGCTATACAAATAAACTTGCCTTGCCCTGGACGTCCTGCATGATGTTAATCCATGACAACGTCGTGTGTAACTATGGTACCCTTAGAGACTGTGGTCCCAGCTCTGTTCGGGTCATTAATTCGGTCCTCCTGTGTAGTTCTGGCATCCCTTCAGGGTCACGGGGAGGCTGGTACACCCTGCACAGGTCAGCAGTCCATCGCAGGACAACAACTGAGGTCAATTTAGAGAGATCAATTTACCCACCAGTAATGTTTTTGGACTGGGGGAGGAAGCTGGAACAGCCAGAGAGAACCAATGCATACAAGGGGAGAACATGCAAACTCAATGCAGCGAGACCCCAGGAAGGGATTCCAACCCAGGACCTTCTTGGTGCAAGGCAGCAGTGCTACCAACAGTATTACTGAGGGAGATTAATGTCATCTTGATTTTCTTCCTTCTCACCAAGCTGGTTTCCTGTTGTCCTGTGTTATGGAGGAAATAGTTTCTCTTCTTTAAACAAGGATGAGTCCGGAATCCTGATCGGCGTTTTCTTGTCATTTATTAAGTTGATCGGCTATTATTGTACAAGGGTAACGCCAGGACCCTTCTGCACCCTCTCCTGACTGATATCCCTCTGTCTCTCCGTGAAAACCATGTTATGTCTATTTGCTTACTCCTTCAAGGTTAGGCAAACACTTCTCGCCGCAGCTAAAGGGAACGAGGTGAGAGGCCTCCTCACGGACTTCTGATTAAACACTCTGATGCTATCCTACATGACATATTCCCTAGATGCATTTACTAACAGGCAATTAATTATTTCACACTACCTTGAAATATTTCCATCACCTTTCCCCTCTTTTATTCCTACAGTAATAACTAAAACACTAAGGGACTACTTAAGATGTTTATACTATTTACCTGATGGGTGCGGTGAGAGCCGACAAAAAAAAGACAATAATCAAATAATCAGTTGATAATCAGACATGAATCATGCTGGCCATGGAATTAGCTCAAAGTAACCAGGGATTGTCCATCCAGATGACTTTGTTGAGACATCGATTGTCAGAACCGAAAAACCCACTGAGGGTCTTTATACGCCATTTGTGGTGTTTCTATTTTTCACCACTTCATTCATATTGGTGGGAAAGATTCTGATGACCCTCTGCCTCCAAGGATGGCCACACTTGTCTCGTCATCTGTCAGGACTCTAGAGAAAAAGTCCCAACAGATGCAGTAAAGATGTTATGTAGCCTCTTTTAGCACGTCTGAATGAGATATTAAATCTGGACTCTGTGTTGAACTGTGCACGCTTCCCTTGTTGCTGCTCCATATCGTGAACCCCAAGGTTCACCCTTGGTCCTTCTCAGCCTCTGCATCCCGAAAGGGAAGGGGGTCATCATTCATGAGGCCTTGCATATTTGGAGGCCCCTGATGCAACCCTCAAGTTGAGTTATTAAGTGTTAGAGCATGCTAGTTCAAACATATGTGGGCTAATTCACAGGATTAGTTAGCTGATTATGAGTAAGTGATTAGGTTAGCTAGAACCATCAGACGTGGGAGTTTGGTTCAGTTTACCTTGATGCAGCTGCTACATCAAACAATCATAAATGAACTCCATAAACTTAGATTACTGAGCCAAGCTTCATTAACTGAGCCTAGACCAGGAGTTAAGGATTTAGTCGAGAAAAAAAATCGATCAAGAAGAAATTAATCCATGTTTAGATAATCATAATTGAAGAAAGTCTGCTTGGAATGTAAGTACAACACTTTTCTCCAAACATCTGGCAAACCCCACTTTTGTCTGCCGTTATCCAAGGGATTGCCTGTCGATTTTGCAATGTCATCGTACTAGTTTCATGCAGCTTCTGACCTAGAAGTCCAAGAACATTTATTTCAAAACAGAAAGACTAAGACACAGTATAGTTTCTGTTTATTCCCAGCAAATTATTCCCAGACAAAGCATGCAAAGAAGTCGGCACTCCGATTTCGTGCAAGTGCAGACAGCAAACATTTCAACATTCCGGGAATGTTAATAAACATCAGGAAGGGCTGCATCACGAAAACCCAACGGTGGTCGGTCCGGCACAAGAGGTCAAGTCTTCCCTCTCCCAAAAATGCTTGGGGTTTCGGAGGCTGAGGGCTGCCTTCCCCAGGTTGGCCATACACCTTGGCCTCCCCGTCAGTCCTTCCGCTCGCCGGGATTCCCTAAGGATTTTCACTTTTTTTAAATTTTATTTTAGTTTTATTTATTTTCCCCTTTGTTTATTGTTTTTTTATTATAATGTTCTATTTCAATTAGGATCCTCACTCAAATGTTATCACCACCTGTTTCCACGCTCATAATCTTAGCATTCTAAAAGAACAAAGAACATGAAAAACCTAATTATACCAATTACGTGAGTCTCTCCAGGGCATTTGGTGCAAACGGGAGAAAAAAGAACAATTAATAAAGGAGAACCAATAGTGGAATTTAAGAGACAAAAATCAAGAATTGTCTGATGCTTTTATAATGTCACCACAAAGTAAGCACAAATTTCATTGCAGATCCTTTCTAAGTTCTATTATTTACTTTTTTATTTATTTATTTAATTTCTTTTCATGATATGCTTTCATCCCATCATTGATTTTGAACTTCCCATTCAGAGTATACATCCATTATTACTAAACAGTAATTCCTTCACCTTTAGTGACTTCCATGTTGTTCACATAATTTGACCTCTAATGAATCTTTGTTAACGGATCCAAGGTGTACTCTGTTCGTTTTCAACATGCAAAGAATAAAGTAAGGTTAAATAAACAGTCAGGACAAATTCATTTTGAAATGTACAGCCTTCGCCAGTATAATTTTATTGATTTCATACATCTCAACAGAAAAACCAACCTGTAACACACAGCTTGTGTCTTCGTCCCTTCCCCCGAAAATACCCCCTCTCCTAGCTCAGCGCCAGTTTATAAGCTATCTCTACTACACACACATGCAATGGAAACCAGATGTTCCCTAAGAATTCGAGAGAATCTTTTATCTTCCAAGAAACCATTTGTAAGCTGGATGTTCCAGCCAAGATCTTGGCCGGTCATACTGACCGCTCATTTAGAGAACAACAGCACATTATCTCACGTAGCTCCTTGGATTAAAACATGCGTACGTGCCGTTTTACTACAACAGTTTGTGCTCTTCAAGAGCAACAAAAACTAACTGGGTTGACTAACAACTTATAAATGTGAGAAATATATATAGCTGTCAATGATAAATGGAGAAATATGAGAAATATATAAGAATTACTAACAATTGTGCAGGCTAACATGTTGCCTGGATAATATTGAAATAAACACCGTCAATCATGGTGAATGCCAAGGGTGATTCGTTGTGTAGAGTCGAAAAACCTGCCGGCTGTTCTTTAACAGGAAAAATTGTACTACCGTCCTCCACGGCCCGGGCGACGACCTTATTCTTGGCAATCTTACGGCACAGCGAATCACCTTGACCGACAAGAGGAATCGTCTTTAACTCAAATTAAAATGTGATTACATGCAAACATTAATCAACTGAACTTCAACTTAACTGTAAATTCAAAATGTATATTGACTTACACCTTAAAAGACGGTGATATATATGAACGTTAAAATGTCACTATTTTCCATACTGAATGTGATCATGAAAGTGTCAGAATGTCTCGATTGTCCACAAAAAGAAAAAAAGATGAAGGAATCGAAAATAAAATGAAGCAAATATAAAGTGAAGATTTTTCTTGTGGGTCTCATTGAGGGCTGATGGGGGTCCTGGAGGTGGACACATTTACTCAGAAAAGCACTTTATTACTGGCTCCATAAAAAAGTCCTCGGCTTGGCTGCCTAGATGCGTACGAGGTGGGGAGGACAGTTCACTATGGTCCTTTCCAGCTGGACCAACTGGGACACAGCAGCCAAGTTCATCTGGGTAGTCAATGTCTTGATCCATATTCGCCTCACAATGGGCAGGGTGCAACATGCCAATAAGAAAATTACAATTAGTACTATGGTCGCACTAATTGCCACCTTAATTACCAGCGCTTTCCAATCCTGTAAATTTAGATCTAACTAAAAAGTTAGATCTAAATTTAAAAAGTTTCCTATTTAAGGAATCCCAGCAGATTGCGTCAGTCATTGGCGTGAGGTTGGGCCCCGTTGATGCAGACTTTCCAACCACAGCAATCCTTCAGCAATTCCTCATACTGAGCAAGCATGTAGCGACGGTGGAGAGGAAAAACTCCCCTTTAACAGGAAGAAACCTCCAACAGAACCAGGCTCAGTAGGAGCGGCCATCTGCCACGACCGTCTGGGGGTTTGAGAAGACAGAGCAGAGACACAGAAGGAACAGAAGATCTGATATAAGAGAACTTTCTATGTTACAGAAAGTAAAAAGTTGATAACAGGACACAGTGGATGTTCAGTTACTGGGAGGATCATCCCAGTCGATGCCCCCCGTCCAACAGGGCATTGCAGCCAAGCAGGATACCAGACCTGGTATATCTTCTATGGAGAGAAAAACACTGAGAGAAAACAAAGTTAACAGTCGAAATAACAGCAAATAATACAACTGGAGAGTAGTAGGAGAGAAAAGTAGCAGAATGAAGAAAATTGGTAAGTCTGTCCTCCAGCAGTCTAAGCCTATAGCAGCATAACTACAGAGATAGCTCAGGATGACCTAAGCCACTCTAACTATAAGCTTTATCAAAAAGGAACGTTTTAAGCCTGGCCTTAAAAGTAAACAGAGTGTCTGCCTCACGGACTAAAGCTGGGAGCTGGTTCCACAGGAGAGGAGCCTGATAACTAAAAGATCTGCCTCCCATTCTACTTTTAGAAATCCTAGGAACTACAAGTAAACCTGCAGTCTGAGAGCAAAGTGCTCTGTTAGGAACATAAGGACCAATCAGATCTCTGATGTATGATGGAGCTTGATTATTATGGGCTTTATATGTAAGAAGAAGGATCTTAAATTCTATTCTGGATTTAACAGGGAGCCAATGAAGGGAAGCTTAAACAGGAGAAATGTGATCTCTCTTTTTAATATTCATCAGATCTCGCGTTCGCCGAACATCTGGCAAACCCCACCTTTGTCTGCCGTTATCCAAGCGATTGCCTGTCGATTTTGCAATGTCATCGTACTAGTTTCATGCAGCTTCTGACCTAAAAGTCCAAGAACATCACTAGTATAATAAAGGATTCGCTATTGATTACAGTAAATGTAATTAATCCATTTCACGTTTTTGTTAAGTGCTATTTAAAGCCTGCCGCACACGAGAGCTATCTGCTGAGCGAAAAGTCATTCAAGGCCGTTTGCTCAGCAGATAGCTCGCTTTATGCGGCTAATTTTCGGTGATTTTTCTGTCTTACGAGGCGTTGAGGTGAAAATCAGACAGGTTTGATATTTTTCGCCTTGCGAGGCAAAAAACTCAGTGTGCGCTCTACGTGAGCTGTGTGCTGAGGGGAAATATTCAAGTGACCAATCAAAACGCGTTCTACGCTCACATGATTCCAAGATGGCAGCCCCCTGTTTTCACGTCAAAACAATTAATGAAACGGACACAACTGTCTGGTCCAATTTTGCGGCCAACTCGCTGTATGCCTGCTCACGCTTGTCCCTGTTCTTGAAATCTGACGAGCTGACATCATATAAAAAGGTGTAGTCTGGCCAAATTCCCACGAGTTTATCTTCTAAAATGTAATCTTCTCTATGGGCTACCATCTTGGAATCATGTGAGCGGAGACCGCGTTTTGATTGGTCACTTGAATGACATCAGATTAGACCCAATGACAGAGAAAACTTTCTTCAGGAAAACTGTGTGTAAGATATCGAGGCAGCAAGAGGAGGAGCCTAATTGGTTAATGATTTCTTCATGTTTTGTGGGGGGTTTATTTCATGGAATTCTGACATTTTCTCTACATTGGAGTAAACTGGGGATGACATTGGTAGTGGGTTCAGTACTGAGGTACAGGCCGACCGTCAAATTGTTAGACTCTTTTCATTGAAAAAGCTGGCAAATTCATTGCAGGTCCTGGTAAAATTTAGTTCCAGGGCTACTGTCACTGGAGGATTAGTTGGTCTTTCCACTGTTGCAAACAGAGTCCATGCATTATTATTGTTTCTGTTAATGATTTCAGAGAAGAACGATTCCCTTGCATCTTTTAAAGTTAACTGATATTTGTTCAGTTTCTCTTTGTAGATCTCACAGTGAACCTGGAGTCGAGTTTTCTGCCATTTTCCCTCGGCTCGTTGACACTCTCTTTTTTCACTACGTACCAGTGGATTGCTTGTCCACAGAGACTTCTTTCTACCTGAGACTACCTTCACTTTAGTTGGAGCGATGGAATCAATGATTTTTGAGATTTACCCATGGAAATTATCTACCAGCTTGTTTACTGAGTTGGAGTTGGGAGATGAGGGGGATGTGGTGGAAGGACAAATACGTATAAAGGTTTCAACTGAACTGTCCCGAGAAAAACTGTTTTTTACAGGGGTCTCACTGTGGCTAGATAGTTTAGGAGAGATGGTACATTCAAAGAAAACACAGAAATGGTCAGATAATGCAATATCAATTACCGAGATGTGGGATATATTTAAACTTTTGATGATAATTAAGTCCAGTGTCCTCAATTGTGTGTTGGTTGTTTGACATGCTGGGTCAAGCCAAAGTTATGAAGAGTGTCACCTAATATTTTTGCTTGTCTATCTTGGGGGTTGTCAGTATGAATGTTGAAGTCCCCCACAATGATTAATTGGTCATAGTCAATACATATTACAGAAAGAAGGTCGCTGAATTCATTAAAGAAGTTAGATTAAAGTTTTGAACGTTTATAGACACTTAGAACTAAAGCTTTGTTAGACTCACTTATCTGGGTAGCTAGGTAATCAATAGAGTCAAATATACCCAGGAATAAATTTTTAAAGTTCATTGAGTTATGAAAAATTATGGCTACTCCTCCACCTCATCTGTGTTTCCTGCTCTTGCTTAAAAAAATTGTAATTTTGAAGAGTAGATTCTATCAGTGCAGATGTTTCATTATTTACATATAGCCAGGTTTCTGATAAAAAGGCAGTGTAGATTATGTTCACTGATGAAGTCATTGATTAGAAACGACTTCCCTGACAGAGACCTAATGTTTAATAAAGCTAATTTAAGTAGTTTGATGATGTGTAGCTGAACCTTCTGACAGGTGATCAATTTGAGATTTGGTTTATTATGAGAGCGTTTGCCTTTAGTTTTTTGTTTTCTGCTGCTTACAAGCCCTGGAATACTACTCTCAGGAAGGCCGGGTAACTTCTGGGAGACGATGGGAGTATGATTACTTTTCAGTCCCCTTCTATATCAGATGTCTGTTATTATCCGGTTGGGGCATGGGCAGAGTACATCCAGTGTTCGTCCCAGGGGCATGATGTAGTCCAAGTTTCGGTGTTAGTTGTGTCCCAATTCTAATCTGTGCCTTCAGTGTGTCAGTTAAAGCTATTTGGTGTAGATGAGTCGGATGAAGTTGGAATACTTTAAAACATGCTGTGGTGAGCGTGGTGAGTTGTTTTTTCTCGAACAGATGCTTGGCACATCCAAATATTTTAGTTTTTAGTTAATGAGCGATTTTTCAAGAGATTTTCTCTTCAACCATCCATGAAGCATGCAAAGCTACTGTATCTTTTATCCTTCCATTCAGGGACTGGTCCGCTGATAAAGATGTTTATGTTAAGTCTATCAAGTCTCTGTAGCAGATCAGAGAAATCTCTTTTAGAATCTCTGACTGCTTTTTGGCTCCATTAGTTTATCCTGTGTGAATAACGAGCTTTTCCAGTTTTTCCAGCTTTTCCAGTTTGATCTACGATTGTTTTGATTTTTTGTCTTTCTTTTCTATGAAGAACTTGGTAACCTTCCAGGTTTGTGGGAAGTGCTCTATAAATCACTTTTGATTGATTGGTAAATCAAAGTTAGACAAACACTTCTCACTGCGGATAAAAGAAACGAGATGACTGACATCTGTTTAACACACTGATGCTATACTACGTGGCATATCCCCTAGATGCATTTACTAACATGGAATTAATCAATTAATTCACATTACCTTGAAATATTTCCACCACACTTGTTGACCATCCCAGTCTTGTGCAGATCTACAGTTCTGTCCCGGGTGTCCTTAGATAGCTTGTTGGTTTTTTCTGTGATGGAGAGGTTGCTTTTGATTAATTAATCTAGGTAGTGAGTGGAGGATAGGGATAATTTTTAAAAACCAGCTAACAGGTTTGAGAGAGCCAGAATCTTGCTGGTTTTGAGGGGATTAAAAATACTTATTTCATGCTATAAAATGCAAATTAATTATTTAAAAATTGATCATGTGATCTGTCTCACATCCGAGGTGTTCCTAGGATGAAGATCACAGACCTCAACATTCTTTGGAAGTGGAGAAACTAGAAAAATCTGCGCTGTATCAAAAACGGATTTTCTCTACTGTACATGCTGTGCTTCAGAAAAGTCTTCATAACCTTTGACCTTTTCCACATTGGCACATTTCAACCATTCCTTTAAATAATTGTTAATCTTATTATTAATCTTTCTTTCCAAAGTTCCTCCTAATAAAATTGGGAGTTTAATTTAGGTGAAATCTCCTTTAGACCTTGTGATCCCAGTTAGACATTAGTGGTTGGACTGTCCCAACATGGGAATAACTGAAGGAGTGTGAAGACTTCCAAATCCAAACCTTCATGAACTGATCAGAACCGATCAGAATCAGGAAGAGGAACAGCAGATAAAAGGACCCATTCACTAAGTTAGAACCTATCCGATGTTTCTCCAGAACAACCTGCAGGGCTTCTTCTTCGACCTGGTGGGGAAGCAGGCCTTCGACATTATCATCATGGTGCTTATCCTCTTCAACATGATCACCATGATGGTGGAGACGGACGAGCAGTCGCCTCAGATGGAGAAGATCCTCTACTACGTCAACCTAGCCTTCATCGTCATCTTCACCACCGAGTGCAGCATCAAGATCATGGCGCTGCGCTGCTACTTCTTCACGGTCGGCTGGAACATCTTCGACTTCGTGGTCGTCATCCTCTCCATCGTCGGTGAGTTCTGCTGCTTCCACAGCTTCTTTAACAAGTTTTCAGTCATCATTAAAAAAGTTTTGATTCTTTTAAACCTGAGGGTCAACTGACTGGGTCATAAAAACTGGTCCCACCTCAGATGGCGAACATCACCTGATCACTCCATGACTTCACAGCCTGTAGACCCGCCTCTACCAAGAAGAACCTCACCGATCGAGGAGGAACCTTGGTCCACTCTGCTTTCTAACATTGTTTCTGATCATTGAGGTTTGCAGATGTTAGTTTCTTCAAAGCTGCTCTGATGGTGCCACCACAACATCTCACTCTGGCTCAGCTCTGGACTTTGACTAGGCCATTGCAACACCTAGACTCTCTCCTCCTTTAGTCATCCTGTTGCAGATCAGCTGCTGTCTGGATCATGGTTCTGTTAATGACCCAGTTTGGACCAAGCTCCGGCTAATGGACCCACATTAGACTAGAATACTTTGCTCTACAGAAAAGATGATGGTCCACTCAGTGATGGTCCAGGTCCAAGCCACCCGAGGTCTTTACTTTGACTGGACCATTGCAACAACACCAATGTTTATTTATTAGCCGTTTGGTTGTAAATCTGACTAGAAACAAGCCAATCATCATCCATCCACCGGCGTGCTGGACAGCTGGTGTGGTGTGGTTTACCCTATCATGGTCCATCATGTCCACCTTTGTCTTATCTGTCCAGAGGACAGAATCCTAACCTCAGTCCTGGTGCCATCTGGTTTCTCCTTCAAACCTTCCCAGCAACCATACTAGTTCAGGGTCATGATCTTTAACCTTTAACCTACTAACTGACGCCTGTAGAGTCTGAGGTGGAGGTCCTGGGTTTCTGATCATTTCCCTGAGCTTCACACTCTGACCTTGGGCTGAATCGGCTGCTACGTCCACTCCTGGGAGGGTTGGTAGCTGCTGAGATGTTCCAGATAGTTTTGGAGGTGGCCTTCATAATCACCTGGACCAAGGTCTCTCCCAGCAGCTCACAGTAACTAAGGCAGCGCAGAATAAACTATACACAGGATCATGTTAGCCTGACTTGATTCTGAGAGTGTGTAATTAGGCGTGTGTTGTGAGCACGTTCAGATGAGGCAGCCTGGGGGAGGGTGAAGGTAACAGCGGCAATAAGAGCTGCCAGAGGGTGGACCCTGGAGATGAATCAAACATGATTGACTTGTTACATCCGCTGCCTCTGTGTGCGTGTGTGTGTGTGTGGAGGAGGGGGAGGAATTTCGCTGAGCCGATATACCAACAGTGATCCCTCTCAACTCCCCTCTGCTCATTCTCTCCATCGCCTGTAACTCAACACTGAGAAATAAATGAAAACAGTGTTGTGTGTGTGTGTGTACATTTATCACTCCTGGGTAACAAGGGGAAGATGGATGAATTACAGCGTTTGACTTGCTGGTTTGCAGGGGAGAGGCGACTCAATCCTCCAGAACCACTAACTCAGGCTGTAATAAAACCGACCTGACGGGTCACGACTGTAGAATGAGAGCTTTGAGATGATGCAGCTCACAGATTTGTCTTTGGACAAAAACGAATTTGAAAGCCCACGGCTGATTGATTTCTGTCTGAACGGTTCTGGTTGTTCTCACCAGGAAGAACAGATTGTTAGATAAAAAGCTGAATAAGGGAAGGTTGGACTGCTTCTTAACTTGCTGGCATCATGACAGCAGAGAGGAGGTCAGCAGGACCGATACAGAGAGTTAACCGACCTAAAACAGTTGAACACATCGGCTGAAGAAGTTGACTAAGTCCAGGGATCTGTTGTCTCGGTCCACTTCAGTAAACACCAGAGGTGTTCTCAGTTTTTTTCCTCTTAATCTCTCCGTCAGCTGGCTGGTGTCCATCCATTGAGCTGCACCGCTGGTTATCTCATTCACAAGTCAGCCGATACGGCTGCGATCACATTGCTTGGTGTGTCAGGGGTAACAGAGGCGGGTCAACTTCAAACTCCCTGGAAAAAGGTCTCTGAATCCCGCCTTGAAGGAAGGGGTCAGAGTAGAACTGCAGTTGTCTTGGGTCGGTCCTGATGTAATAATGAGAACCGAATGGTTAACGTGATGCTTTACAGGCAGGTTAAAAAGTTTCCGACAGGCAGGAGAAAGGTAGGAAAGGTAAAAACAGTAGACAGCATTAGCAGCTGATGATGGTTCTGGGTTCTTTAGGCTTGCTTAAAGCCAGGTTCTGTTATCAGGCTATTCAAGGTGTCTAGCTAACAGCACAGTCCTTATGGTGTCTGTGGTTCCAAGATCAGGACTCTGTGGCGTCGGTCAGGAAACTGGAACCAATCAGCCGCTCAGTAAACCCTATTGAGCCCCCTCTGCTGTATCTTTGAGTCACATCATTGCATCCAGTCACTGTTCAGACGGCCGTTTGATGCTTTGGTATCTGCCTGATGACACCATCGCTCCTCTCATGATGCTAGTCCCTCCTGCTCCTTTTACATGGAATCATTTTCATCAGTCTCCGTCTGGTTCAAAGTACCTCCCAGCCAGACCGTTCCTTCTGGGTGCTGAACTGTTTTGGTCAGACAGTTTTTTGCTACAGCCTAACATGACTTCATTTTGTTCTCTCTTGTCTTTCAGGGATCGTTCTGGCTGATATCATTGAGAAGTACTTTGTGTCGCCGACCCTTTTCCGAGTGATCCGACTGGCCCGGATCGGACGTATTCTGCGCCTTATCAGAGGAGCGAAGGGCATTCGGACGTTACTGTTCGCCCTCATGATGTCGCTTCCGGCCCTCTTTAATATCGGGCTGCTCCTCTTCCTCGTGATGTTCATCTACGCCATCTTCGGCATGGCTAACTTTGCCTACGTGAAGCGGCAGGGGGGGATCGACGACATGTTTAACTTTGAGACGTTTGGGAACAGCATGCTGTGTTTGTTCCAGATCACCACCTCTGCAGGGTGGGACAGCCTGCTCAATCCCATCCTCAGCAACTCCCCCGAGGAGTGCGACCCCCACCTCCCCCACATTGGCACCACCGTCAAGGGAAACTGTGGGAACCCATCAGTGGGAATCGCCTTCTTTGTCACCTACATCATCATTTCCTTTCTCATTGTGGTCAACATGTACATCGCTATCATTCTGGAGAACTTCAGTGTGGCCACGGAGGAAAGCACAGAACCACTAAGTGAGGATGATTTTGAGATGTTCTATGAGGTTTGGGAGAAGTTCGACCCAGAAGCAACGCAGTTCATAGAGTACTCTAAACTGTCGGACTTTGCAGACTCTCTTTTGGAGCCTCTCCGCATCGGCAAGCCCAACAAGATCAAACTCATCTCCATGGACCTGCCTATGGTCAGTGGAGACAAGATCCACTGCCTTGACATCCTCTTTGCCTTCACTAAGCGCGTCCTCGGTGAGTCGGGTGAGATGGACGCCCTCAAGCAGCAGATGGAAGAGAAGTTCATGATTTCCAACCCATCCAAGATTTCCTATGAGCCGATCACAACAACACTGAGACGTAAGCAGGAAGAAGTGTCCGCCACCATCATCCAGAGATGCTATCGCCGGCACCTGGTGAGGCGCCAGATGAAGGCCGCCTCCTACATGTACCGTCAGATCACCACACCCCGACATGATCACAGCGAAGGCGAGGAAGGAGGTGAGGTGATGTTTGGGGAGGACGCTCCTGAGAAAGAAGGCCTGATAGCCACCATGATGAAGGAAAACTACGGGTCTAGTCTGTTAGGGATGGAGCGCTCCTCCACCATCTCCTCCACCTCATCCCCACCGTCCTACGACAGCGTGACACGTGCCACGTCGGACAACTTTCATCCACTCGCCGCCAAGACAGAAACGGTTGATGAAACCGCAGGCAGCGAAGTGAGAGAACAATCGTGTGCTGAACCCGACAGAAAGATGGAAACAGAACCTTAGCAGGAACCCAAACATAACGACTTCTGTTGTTTACTGAATGTACCATAGCTGAGGAACGTTGACTCAGCAACAGGAGAAAGCTAGGAACAAGAAGTAGAGGAGCTGAATGACAAATAAAGGAATATTTACTACCTTTAATCTTGTTCCACGTTCCCCGGTGGAGATTCCTGAACTCAAAGAAAAACCATTTTGGGGCGTTTCTTAAAGCGGACACCTAAAAACTGGAAACCAGAGAGAGACACCTCATCTTTGCCGTCAACCTGCCTTTTGTTGGAGCAAGAAACACAAGAATAAAGATCCTGGTTCTGTTGTGTTGAGACGAGTGTTCTGGACTCTGATCCAGTCGGGGTGGTTATATCACACATCCTTTATGGGCCAGGGGGCCTACCCTCTGACTATTGACGTAGGAGCGACGGCTCTCCCGTCTTTGTTTCTCGACACCTTTGCGGTTTTCTGGCTGAGACTTGAGAGGAGAACAACGCTATCTAAAAAAAGACCTTTTCGTAGTAAAAGTTTAACGTTGTTGATGTTCCAAGTCTTTTAATATCGGTACAATTATTACTATTTTTTTATATTTTTTAGAGTAAGTTAAAAATAAGCCTTTGGATTGACGCTCGCTGTAATGAAGTATCATCTTGTTATTGAGAGGAGATGAAAAAGACCTCAAAACCCTAAAAAACAACTTCATCTTATTTCTTTTTGGGCGTTTTTTGCACTTTTGAGTTTACATTTAGTCGTCACTTTACTGCGCCTTGGATTAAAGGATGGGTTGTTGTTCTTTTCCTGCTCCGACACCAAAAACGAATACGAATGCACAAAGAAATCCTAAACTCCTGATTCGCCTCGGTGGTGAACATCCTCGTGTCCGTCAGTCCCTCGACCCGTCGACCCGCGGGTGATCTGTCAGAAAATGACCGTAAATGGTGGATCTTTGTCTACCTGCTGGTTTACTGATCTGGAAGTGGAGGAAACTGGCAGCGGCTCGCTTGTAGCCGAGGCAACAGATGATTCATGCATCAGTCTGGAGAAAACCTTGAATTTTCTTGCAGATTTAACTGATTGTTATAAACTACTGGAAATGAACACCATGAGGTGGCTTAACAGGTCAGATCTGAAAGTATCGTTGATCTGAACTGATGGCTATCAGATTGCAGCAGATTTTAGAAACAACCTTTCTGGCAGATCACCGGTCGTCATCAACCTTCTGTCCGGTCTGAGTTCAGCTCGATGCACACAACAGCTTTACGTGAGTCGGGTCGTGGAGGTGTCAGCCGGCTCTGACCCGGATGAGACAATCAGCTCAGGATTTTAATGCATTCAGTTTGATGAGAAGCTGGATGTTGATCATCATCATAAGAGCTGTCAGCAGTGTCCTGGAAAAACCCCAATGGTCTGGAGGTCTGTTAGGGGAAAATTCTGGTTTTCTTTCTTCATCAGTTTGTTGATTTCTTTGCAAGGCAGAATTTTAGCTTTGGTATTAGTTTTACGTAAATTTAACCCCTTCAATTGATACATGATGTACTTTTTTCCTTCCTGCCCAAGTTTGAAACAAAAGCACTTTGTCTCTGCACAGATATCTACAACTAGAGGGTTCTGATTTAAACTGACCACTTGTTAAAAGGCTAAAGTTGTTGCAACCAAAAGTTTTCCGTTTCTCCTCCCAAAGAAGAACGGCCAGAAATGCTGCTTCCAGAGGAGCGAAAATATCAGCAGCATAAAGACGTGTCTCTCCGACCAGGTCCAAGAACTAGACGTGTTCTATGGAGGTCCTGAAGCTGAAGCCTCCATGATCTAAGGCCAGCATATGGTTCAAGTTGATCAAAGGAGACTCAGTTTGGGTTTCATCTTCTGAAACCCATACCTAAACACAAAAAGTCAAGAACTTTCTGTCTGGTCGATTATTTCTTGGTTGTAATGATGCTTTTTACCAATAGATGTTATACTGTTGGAAGTTCTATTTATTTCTCTTTAATTGGAGCCACATTTGTAAGAACAATTATTTAGTATGTGGGTTAGACCAATGAAATCCTCTCTGCTGGTGCCAAACAGCTTTTGGTGGACGTTGCATTGTTTGTAGAGAAATATTGACATGAAGTTCAGCAGCCAACGATGATCCCTTATCTCCGCTCTGAGGGATCGGACCCTGTTCTCAGAGATGTCAACACTCGTCCCCACAGAACGGGCTTTCTCAGAGACTATCTCCAGAACTGGGCCTGCAGTCCTGACCTCAAACCTCATTGAACTCTTGTGGGATCAGTTTGGGTGGAAGGAAGGAAGAACCAACACAACCACATTGCCACAAACGCCGGTTGAAGAACAGAATATCATCCCAAAGCAGTGTGTGGCCAAGCTGGTGAACAGCTGAATAATTATTTTAATTGGGCATAGGTCTCGTTCTTTCAAGCTTCAACTATCCAATCCAATAAACGGCACTAAACAAGAGGTAATTCCAGAATAAAGTGTCTGGTATTGGCAGAGAGGATTTGGTTGGTTTTCCAGGCCAGAACTCACAGATTCTGCTGCTCAACACATACATGTATTTCCTGACAAATGGGGCTCCGTTTAAAGACTTATTAGGATGAAGCATTGTCATAAAACAAAAACAATCAACCAAACAGCAATTTTCTAACTTCTTCTACTTGGATTACAGAACAAAAACCTAAAATCTTCGATCAAATGCTCTCTCAGGGAAACAGACCTACTGCGAGGAGTCCTACTTTCTGTAGGATGCTGCTAGAGGTCCGGATGGTGCGGTTCCTCTTCGGGCTTTCAGAACATTTTCTGCTGAAAGAAATCAAATACTGCTGAGATAACACATAATCAGGCGGGTTAGTTGTTCCTGAGCTGAACATCAGGTCCAAAATTTAAGCAGAACCAAAAAAACGGGCGAAACCAGCTGGAGGTTTTTCTTGGACACTAGAATCTTTTTCTGCTCATTGATTTGAAGCGTTTCACTTCATTTAACTCAAAGGATTTCCAACAGGAAATCATTCGAGCTTTGAAAAGAAATTCCTCAGATCTAAAAGTTGCTTTATTTATTTATTTATTATTTTTTTATTTTCTTGCTTTTTGGGTTGAAGGAGAGGTGAATGCTGAGCGAGGCTGCTCTTTATCTATTTGCACAAAGAAACTCAAATAAAATGACGAACTGCGCAGAGCAATAACTGTTTGCTGAAACCTTGTAGAAGATTTTGTAGGTAATGTTTGACTTGGGAGGCCTTCTTCTGGCTGGATGGACCTCTGGATAGACAGGAACCACTTCGACACTTTGAGCATCGCTCCTGAGGAACTCCTGAGGCGATGCAGCACTGATACGGTGTTACTGTGGATTCCCAGCCGATCCCACACGGCCAACGCAGGAAGTGGAAATGTTTTTATGAAGCTGAAGCTGTGCAGCGTTCGCTCCGTCTGTCTCGGTTCCCACCTGAGGGATCTTTACTAAACAATAATAAGAAACGCTTTAAGAAACACATTTTAAATACGCCAAAAAAATGAAGAAAAAAAGTTTTACTGGCACCGT
Source organism: Valencia hispanica (assembly GCA_963556495.2). Taxonomy (NCBI): domain Eukaryota; kingdom Metazoa; phylum Chordata; class Actinopteri; order Cyprinodontiformes; family Valenciidae; genus Valencia; species Valencia hispanica. The sequence continues at coordinate 50,933,631 of OY747716.1, forward strand.
CTGGACTCTATTTCTACTAGATCCCGTGGAGGATAGATGATCATGTAAATTAGGTAATAACACTGCTGAACGCTGCTGCGAGGCGTTTTTCAGGTTGCAGTTGTGCTGAAGGGCTGTTTTCAGTAGCAATAGACCCAGAGTGTGCCTGCGATACATGAAGCCAACACTCCAAGCCATGCTTTCTCATCCCCCAACCCAATCATTCTTTGACTGATTTATTGAATGGCTTGTGTAACATTTGGCCTGTTGGATAATGAGTTAACTCTCATGGTTTTTAATCACTAAGAGCTTCACAGTCTCCTGCACACCCCCCACCCCATCCCTCACCGTCCCTCAGAGGTTGGAGAAGAAACAGCTCAAATCAGATGGCTGATTGAATAATTGGATGGTGACCTTTCACCTTCAAAGAGGTTCAGATTCACTGAAATCAAGATTTGATAACAGAGCATGCATGAGAACATTCATGTCCACAGAAACCGTAAAAAAACAGGAATCAGTTCAGTTAAAAGACAGAAAAAGTCTCCAGATGTGCTGCGCAGGGTTGTAGTTGTTAGGACAGTGGACTCGCAGCAAGAGTTCAAATCCTAGCCTGAGGTCTTTCTTCATGAAGTGCATGCATTGGTTCTCTCTGGGTACTCCAGCTTCCCCCCCAGTCCAAGAACATGATTGTTAATTGGTCTCTAGGTGTGTGTGTGCATGGTTGTTTGTCCTGTGTTGTCCAAGGTGACCCCACCTCTCACCCAATGACCGCTGGAGATGGGTATTTTATACAGTTTGAACTTCCTAGAAAATACTTTATACCAAATAGATAATAAACTCCTAAAATAATTTTTAAAAATCTTTTCAGTTTAATAATTTAGCAACAAATCTGTCATCTCAAGACCCCTAAAGTAGAATCCAAATTCAGTTGAGAACAACCCAGTCGTGATCCAGAGCCATACGGTACAAAATTATCCTAATTATTAGACAGTCGATGATTGGACACCAGTTAGTAAAATTATGTTTATCTAAGGAAGCCCAGATGATTGCACCGAGGTTTTGACTGTGGAGCGTTTTCTCACCCTGAACAAGCATGAGGCGACAGTAAAGAGGAACCACTTCCTTTTAACCAGAAGAAACCTCCTGCAGAACCAGAACCAGGGTAAGTATAAGAGGCATCTGCAGGGTTTAGGGTTGAGATGACAGAAAGAAGATGCAGAAAAAAATCAACTCAGAGTAGGAATACTTTCTATTGGAAAAGAGACGAATTTAAGAAAACTGTAAATCTGTCAATGGGCTCATGTAAAAACAGAAAACGACCAAACAAAAAAAGCATTGGGCCTGGGGTCCTTTCTAAGTAAAAGAAAAACAAATAGATCACAGAGTAAAGGGGGGTGATAGATCTGTCATTGGGTTTGTCCACAAAAGAAACACAACCAAGGATACTTTCTATTGGACAGAAAGGTGGAGAGAGTACAAAGAGCTAAAGGCTAGGTAAAACTCCTAACCAGTTAACAGTGAACCCTTTCTATTAGAAAGAGAAACAAAGAGAACCCAGAGGTGATGGCATCAATACCTCAGACTAGACAACAGTAAAACATAAACCTTAAACAATCCCATTAAACCTGGAGATGTTCTGATGTCACCTAATTCACACCGGATGCGGTGCTGATGCGGATCATCTTGGGAAATCACCGAGTAAAAGCAATGAATGTTTAGCAATAGTCTGCAAAACACTGACAAAATTTTACATAATATGTTTAAAGATATACTTTTAAAACTAACGGCAAATATTGACACCGTGAACCGATGTCCTTGTCATTGATAATGAAAAAAGCCGGGGAAAAACTGCAACACAGATTTTATTTTAAAATATACCAGATTTTCTTTTCTGGTGTTTTCTTTGCTCCCCTTCCTTTCTTTTATCTTCAGCTCACTCTCTCCCTCTTAACCTTTTTTTCCTACCTCTCTTCATCTACTTTCTTTCTTCCCCTTTTTTTTCCGTCTCCGTGTTCCTGGCGCATCGGAAAAAAAACAAAAAACAAACCCACAATGATTTCTAATAAAGATTTCTTACACATATATATATATATCAAGCGGAGTACTATTGCAAAAGCTGTAGTACTACACTTATGATAGTAAATCTGTCGGGCTTCTACTTGGGACTTGAATTAGGCGTGAGGCAGTCAGTGCAGCATCTAGCTGTTGTATTTCTATGTCAGTACAGGTCAATCTAGAGCTGAACTCTCTTCCTATTTTTAGGAGTCTCTTCTCCAATAGAAACCTAACTGTTATTGAGAGGCTTATGTGACTCACTTGGCAGTAAAATGCACAAACAGAAGCTTGTTTCAGTGAATCTGGACCTCGGCTTCAGGTTCGGTCCGAGCACAAAATCCCAGCCGAACATTCCCAGTGGGCTGGTCATTAGGAAAGGGAACTTTTAGAGAAGTGGGAGAGGCTAGGTGGCGCTGTTGAGCCCACGTTTGGATCAAAGGGGGCTCTGAGTTTGGGGAATCTGCTCCTTCCTGCTTTCCTTCCCAGTTTCTAAACCAAAAGCTGCTTCTTTACCACAAACATCCAAACATGGAGAAAATGCACAGAAAACGTGATTTCTTCTTCATTCTTACTGTTGTTCCTATTTATTGTGTAATAGATGCAATATAAGCGTTGTTTCGCAGCAGTGAGTGATGCTGTGTCTTTTTCACGGATGACGACAATGATACCAATAATAACGATGATGTTTGGAAGTTTTTGTGGATTTTTCCAGGCATCGTCTCACTGCTTCAACCACCGTCGCTCCGTTTTACACCGCAGCTGGTTTCACAGCGGCTGTCGACCCGTTTTCACTCGATTTCCATTCCAGTCCTGCAGAAACCTCATATCCTGGTAGAGCTGCCTTGTTCAGGTTGGCAGGCAAACGACAGCTTGGAGGTTTTCCTTCCTGATGGCTAAATGTCTTTCATTCAGGACAAACCCCACAGGAAATATTCCCTGCATCGTAGATTATTTTAGAGCTAAGGCAACGCTGCTAATCCTGGGGATAAAATCTGAAAATATTAATCAGTACGTAGACGATAAGAGGTTTCCTGAAACAAGTAGTTAAAAACTAGAAACTATAAATCCCAGCTGGGAGTGAAAACTTTATAACTTCAGTGAAAAATCAAAATTATAAGATGTTATTTTTTTCCCTCTAGAGTTAAAAACGAGTCTGAAGTTTTCTTCTGCAGACAGCCGGTGAAACCTCGGTGTAAAAGAGGCGAAAGCCGTGCCTCAGTGACCCCACCCTGCTGTTTTAGACACAATTATACTATAATAACATGAATATATATATATATATAATTATATACATATACTTTTTAGTACTTTGAGTTGAAATACTTTTTAGTATTTTGCAAATAAATGTCTCTGTATATAAAAGAAAAGCCTCCTGTAATAAATGAGAAGAAATTTAATACTGAATCAGATGTGATGTTGTTTGTCCTACAGGTTCACTTTCTACGGGTTGGTACCAGAACCGGGTCACAGGATCTAAAAGCAATAAGCTGATATTACAATGTTTACATTCTGTTCCTGATCACTGTATTAATATTCAACCCTACAATCCAGGGCTGAGCCGTGACTCCGCCTCCTTCCTACAGCTGGACAAAGACAACAGACCTCCCAGGTGTCCTGATGGATGGACGGATGATGGATGGATGGATGGATGATGGATGGATGGATGGAAGCTTAGATCGGATGGATGGATGGATGGACAGATGATGGATGGATGGATGATGGATGGATGGAAGCTTAGAGATCGGATGGATGGATGGATGGATGATGGATGGATGGAAGCTTAGATCGGATGGATGGATGGATGATTGAGGGATGGATGGAGCAGACCGTTTCCTGGGTGGACCAGAGGAAGGAGGCCAATGAGAGCAACAGTCCAGAAACCAGTAGATGGTGAATCAGAACCAGATCAAGACCTTGAAGTGGGCTCTACTGGGTTTGGTCAGGAGAAAGACCATCAAGACCTCCATGGAAGGTAGAAACAGAACCAGACGACTGGACCAGAGCTTCTGGGATTCTACCTGAACCAGACCAGGTGGGCTGATGATTCACTGAACATGTTGACCCCCCACAACCCTGGAGGTTCCATCCATCCATCCATCCATCCATCCATCCATCCATCCATCCATCCATTCATCCATCCATCCAACCCCTTCAGACTGTCTTCCCTGAGCTGCCTCAGTGCTCTGCAGCAAGGCAGTAAAGTGAGGGAGATATTCTGCAACATGAACATCCATCTTCAGGTTCTACTACATCATGGATCAGAAGAGAAGGAGGTTCAGTCAGGAGATTTACTTTGCAGCAAAACCCCCCCAAAACATTTGGGGTAAATTCCGTCCTTGAACGACAGGATCCAAAACACAGAAGGTTTTAGTTCTTCTCACAGGGAGTGAAACCTAGAACCGTCCTGTCCACCATCAGTCTTCTCAGGAAGTCCATCTCCAGGAAGCAGTGTTTGAGGTCTGCTGGAAGATCTTCCCTTCAGCGTGTCAGTCGGCCTTTAGACAGCATTGCGTTGATGAATCCTGTGATGGATCAGGGAGAGTGATGGGATCATTCCTGGACTTCAGACTCATCAGCTCCATCAGAGGAGGACTGGGCCAAGTCCTGCATTCTCACACTCAGAACTACAGGTCCTTCTCAAAAAATTAGCATATTGTGATAAAGTTCATTCTTTTCCATAATGTAATGATCAAAATTAAACTTTCATATATTTTAGATTCATTGCACACCAACTGAAATATTTCAGGTCTTTTATTGTTTTAAAACTGATGATTTTGGCATACAGCTCATGAAAACCCAAAATTCTTATCTCAAAAAATTAGCATATTTCATCCGACCAATAAAAGAAAAGTGTTTTTCATTTAAAAAAAGTCAACCTTCAAATAATTATGTTCAGTTATGCACTCAATACTTGGTGGGGAATCCTTTAGCAGAAATGACTGCTTCAATGCGGCGTGGCATGGAGGCAATCAGCCTGTGGCACTGCTGAGGTGTTATGGAGGCCCAGGATGCTTCGATAGCGGCCTGAAGCTCATCCAGAGTGTTGGGTCTTCTGTCTCTCAACTTCCTCTTCACAATATCCCACAGATTCTCTCATCTTCATAAAGCTTTTCAGCAGATGGAAGCATGAAGTGCTCCAAAATCTCCTGATAGCTAGCTGCATTGACCCTGCCCTTGATAAAACACAGTGGACCAACACCAGCAGCTGACATGGCGCCCCAGACCATCACTGACTGTGGGTACTTGACACTGGACTTCAGGCATTTTGGCATTTCCTTCTCCCCAGTCTTCCTCCAGACTCTGGCACCTTGATTTCCCAATGACATGCAAAATTTGCTTTCATCCGAAAAAAGTACTTTGGACCACTGAGCAACAGTCCAGTGCTGCTTCTCTGTAGCCCAGGTCAGGCGCTTCTGCCGCTGTTTCTGGTTCAAAAGTGGCTTGACCTGGGGAATGCGGCACCTGTAGCCCATTTCCTGCACACGCCTGTGCACGGTGGCTCTGGATGTTTCTACTCCAGACTCAGTCCACTGCTTCTGCAGGTCCCCCAAGGTCTGGAATCTGTCCTTCTCCACAATCTTCCTCAGGGTCCGGTCACCTCTTCTCGTTGTGCAGCGTTTTCTGCCACACTTTTTCCTTCCCACAGACTTCCCACTGAGGTGCCTTGATACAGCACTCTGGGAACAGCCTATTGGTTCAGAAATGTCTTTCTGTGTCTTACCCTCTTGCTTGAGGGTGTCAATGATGGCCTTCTGGGCAGCAGTCAGGTCGGCAGTCTTACCCATGATTGCGGTTTTGAGTAATGAACCAGGCTGGGAGTTTTTAAAAGCCTCAGGAATCTTTTGCAGGTGTTTAGAGTTAATTAGTTGATTCAGATGATTAGGTTAATAGCTCGTTTAGAGAACCTTTTCATGATATGCTAATTTTTTGAGATAGGAATTTTGGGTTTTCATGAGCTGGATGCCAAAATCATCAGTTTGAAAACAATAACAGACCTGAAATATTTCAGTTGGTGTGCAATGAATCTAAAATATATGAAAGTTACATTTTTATCATTACATTATGGAAAAGAATGAACTTTATCACAATTTGCTAATTTTTTGAGAAGGACCTGTACTTGTTTTCATTCACTCATTTTTAGGAGGCAAGAACAATCAGTCTATCCGGATTATCACCAATGATCTGCAGAGTTCAGAGTAAAATCACTTAAAACATTCAGGATTTTTCCAAAGACCTTCACAGTTTAAAGGTTAAAACTATTTTTACATTTTAGACCAACTGGAATGATGAGTTGTCAGCAGTTCTTCAGCCACAGAGCGGTGCAGAAGGTCAAAGTTTAAACCACCAAATGCAAAACGTCTTAAGTCTTTGAGCTCCTGATCCACATTTTCATTCTGTCTCTCATGTTTTAAAGTTAAATGTTCCTCACAGGAAATGTGTTTTAAAATGTTCTGGTTCTCCTGTAAGCCGGCAGGGAACCGAACCTCTAGTAAAATCATCCCTATTTATTGCTGAGGGTCTAAAATCTCTGGTTCTCAGGCTGTGGACCATGAAGCACTGCTGAGACAAGAGCTCCCTCTCGTGGTCCACAGATGTCACTACCACAGAACCCAGTTTGGGACTTTAGGTCCAGTTAAAAGGAGACTGGTGTTTCTCTTGGAGAAGTCCTGAATGTTTCTGATCCCAAACATCCAACCTGTCTTTTTCCATCCTATAGCCACTAATCTCTAAAAGTGAAAACTTTCTCCTCTGCAGAGCAACAAACTCAGATGATGGTTTCAAGAAGAACTGAACCAGATGCAGACGTGAAGGATTGATGGGTGCAGTTAGTTGGTTCGGACAGCAGGTGGCGCTGCTGCAGGGACACAGAGGGAAAGCAGCAGCTTTCTGCAGGGACACATGAAGACAAACATGAAGCTGAGCTGTGAGACATGAAGCTTTAACATCTCCTGAACTCTTCAGTTCCTCCTTCCCTCAGATTTTCCCTGAAGCAGCTTTATGGTGGAAAACTGCTGCAGCTGGAGGAGATTCAGGAAAACCGAGATGAGTTAGGGTTGGGAGCATGGAGCTGGATGTTTACCTCTGCTTCCTTCCTGAACATGTCCAAACGCAGAATTTATTTGGTTTGTCTGTTAATCCTTGGCACCAAAACATGAGCGTTTAGCTCCAGACCACGGACAGAATGCCTCCTGTTACCAGTCGTAGCTTCTCCCATAAGGTCTAATTATTACAGAGCTATAATCCATTTAAAATCCTGCTTATTGAATCTATCAAATCATTTTACTACATTTCAAACCCCATCCTGAATTGCCAACACATCTCATTCGAAACTCGATTGTATAATTCAGATCATTTTGTTTTTGAAGACTTTTACTAAAAGCTCCTATAATTTAGTTTAAAACCCTTGTTTTCATACATTTTTTAAATAAACCCTGAACTGTTTTTTCAATAACTCCTTATTCTTGGAAGTTGTAGTCTTTTTTTCTCTCCTCATTAATCTTATCTATAACATAATTCATGTAATTTTCCCATTGTTGTATATCCATCCCGCTTCATTGCAGTTAAAAAAAATGTTTTCCCTCTCCACCTCCGCTGACTTACCCGTTTCGGAAGGGCCGAGCAAGATGGCGGCGTGAAGAAGGTGATTCTTTCGAGCTCTCGGCACTGGAACATAATAAAGCATATTTTTAGCGCCTTTTTGACATTCTTTTAAGCTTCTAACGGTGCGTTCACACCAAAGCGTCAAAAACGCGCCGCACACCAAAGTTTGATGCTTGAACATTCGCACCTCGACGCCGTCCAACGGAAAGTGGACGCGCGTCAAAACCGAAATATACAACTTGTGGGAGGAAGTAGTACCAGACGGTCTGTTTGCAAGATGGCAGCTGTCAATGTAGCCTTCTCTATTTACTGTACATCAGCGGGAAAATTATTGTAAAATAGCGGGACGTTATCAGTATTTTCTCCATGTTTTATGAATAAATGTTGCCGGACCTAACCCGGTGAACTGGGTCACAGCATCACGTGACACCATGTCACCAGGCTCCTGATCGGTTGACGCGGCGCGAATTGATGCCGAAGTTCCGATTTTTCAACTTCAGTGGAAGACGCAAAAACGCACGAATGCACAAAATGCACCACTCAAAAAGACACGCGTATTTTGTGATGCGCGTCAAACGTTTCTTTCCCGTGAATCTGACGCACGGATGAGGCAGAAATGTATTGACGCGACGTATAAACCCTGACTCTGCATTGACTTTACATGTCAACCTGACACCCTTGACGCTTCAAACGCGTTCGGTGTGAACGCACCGTAAGACTTTTTTGAAGATTAGTGTAGTAAACCTGGTAGGTCTGACACCAAGTTTAGAAACAAGAACATGTCTAAATCTGCTCTGAAAAGGCTGAGTCATTCGAGCAAACCACATGCTTCTAGCATGCTAGCTAGCGACCACAACTATCTGAAATAAATGGAACAACAACAGTTGGATGAAGAGGAATTTCCACCACCACCAATAACACCTTCCAAACCTCCAGTGGCTAAGAAACCAGCATTATCTACAGATGGCAACACTCTGAAAGCTGATGCGGTCAACGCCTTGATCAATCTGATCGACACCAGCAGCGATGCTATTGAACAAACTATTGGAACAGTTCGTTCGGAGATAAAGAATATAAGTGATACGATTCTGGACATTGAGAACAGAGTCGAGAAAAATGAAACTCTAGCACAGAAATGTGATGAACGTATTTCTGAAAATGAACGCCTCAACCGTCGTTGGAACCTGAGACTGTATGGGTGGCCGGAGTCTGAGAAAGAAGATGCGGGCGCAAAGGTGATCGACATATGCCAAACGATGCTGCCAGCAGAAAAGGTAAAGCTTCCAGAGGATTTAGACGTCGTTCATCGAGCGGGGAAACCTGGACAGAATGACCCGAGACCCAGATGGATCAATCATCCGGTTCATCTCAAGGAGGATTCATGATGCAGTGTGGAAAGCTGCTAAGAACAATCCTTTCCTTCAAAATAAACATTTTACGGTTCACTGAAGACCTGACGAAAGAGGATCAGGAAAACAGACCAAAAGTGGGGCCCATTATGAAGAAGGGAACTCCGCCGATTTTGTTACAACAAGTCACAGAAAATGGTGAATGGAGCTGAAATTCACACATAAACTCTAAAATATACCCAAAATCTCAGATCTTCTCAGGTTTTCTTTACATTTCTCCATATGGTTTATAGAAAAATAATAATAAAAGGTTAGTTTAATAATGTTACTTGATATCTGTTAGATATCATATTTGGTTATCTAAATTGCTCTCTGTTGCTAGCAGAAAATGTTTATTGTCAAATAGATCTTTTAAAAACCCCAGGACTGGAACTAGGTAGGAGCACTGGGTGATAAATAATGGGAAAAAACCGTGGGATAAAAAGAAAATATATAAATTAATATATATATATATATATATATATATATATATATATATATATATATATATATATATATAGGAAGCTATTTTTGATTATACCTTAATAATGTTGATATTTATAGCTAGAATAATTTCATATTCTAGTGCTAATCTCGGTGTTAGGTTAAAAATTTAACTCAGATTTACATTCCAGTTACACATTTTCTCATTTTTCTGTCAAACTTTGTTCTCTATTTTTGTCTCTATTAACATTGGGGGTAGCGCAACAACTTAAAACGTAAAGCCATATGTCTTCATGCAAAGCAACTTAAATCTGACTTTGTGTTTTTACAAGAATCTCACTCTATTCTTAATGACGTCAGTTTTTGGGATTTCAATGGGGAAATTCTATATGGTTATCTCATGGAACCGAACGATACTCAGGGGTCCATCCATCCATCCATCCATTTTCTTCCGCTTATCCGGGGTCGGGTCGCGGGGGCAGCAGCCTAAGCAAAGAGACCCAGACTTCCCTCTGCCGAGCCACTTGTTCCAGCTCCTCGGGAGGAACCCCAAGGCGCTCCCAGGCCAGCCGAGAAACATAGTCCCTCCAGCGTGTCCTGGGCCTTCCCCTGGGCCTCCTCCCGGTGGGACGTGCCTGAAACACCTCACCAGGGAGGCGTCCAGGAGGCATCCTGACCAGATGCCCGAGCCACCTCAACTGACTCCTCTCGATGTGGAGAAGCAGCGGCTCTACTCTGAGCCCCTCCGGATGACTGAGCTTCTCACCCTATCTCTAAGGGAGAGCCCAGACACTCTGCGGAGGAAACTCATTTCAGCCGCTTGTATCCGTGATCTCGTTCTTTCGGTCACCACCCAGAGTTCGTGACCATAGATGAGGGTAGGAACGTAGATCGACCGGTAAATTTGGCTCAGCTCTCTCTTCACCACGACAGACCGGTAAAGCGCCCGCATAACTGCAGATGCCCCACCAATCCGTCTATCGATCTCCCGCTCCATTTTTCCCTCATTCGTGAACAAGACCCCCAGATACTTAAACTCCTCCACTTGGGGAAGGAGGAGGCACCCCACCCTTTTCCGGCTGAAGACCATGGCCTCGGATTTGGAGGTGCTGATTCTCATCCCAGCTGCTTCACACTCGGCTGCGAACAGCTCCAGCGAAAGCTGTAGATCACGTTCCGATGAAGCCAACAGGACCACGTCATCTGCAAAAAGCAGAGACCTGATCCTGAGGCCATCAAAACGGATCCGCTCAACGCCTTGGCTGCGCCTAGAAATCCTGTCCATATAAGTTAGGAACAGGATCGGTGACAAAGGGCAACCTTGGCGGAGTCCAACTCTCACTGGAAACATGCCCGACTTACTGCCGGCAATGCGAACCAAACTCTGGCACCGGTCTTACAGGGACCTAACAGCGCGTATCAAGGGGCCCGGTACCCCATACTCCCGGAGCACCCCCCACAGGGCCCCCCGAGGGACACGGTCGAACGCCTTCTCCAAGTCCACAAAACACATGTAGACCGGTTGGGCGAACTCCCACGCACCCTCCAGGACCCTGCTGAGGGTGTAGAGCTGGTCCAGTGTTCCACTGCCAGGACGAAAACCGCATTGTTCCTCCTGGATCCGAGGTTCGACTATCCGTCGGACCCTCCTCTCCAGAACCCCTGAATAGACCTTACCAGGGAGGCTCAGAAGTGTGATCCCCCTGTAGTTGGAACACACCCTGTGGTCCCCCTTTTTAAACAGGGGGACCACCACCCCGGTCTGCCAATCCAAGGGAACTGCCCCCGATGTCCACGCAATATTGTAGAGCCAAGTTAACCAACACAGCCCCACAACATCAAGAGCCTTGAGGAACTCCGGTCGAATCTCATCCACCCCCGGAGCCTTGCCACCGAGGAGCTTTTTAACGACCTCGGTGACCGCGGCACCAGAGATTGGAGAGCCCGACCCCAAGTCCCCAAACCCTGCTTCCAGATTGGAAGGCGTGCTGGTGGGATTGAAGAGGTCTTCGAAGTATTCCATCCACCGACCCAGAACGTCCCGCGTCGAGGTCAGCAGCACACCATCCCCACTGTAAACAGTGTTGGTGGCAGACCGCTTTCCCCCCCTGAGATGCCGGATGGTGGACCAGAATCGCTCAGGGGTATCAATCTTAAAAAACAGATATAACGGTGATGTTTTACATACAGAATGTGATCCTACAGGTCATTACATATGTCAAGTCATAAAATATAATGATTTAGTTTTAATTGTAACCAACATATATGGGTTTAACACAAAGCTAGAAAATGACAATCTATTTTTGATGATTGAAAAATAAATATCTAGCTGGTTAAATAAATTCCCAAATGCCAAATTATTACTGGGTGGAGACTTTAACTGTATTTTGGATGCTGAATTAGATAAATTTCCTCCAGGACATTCGAACAGAATAAATACTACATTGAAAGCGGTTATGATACGTCTTAAGCTCATAGACATTTGGAGATTTAAATATCCTCACACCAAAATGTTTACTTGGTGCAACAGTTCCAATTCGAAACATTCAAGGATAGACTTTTGGTTAATCTCGGACAGTTTTGATAGAGATAGCATAGATGTGGAGACATGGCCTTCTCCAGCAACAGATCATAAAGTCATATATATATATTAAGATACATTTAACCTTCTTCACTAAATATACTGCTGTTAAATCTGCATATTGGAAACTCAACAGCTCTCTATGACTGAAAGGCGAAGTGAAAGAGGATCTTAAAGAACTGATCTCAAACCACTGGTCTGTGGCTCAAAAAAATGTATAATTTGGAAATAACTGGGAATTATTCAAATTTCAAATTGGCAAATATTTAAGGAAGATTGGCAGCCTTATCGCCAAATCAACAAGATTAGAGGAAGAAAATACAATTTCTCCAATTACACAGTTATCTTATAAACAAATTGACATTTTAAATGTCGATGATAAACTGAACCTTGGTAAATTACAAGATAAATTAGATCGTTTATACTCAAATAAAGCAAAAGGTGCTTTTATCAGATCCAGATCTAAATGGCTTGGATAAGGTGGGTGTATTTCTCATTATTTCTTCAACTTAAAGAAAGAAACATTCAAGCATAAACAATATTCACAAATTAAAGATAAATAGGGTTCTAACAGAAGATTACCGATTAATCTCTAAACACTGTAGTCATTTCTATAGGGAACTTTATAGCTCTACATTTTCTTAGGAAGCTTCAGATCACCTCTTAGAATTGCTCAATATTAAGTCTATCAGCCAAGAAGAATCTATATTATGTGATCAACCTATCTCATTAGAAGAAGTCAAATATGCAGTTGGGCTATAAAAAATAATAAATCCCCAGGCAGAGATGGTCTAAAATATTATATAAAACTTTTTCTGAAGAGTTATCTCCCTTTCTTCTTGAGGTTTTTGCAAAAAGTATAGGAAACCAAGAACTTCCCAGTTCAATGAATCAAGCGTTGACCACGTTGATTCCAAAGCCTAATAAGGACCTATTAATGATTGATAATTGGAGACCAATTAGCTTATTAAATAACCATTATAAAATATTTGCACTAATTTTAGCTAACAGACTTAAGATTAAACTTGACTCAGTTACTGATGAAACACAATCTGGATTTATGCCCAATATATAACTAATAATATCAGAATGGTTTTAGATATTTTGGATTATTCTGACCTAGTAAATAGCAACGGATTCCTGTTATTTTTAGACTTCTACAAGGCCTTCGATACGGTGGAGCATACGTTTATTTTTCAAGCTCTGGATAAATATGGATTTGGTAATTACTTCTCTACAGCAATTAAAACATTATATAATAACAGTAACAGCAGTTTTAAATTAACAAACGGTACTTCACCCAGGTTCAACATACAGAGAGGGATAAGACAGGACTGTCCCAGTTCTCCATACCTTTTTTTGTTAATTACCTGATAACTGTTGTCTCACCATATGAAGTCAAGTCATGTAAAAGGTATATCACTAATTGGCAAACTCAAAGGGCGGCTGTAGCTCAGTGGTAGAGTTGTCAGCCTGAAATTGTGGGTTCGATTCCAGCTTCCAACTGCTGCATTTCGTTGTGTCCTTGGGCAAGACACTTCACCTACCTCGCCTACTGGTGTTGGCCAGAGGGGGGCGATATGGCAGCCTGGCTTCTGTCAATCTGCCCCAGGGCAGCTGTGGCTATAATCATAGCTGCTTCCACCAGTGAGTGAATGAATAATGGAGTTGTAAAGCGCTTTGAAAGTCTTGAAAAGCGCTATATAAATGCAAGCCGTTATTATAACACAATAGCGGATGACACCACATTATTCCTAAAAGATGAAAATCAAATATCTACTGCTGTTGAAACAATCTCCACATTTTCCAAAGCCTCTGGACTGTACTTGAATATTCCTAAATGTGAACTTTTGGCCATAAAATAATGTTCAAAAACAACTTTATGTAACATTCCGATTAAACAAGAGCTTCGTTATTTAGGTATTATAACATCCAAAAACCAGGATAGAAGAATTACTCAAAATGTCTATCCTATTCTAGAAACAAATCAAAAACAGATTTACTCAGTGGCTCTTAAGAGATTTATCTTTAAAGCTAGAGTATAAATTACTAAAGCAGAAGGCATCTCTCGTCTTACATACACAGCATTGGCTTTGCACCTTGATAATAAACTAATAAAAGAGGTTAATAAATTACTCTTCAACTTTATGTGGAAAAATACGACACTACATAAAAAACAGCTCTTATGAAGTCTTATGTCAATGGAGGACTTAATGTGTTAGATTTTAACGCTCCAAATAATACATTCAAAATAAATTGGTTAAAAACATCTAATTAATAGTCCTACTTCCAATAATCCTACTATGTACATGTTTACTAAGTTAGGTGGCACACATTCTTTTCTTACATGTAATTATTGATAAAATCCCTATAAAAATCTCTGCCTTTCATCGCCAAGCTTTTTTTTATTATTATCATCGACTCTTATTTACAAACATAACTTTAGTCCACACAGTTATTATATCTGGAATAACAAGGATATCCTTTATAAAAGAAAATCTATTTGTATGGTTTTTATGCTTTTTAAGAATAAAATTAATATCCCTTCCTACCATAAGCCATTAGTATCTGCAATACAAACTGTTGTTGGTAAGATATACTTTTCTAAGCATTCTAAAAACAATAAATCTATTAGATCCTTATTTCAGAATAGTATAACCACGCTACCTTATGTAATCTTTTTTTTGGTACCAGTTGACTGATTATTTTATGTGGAAAGAAGTTTGGAGACTACCTTATCAATTTTTAATTACCAACAAAGTTAAAGAAATTTCTTATAATTTAATACACAGAATTTACCCATCCAAAGATTATCTTCAAAGCAAATTTAAATTAGACGTTGATTCAAACTGTAGTTTTTGTGAGACTTATAAGGAATGCACTATACATCTTCTTTGGTTTGTCCCCTTGTTCAAAGCTTCTGGCAGAGAATATGTGTCTTTATCTCAGAAAAATTTATTTAAAGAGTTTGCATTATGTATTAAAATATGTATTATTTGGTCTCCACCAAAACCAAAGACAATTCAATACTGACAGCAGATATACGATTAACTTGTTAATCTTAAAAGGCTAAATTTCATATTCACAAATCCAAATGTTTAGGAAGACACCCCTCCTTTTATGTATACTCATACGAGTGTATGTGATATCTTAATTCAATTAAGAAATCTATTAACCCTAAAGCTATAAAAAACAATTGTTGCATGTGAAAAAAATTAAGATCCTACAATCAGTTTTCTATTTGGCTTAATTAGTTCATTTTCTCCCCCTAGCGTGTGTATTATGTCTAATGCGTTTTTTGTACGCCATTTCTATAAGTTCAACACCTGTTACTTACTTTTGCTCTGTATCGTACTGATCTTTCAATAAAGTTTAATAAAAAAAACAAAAACCTAATCCGTTTCCTCACACGTGATCATAGGTGAGCGCTTCCCGCCTAAGGAAGCCGGTGTGTCGGGACTGTTATGGGGGGTGGAGGTGGATTCTGACAGGACAGGTGAGAATTTATATATTATATTGTATATTATTAATTTATTGATAATCGTTAAGCCCCCCGGAGCAGGTGAGCAGACGGTAGATGATGGTGAAACGGTAGAAGAAGACATCCGGGTCCAATCTGGTGAAAGTCCAAAACTGTTGCGCGCCTTGCTGAACATTTCCTGGAGGATTTCCTGGAGGATTTCCTGGAGGAACCCTGACGCAGAACGGACCGTCGGAACCAATCCTCCTTCAGGACCAACAAAAAGGTCATGATTGTTTTATTTAAAGACTGATAAGCTCTGGTTGTCACTGCTCTCCGCGTGCCATTAAACTCCTTTAATAACAGGACTCCGGTAGCAGACTTTACGGTTGCTGAGCTGAAGGACCCCGCTTAGCTGCCCTCGTCGATGCCGTTCTCTCAGCACGCCAACAGTGTCGTATATACATATTATTATTTATCAGATATCTGGCTTAATGTTATCAATTAACACGGTTGTACGATATAAAACAGTAAATAAAAGCAGAACACATGACACTGTGGGGTTCAGAGCCTGAATAAACTAGCAGCAGACTACCTGCCTGCGTCTCCCATCTCACCTGTAAACACTGTGAAGTGAGTCCAGCCACACACCTGTAGCACCGGATCAACTTATATACCCTCTGCTCCCCGATGCATGTAGGAATAAGGGTTCTTTTTGTCAGAAAGATGGAGAGAGCATTGAACTTCTTTTTGTGGACTGCTCTGTTTCTGATTTTTGGTACGATATTCAGTCCTACCTCACAAGTATGTTTAGTAAAAATGTTTCTTTATGTAAACATATGATTTTATGTTAAATGATCCAATTTTTCACTCTAATGAAGTATATATAATTAATATTAATTATATTTTGGCAAAATATTATATTCATAAGAAAAACTGGCCTGGAAAAAAAGCCCTTCTAAATAACTTTAAAGAAACTGATCTTAAACTTTATCTGGCCTTTATTGAAAAATTTTAAATGTGCAATAAGAAATTAACAAAAATGATTAGACTATTAAAATATTTTAAGTTTATTACTTCTAGTTAAGCAGATCCACTTTTTCTTTTTCTTTATTGTCTTTTATGTGGTTTTATATTGTTTTGATCACTAAAACATCATTGTACTATTGTTTCTGTTGTATTGAAGATGTCAATATGGTATTTAATATTTTAATTCACATATTTTATATTGGAGGTAAAAACTCGAGGTTTATTTGGCTTGCTAAATTTTATTATTATTTTTATTATGTTGTAACAATATAATTAAGGATATAAGGTTCCATCTTCCAAAAAAAGCCTTATAATCATTGAAATATCTGTGGTTGTTTTTAGAACATTTGTTCAGACCTCCATTAAAAAACGAAGTTGGCAGCAAATTTAAGGCGTAATAAACGTATAAACTGCTGAATCATAATTTTAAAAACTCTAAGAAAAAACTTTTGCCCTCTGCTTTAAACATGTTGTTTTTGGGTTTTTTGAATGCTAGACCTTTTCTACCCGTTTATATTTGTGAAATTAAAAGATATGCTGAATCTATAAAAAACTCAGAGAATTTTAAAGCTATTAAAACATGGAACCAATTTGAAAAATATGATCTAAATAATTGGTGATGCATTTACTCCTTCTCCCCATCTGTATAATTTCATAATTTGTGCTCTGTATTTTTATTTTTCGTATAAGCTATTGTTTTTTTCATTTGGCCCCTTTGTTCAAATCCTTTGTACTCCGTTATGATGCTTTGTCATATGTTCAGTTTTATTAATAAAGTCTTGAGGGAAAAAACCCCCAACAACTTGTGCCCTCTGTTGATTGGCCCAGCAGGACATGGGAGGTATGATGGCCTGATGATGGTTTCATCACTGCTCCATCATTGCTTTTCCCTGAGAAGCCACTGCTTCTCATCGTTTTATTTGGACCTTTATATACATTCGTGTTAAAGGAGAATACATAATCTGATATCAGAAAAATGTATTACAGTATTTATATGGGACACGGTGGTGGGAGCCGCTCCTTCCTTCCAGCTGCTGCTGCTGATGATGTGAAACGTCACTGACTAATTCCTGGAAGAAACATTTTTATAACACAATATTACAGTGAGATATCTAATCAGCTTATACTCTATTGCTACACTGAGAGAAAGGCATCGACGAGTGCAGCAAAGCGGGGTCCTTCAGCTCGGCAACATGTAGGGTAGTCTGAGGCAAGAAATGCGGCCGCCATCTTGGACCGGTATTCCCATCGGCAGAGCTCCACCAAAACAGCAGCAGTATCTTTTATTTATATATATATATATATATATATATATATATATATATATATATATATATATATATATATATATGGGAGTTGAGAATCCTCTATTTATGGACATATTTTTAAGTATTAGCACTATATCTCACTTCATAACCTTCAATCATGAATTCTCTGGTTATATGATATGTCTGTGCGTGTCTAGTATAAATTATTTGTACCTTTGTACCCTGAGCCTGCCCTGTGGTCTTAGATCATATTTATAGATGGGTAACCTTTGAACTGGGAGGGGGTTTACAGAATAAATATTAAATCTTGTTCAGAATGATGAAAGTTGATCAAAAGACACTTTTATCTCACAACGGATGCTGGATATTTTGAGTGTCTCAAGCTGGATTGGGTTTCCTTGTTGAAAAAAACATATTCAGCTGAAAAAAAATTCAGTAGTTCTTTAGTTTTTTTATTTATCTAGTGGAGTAACAATAAATCCAGAAAAAAGCCCATTGGGAATGCATTTTACTCAAAGATAATAATTTAGTTTAATTTCAGCATTTTCTACAAATATTATTATTTACTGTGTCACCTTATCAATAAAACAATATATTAGAGTTATATATGTGTAATTATAATAAACATTTTGTTTATTATAATTGCATCAAAATCATAATACATTTCTAAATAGAGTTTTTTCTTTAACAATATAATAACTGAAATTCTAATGAGATTTAATTTGATCTTTTAAAATTGTCTGTGGTCATATTGGAATTTTTGGTGTTAATATCTTAATAGATGTATTATTTTTTAACCTGTTTTTAATTATCTCAGTACAGTCAAACTTATACAAAGTTTGTCACAGAGAGAAATAAATAAGATATCAAAGAATGTGATTTTGGGATAAACAATATAGCTGCCATTACAGGTAGCTGTGGTCCTCATGGTTTAACAAGCGGCTCAACTTGATATAGTATTTCTTAATCAGAAATAAACAACTTTATATTCATAAAAAGGTCTTCGCGTTGTTTTATGCAGACCCATCTATGTCTGTTTGAGTTGTTGTGGTTCCAGAGTGACCATGCTAAAGTCCGATTTTTATTACTTGGAGCTCAGATAAACTCTCAGCCTGATGTGTTAATAACTGTCCCAGCAGAGTGGAATGAAGTAGGATCAGCTGAACGCCTTTTCATGTGCTTTTGCAGCTTCATGTTGTTTCATATTACCTCCTTAAATCAGGTTTAACTTCCTGCTTTACATGACAGCTTAGAGAGCAGCTGGAACTGAATCCTGGAAACTGCATGTAATTGGTTTATTTTCAGACCGGAGGAAGTCCAGATGATTGAAAGTTGTGTGGGGGAAGAGGAGATCAGAGGAGAACCTCCAGCATTCAGCTCTAGGTGAATGAAAATTGAATGGTTCAGATAAATGGATTCAACAATCCAAAACAAACGAGGACCCTCCGACAGAAGGTGAGAAAAACCTGCCCACTAAGATTCATTTCTTTGACATGAAACCTTCAGATTCTCTGCAGCATTTTGTCTTCAAAGCTTTTGAAAAAGTTTCTATAAGATAATTTCTCAGTAATTAATGTGATCTAAAAAAACCACAGAAACCAGAACCACAGACGTTCTCCAGGACTCAGCAGTCTTTCTATGAGGAGTGACTTTTCCAAAGAAGCACCTCCAGACTTTAGTAACGGACATGGACCATCAGAACCAGAGTAAGAAAACCTTCTGATTCCTTCCAGCAGTTCATCTACACTGAGATTTTTAAATGGTTTTCTTTAGATAATTTCTTACTGATTGATTTAGTCTTTATTGGTGCTATAATACTTTATGGTATTCTATAATTTACCAGTCAGGTTCTTATTTGTATCCAGTTTAAAAATAACAAGCAATCTAAGGTGAATTCGTTTTGTTTTCCCTTCAGACAAATAATTAATTTTCATTTAAAGAATTCATGAGTTTTATTTATTATGGTGTTTTTTTATTTTTAACCAGAGATCAGTAAATGTCATCTAAAGACCGAGGAAAAACCACATTTAGCTGCTTAATTGTTGTTTTAATTAATTATTAATCAAACTTATTTATAATGGCATATTTGTGTTTCAGAAACCAGAACCACAGACGTTCTCCAGGACTCAGCAGTCTTTCTATGAGGAGTGACTTTTCCAAAGAAGCACCTCCAGACTTTAGTAACGGAAATGGACCATCAGAACCAAGGTAGGAAAACTTGTCCTAAATTATTCTCCTGATCTTTATGCATGTTGCTGATCATGATAGCTCATTTCTAACTATTTTCTTTCTAACCAGCATCACTTTTGTTTTGTCTACATGGCCTCAGAAGTTGTACATTTCTCATCAAATTCCCGTCATCCAGGATACCTCTAACTTCATCGCTGTAGGTCGGGAATCCTAACTTGGACTGTTTGTCCTCAATTTATTATGTGAAAATGTAATAATTATTTTTTCAGCTGTTTAATATGTATTAGGACTTACCTTTTAGACATTTAACATGTAATTTGCCTTCAAAACACTTGCTAAAGGTTGATTTATATTCTTTTTCAATTGATCAAATGTAATATTTCTCCCCATTATAAATATCAACAGGCATTTATGCTGTCAGAAAAAACAATAGAAAAATATTAAAAACTGTTAATGTTGAATATAAGTTTGTTATCCCTGTCCTTTATTATTTATCAGCTCTAAATCTGGTCTGGAGGGTTTTCTTCTCCTCTCTGACATGGACAAGTTTTAATTTGGTTCTCTTGTTCAGACGAAGGAGTGTTTGGATTCTCTGGACCTTTTTTCCGTCCCTTGAGTTTTCCAGGTTGCAGTCTTCCAGTTGGAGCATCTGTTCTTAAGCTATCTAGTAGAGATGGGCATTTATTATTTATTACAATGATGATAAATGTGATGATGGAAAGCATTTAAAACTCTATTACTATCATTCTCATCTTTTTTTCACAGAACACGTGTCGCTGCATGAACTTAGTCTAACATTCATTAATACTGCTTTAAAAATTAAATCCTACCTTTTATGTACGAGCCTACTTGAGTTCATTATTTGTATAAAGTGGTACAATTGTAACACTAAACGGTGCTCAACAACTGCATCAAATAATACACAGCAAAAAGTCAAGTATTAAATCGACTCCTATAGAGTTGATTATAACACTTTTTCGGGTTTATATAGCTTCACGCTCTTCAGAGTAAATTTTTAGAATAGGAATAAGTTTAACACCAAGCCAGAGTATTTTTTTAACTCGCATAACGGTGTTAAAGTTACAACAAAGGGATTCAAAAATCAACATTGTTGGGTGTTCAATGTGAACTCAATCAACACTGCAAAGTGTTCAAATAAACCTTCAAAATGAACACTTAACGAGTGTATTTAAAAGAAAATTAACACTCAGTGTGTGTGTGTGTAGGTGTACATGTATAGCTATACTTGTGAGGACCAACCTTTGACAGCCCACCACCCTTGTGAGGACATTTTGCCTGGTCCACACAATGTTTAACTAGCTATTAAACTCTACTAGTTAGGTTTAGAGGTTTGGTGTGAATTAGGTTAAGGTTAGGGTTAGGGTTAGGCATGGATCAGTAATGGTAATGGTGATTTTTCTGGCCCGCTTCTTGTCCAGAGTCAAGAAGCGGGCCAGAAAAATCACCACAGACCCCTCACACCCTGGCCGCAATCTGTTTAGGCTCCTCCCATCAGGCCGGCGTTACAGAGCTTTGTACGCCAAAACCACCCGACACAAGAACAGTTTTTTCCCCCAGGCTGTCGCTCTGATGAACTCTGTGTAGTCACAGAGTGTGAGTCTATTCACATAACAATAAACTATAACTCTGCACTGCTGTACATACTCACTGTACAATAACCCCGGTTTGGTGTATATATTATCCTTTTATTATTTATTTGTATTTATTTCTTTATTTCACTTATTTAAGTTCTTTACTGGAGAGAAAAGTTGCCGGAGTCAAATTCCTTGTATATGTCATACTTGGCCATTAAAGCTGATTCTGATTCGGTTTAGGGAAAGTGTCTGGGTTAGGCATAGTAAAATCAATGGAAGTCAATACAATGTCAACACAAGGATAGCAAGACGTGTGTGTGTGTGTGTGTGTGTGTGTTATTGTAGTATGTAAGTGTTATTTTTAGGTTCATACTTAACACTAAAGTGTTGTGTTCTACACACACACACACACACATATATATATATATATATATATATATATATATATATATATATATATATATATATATATATATATATATATATATATATAAACACAATTAACACTTAATAGGGTTAATTTTATATTCACTGTAAAAAAAAGTTACATTCCAGGGCACAATTTTTTTCCAAGATATTTTATTTCCCCACAAAAGCCTGAAACATTGAGAATGAAGGTACAATATACAAACTGAATATCAAAGGGCTTTTGAAATCTCATTTTAACAATAACCCTTTCAGTGCTTCTCTGCACTTTGAATGCATGATGGTGCTCCTCAAAACTCTCGGAGTCAGTGCAACCTGTTTGCCGAAACATAAACCTCAGTTTCAACCAAAAGTATATCATTAGTTTGACAGGAGACTGTCATATCTTTTTCCATTGCAATGCAAATCACAAATCTAGCTTTATATTATAGACTGGGCGGAGTTTACTTACATCTGTAAGGATTTTTAATGAACTCTGAATTGCACTTCACGTTGAATTGCAAGGATGGGGGTTTATTTAAATCTCATTTGAGTTAGATAAACACTAATCTGATCAACTCTGAGAAATAAATCCAGACCTGACTAATATTGTACTCTGAAAATGTTGAAATTACTCTTTTGGTGTTAAAATTAAATCAAAAATGTTTAACCCTGAAAATTCAACTCCCAAATTTTTGCTGTGTATTTTAAAGAATCATTGTAATCTATTATGAAGCCAAAAGTAAAACTACCAGCCATATTGTCGTTTTGAGGTTTGTAGAGATCATCAGAGTTTATCTTAATCATGATAAATCTGATATTACCTCATTTTTTCCCACGTTGTTAATCTCCACTATAGTTTTCCATACTTACCTTTAAGGCTCATCCCGCAGGTTATAATGGATCAAGCACTAGTTTTTGCTTCAGTTGAGGGACCATCTTCCCCTACTTTAATACCCTCATTCAACGTTCAAATCATCAAATCAAACTTTATTTAAAAAGCGTGTTTCATACTAAGATTGCAACTCAAAGTGCTTTACAGATTAAAAATGACCCCACATAAACCACATTCACATCCCACCCCTCTTTTAAATGCACAACATAACACACATCAACACCATACCCAAGTGGGAGGAGGGAGGCTAGGGGTCTTTCCACACCCCTGTTTGCTATTGGCCATCAGGGGTTGGGGTCTGGGAGGAGGAACAGGTGGTCTGGTCTTGTCTCCATCCTAGAGGGTAGGGGGTCCGCCTCCTGGGTCCGGGGGCTGGTTGCTCTGCTGCGGTATCAATACCTGGACCTGGGAGTATAGAGTGTGTATGGGGAGTATGAGTGAGTGAGTGTACAGCGTCCATTCTTGTGTGTCTAGGTGTATAGGTGAGAGTGATTGTAGTTTTGGTAAAAGTTTCTCTCTCTGAGCCTCAGGACCGATGACTAAAACTTCAGTTTTGTCCTGGTTGAGTTGGAGAAAGTTTTCTGCCATCCAGGATTTGATTTCTAAAATGCAGTTAAAAGGTGCATCCATTGGCCGTGTGTCATCGGGAGACATGGAGATGTACAGCTGTGTATCATCAGCATAACTGTAAAGGTTAAAAAGCACTGGGCCTAAAACTGAACCCTGGGGAACACCACATGTAATCCTATGGACCTTAGAGGAGCAGGTGTCTAAACTTACCATAAAAGTCCTGTCTGTGAGATAGGATGTGAACCATTAGTGAACAGCACCAGAGAGGCCGATCTGTTTTAGACGGGTTAAAAGAATAGTGTGGTCTACGGTATCAAAGGCAGCGCTTAGATCCAGTAGAACCAACACTGTCACCTTCTGTGCGTCATAATTTAATCTAAAATTATTTAAAATCTTCAGAAGGGCCGTCTTTGTGCTGTGGTTCACCCTAAAACCAGACTGAAATACCTCTAGGATGTTGTGTGTATTAACAAAATCATTAAGTTGAATTAAAACAAGCTTTTCCGTTTAAAAATGGTAAGTTAGATACCAGTCTAAAATGGGTAAAATCATTCAAACCTAAATTTCTCTTCTTCAACAGGGGCTTCACTACCGCCCCTTTAAAGGTGGCAGGAAAGACCCCTGTCTGAAGGAAGCCATTCATTATGGTTAATATCTCATCTCTAAAAAAATCCATAAAAATGCTTAAAAAAAGAAGTAGGAATCGGGTCCAAAAGACATGTGGTGGACCTCACTGAGGAGAAAACTTTATCAGGAATCTCAGCTTCTACCAGGATGAAACTGTCCAGCGTTTCCTCTGGTAGAGACACACTCAGATTTGTCCAAAACCATGTTACTCTGAGAAGATAAAATATTAGATCTGATGGCGTCTACCTTCCCTCTGAAGTGGTCTGCAAACTCCTCAAAGAGCGTTTGAGGGGGTTTTCGTTGAAACCTTTCATTGGATCACAAGGCAATCAATAGATTTTGGGTGTTGTGTTTTTTTTGTGAATTTGATTATTCAGGTTTCTTATAGTGGATGGATTTCTTATCATCTTTAAGCAGCAGATGTGCTACATCTGATCCGATTGTGTTGGTCAGATCATTCTGTTGTTCCAGTTCTTTATCAATGATGATCATAAAAATCTCCTCACAGAATCAGGAAGAGGACTGGTGTCCGGAATGAGGAGCAGCCATCCTGCTGTGCTTTGTGTCAGGAGGTCCTGATGGATCCGGTCTCTACCAGCTGTGGACACCGTTTCTGCAGACAGTGCATCCGGTCATACTGGGACCAGTCTTCTCCACCAGG
The DNA here is from genome assembly GCA_963556495.2 of Valencia hispanica. NCBI lineage: Eukaryota > Metazoa > Chordata > Actinopteri > Cyprinodontiformes > Valenciidae > Valencia > Valencia hispanica. The sequence continues at coordinate 50,958,379 of OY747716.1, forward strand.
ACCCTCCTGCTGTCCCCAGTGTGGAAAAAGACCCAGAAGCAGCTGTGTACGCGGTGAGACATTTCTGTTCATCTGTTGTTTTAATTTAGGTTTATTGTTGTGTCAAACAGATGAATTATTATCAACATTATTCAAATTGAACTCCCAACAAAATATGTTGGAGTTTCTGCTGCAGCATTCAGACCTGTTCTGTGTCCCATCTTGTTTTCTCTGATCAACCAAAAAAGAAAGGAAGTACACCCCTTTTTTAATTTTATGATTTTACATTCCAGGACATAAAAATAACATGTTCTTCACTGGGTTTTTATTTTTTTTTAAATTCAGTCCTGTGTGAGAAAAAACCTAAGTGAACCCCATCATTAGATTGGATTGATCAAAGATCAATGATATCAATAGCGTTGTTGATACTGACTGATTGTAGTATGACGAATGTCATCTTTAATATCTGTGCGTCAAAGAATGTCTTGAATTAGACAATTTATGAGATGTTCAACGTCTGGTACAATAGCGAAAAGTGAGGAGCTTTTTCTCATATTTGTCCACGAAAAGCTCTTTTGATTTTTGAAAGAGGCAGAAGTTGTTCAAGCGAAGAGTTTTAGTTTAAAAATAAAAAAGTAAATACACCGTCGATGATCAGAGACATGACTGCAACCAGGACCTCCCCAGAGAAGCGCTACGCCCCCTGTTGTCCCGGCTGTGAATTGCATTGCAAGACTCCGCAGGCAAGTATTTATCCCAGAGAAGTAAAAAAAGAAAACGTCTCCGTCGATACGTGCGCGTGCAAATTTGCTAATGGAGAAGTATAACCTCGGCTTTAGCTGGCAGGAAGGCACACTTGGCTCTGCCGCCTCCTCTGCTCTGCACCATCTGCCTTCAGACAGCTCTAGTGATTGGATTTACTGCTTCTGGAAAGGAATCTAGATCTTGTGAGAGCAGCTCAAAGCACTGGCTCATTTTCCTTTATAAGAGGCCAGACAACCAGAGGGAAATGTATTATATATTGTCACATTCAACAAAAGTAATTTAATATAGTTGTGAAAACGAATGTTTCTGTCTCTTTTATGTTTTTTTTATTTACAGATGAGATCAATCAGGTAAGGTGGAAATTTTAAGTATAGTTGGTAAAGTTATTTATGACTCAGACTGATTTACTGTTCAACATTGAAATAATAATACTGAAAAATTAATTATTTTATCCAAGCTAAAAAACATGACAAAGCTGAAATATGAAAACGGCTTGTGTAGGAATGCTTTAGCAGTAAGAGATACTGAAGCAGCTCAAGTGGAACTAGTAGGTTCTTGACCAATAGTCATTTTAATCATAATAATAATAATGGCTTGCATTTATATAGCGCTTTTCAAGATTCTCAAAGCGCTTTACAACTCCATTATTCATTCACTCTCACATTCACACACTGGTGGCATAGTAAAATCAATGGAAGTCAATACAATGTCAACACAAGGATAGCAAGACGTGTGTGTGTGTGTGCGCGTGCGATTACCACATTTGGGGCACCATCCTGGGATTCAGGAAAATAATATTAGCCAAATAGTTCAGTCTACCGTATGTCTACCTCCCTGATAAGGCTGAGGTAATTAAACAATAGATGAAGGAATAAGTTATTGGCGTTCTTTGAACTGCAAGTTACTACACATTTATGTGGAATAATAACAAACAATGGCTTTCCAAAATACAAGAGTTTATTACAAAAAGAATACAACTTTTCAGTCAAAATGCTTTAATCAACAAACTCACTAAAAGCCCTTTTCCACTGAGGCGGAGCTGGAACTCCCGTGCTGAATAAGCTCCGGTGTTTTCGTTTTCAATTCCCGCGAGCACCAGTTCAGAGAGCCAGGAACGAGTGCTACTCTGGCACCACTCTTGTGTGAGGCCAAAGCGGAGCGATCCAAGCACTCACTACGTCAAGGGGGAAGGGGGAGGGATTTACAGCCTACACAGTAGAGGACCGCCATATTTAAATCCAGACTGCTGGGAATGTTTTTTTATTGTTGAAAACATGGATAGCATCAAGGCGACGTCGCCTACTACGACGTTGCCTTGTCGACAGCAACTGCAACAGCGATGCCTTTTGCCGCTGTATCGCAACAAATGCTTGTAAAGCGACGATTAGCATCTGCAACCAGACGAGGTCATCCATCTTTGCTGTTATGGTTTTTCTTCTTCTGCGTCTGCTTTATTTTCGGTGAGCGGCTTCCCGCGTGATTTCTGAAGTGATGCTTCGATGACGCAACGCCGTAGCTCACAGTGGCTCCAAGTTGGCTCCTTGTTATGGAAAACGAAGGAGGTTTTGTGAAAGCTCTGGCTCCAGCACCAGCTTCAACTCCGAACAGGCTCTCGGTTCTTTGCAATGGAAAAGGGCTATAAGCTAGTAACGCACAACTAAACTACTAAATAAAAGAAGATTGAATAATAAAACTAACTACCAAAGATAAAACAGTAAAATGAACAAATATGCAAAGAAGTAGAAACAATAAATTGATTGTGATGTCAAAGTTCAGTATGAATATGTATGCTTAAAGACCAAGGCTTTTATTGAAGAGTTTTGGAAGTGAAGCTAAGTTAGTTTTAAACTAATTGTAATTAGTTTAAGACTAATTATCACCTTATGGTTTGTGTTCAAACAACCAATTCACAATGCAAAGCAGACATGAAGACCAAAAACATTCTTTGGAGGAAGTAACGTTCATTAAATCCTTTGCTGGATTAGAAATCAATAACCTTTGGAGAACTGATTGTATTTTATGCATCGGTCACCGCAGTGATTTAGTCTAATTTAGTATTTTGACATACTAAGAAGGCGGGTTAAAAAACGACTTATACAATCAATAACCTTTGAAAAAACCTGTTCATACCCAAACAATTGAAGAATGAAATCTTACAAATGCAACAATCCTTAATTTGTTTATCTTAAGCTAATTTATCTCTGCCCAGACACAACCTTACTTGAATGATTTTGAATCTCCATTGAAAGGGTGGCTCCGTTGTTTGAAAAAACCCACTATGAAGCAGAGAAACCAGCTGTTAGCTGGTCTGTTACCAGCAGCCGCATGGAGCGCAGTCATTCCGTGGGTACGCAGCGAGCGACCGCTAACTCGGGACGTCGTCATCCTCTCAGCTCGGTTCTGTTCAGCTCAGCAATCTTCTACCACGGACTCGTCCCTTTCACAAGCAGCCTTCAGCCCAGCTGCGTCGGGTGAGCAGCTACGTTTTAGCAGCTCTCAGCTCCTGTAGCATGCAGCAGCATGTCATCGAGGCTCTGTCTCCCTCTCTGGTGGAGCCTGTAATTCAAAGATTTTTCTGCAGGGCTTAAACAAGTCAGGCTATTCCATCGCTCGGATACAGTTCACCTAATCAACAATCAGCAGGCTATTATGTCTTTTGGATCCAATGAGTTTCCTCCAGAAACCCGCGTCCAGCCTTTGCTGGAAAGCATGCCTCTCCTTTGTGGTTGCCCACGGACAAAGAGGCCTGAGTTTCGGCGAGCAACTATTTATTTGGGCCCCCCCTCCCCTGGCTGCAGAGTCATTGCCAGGGGGCGTAGTATGAATGGATACAATTTAAAAGCTAATATAACTGACAGGTTTTTGACGAGGCTCCCACATAAACAGAAAGCAGAAGATAAAACATCGCCAAATAAGCTTCTAAACCATCTTCCTTCCCAGCCAAAGAGTAGAAAATATAAAGAGGCATATCTTGCCTTTAGTTTTGTTAGACCAAAGACCTTCACATTCTCAATGAGCTCATAGAAAGTTTTGTAGTGGCAAAGTGTGAAAAACTGCTCACAACTGCAGAGGATTATATACTTCCCTGCACTATAGACATGGTTCCATCTGGGATTCATAACATGGCCAGCAAAGTATAGGTTATTCCTCTGTCCAATAATACAGTCGGCACTCGGTAGGCAAATTTACGAGACGTCAACAGACGTATAAGGACTTTGTAGAGATCTGTACAGATAGGGCAACGGCTGGGTGGGAAACTAGGAGAGCTGCAGGCGTTCCTGAAGCGCGTCTCCCCCAATACTGCAGCGCTGCATTAAACACCGCGATGCACCGGCGTCTAAACAGCCGAGTCCCAAGCTGAATGATGTAATGATCGATGTGTTCGGGACCGTGAGCTACATCGCAACACAACCTGTCAAAGCCCTGATTTTTGTGGTACTGTGTGAGAAAACGGACTCGGACAGACAACCGATAACTGTCGTGTGGGAAGGAAGCTATCCAGAAGATTTGCATCTTTTTGAAGGAAGAGGGCAGAGATCTTGGCTACCAATTTTACTGTAACAAGTTTTTAATCAAACTTTCATACATTGGCATATTTCTAAAAGCAATGTTCAATTAACCAAATTCAGTGACGCAGCGCACAGACACACACCTCCACCTGACAGATACAGTGACATCACAGCAGTGATGTCACAGAAGACCTCAGTTTTGCAAAACAGCCTTCACAATTGTTCTTTATGTTTTAAACCAATTGTGCACAGAGAGGCATTAATAATGTATTAAAAGCAATTTTATATAATACTACACAGTAATAATAATAAAACATAAAATAATAATTACACTGGGGAGGGGGAGGGGGGGCATGAACATTTTCTTATAAACCACAGAGGGGCCCAGCAGAAATAGTAAAGGAACCACTGGCTTATTGGTTCCCTTCTGACTCCACAGCTGTTCAGTCCCCATCCATTGAGGTCTCGTCTCCTTGTGGGAATTCTTAGTTTCACTATTAAACAGTGCTCTGAGTTCTACTGTTTTGATTTTTACAAATACTCTGGATAGTTCTAAACTCATTTATAGTAGTTACTGGAATCTATTTAGATGTTTCCTCTGCTTGATGCCAATGTTCTGACCCTTCTTAAACAGACAAACATGTTTTCCTACAACCACAGAATGTGTCTTTCATCATTGTTGTTTAAAAAAAAAGAGAATCTACTCTTTGTATCAGTTGCAGCTAAATGATTTGTTGTCAGCTAAATGATAATCCCCAATGCAACAATTATCCAATAGTGGAGAACTATGTTTTTACCTGGGCAGTTTATATATATATGTGTCTTGAGACAATGATTGATGTGATTCTTCACCATGTAAGTAAATGGAATTGAATTGCTGCCTACATCAGTTCTTCTGTTCTTTCTGTGTCTCTGCTCTGTCTTCTTGAACCCCCAGACGGTCGTGGCAGATGGCTGCAGGTACGGAGCCTGGTTCTGGTTCTGGTTCTGTTGGAAGTTTTTTCCTGTTAAAGGGGAGTTTTTTTCCTCTCCACTGTCGCTACATGCTTGCTCAGTATGAGGGATTGCTGTGAAGTCAACGACACAACAACGCACATGTTGCAGTTCAATGCTGCAGGTCAATGACTCCTTGCAACCTGCTGGGATTCATTAGATAGAAAACTTTTAATGCCGATTGGAATATTGAACTGAAGGATTAATTGAAAAGTATGTATGATTGAACTGAGATTACTTTTTTGTAAAGTGCCTTGAGATAATGTGTTCTGGGTACTCCAACTTCCTCTCACAGTCCAAAAAACATGATTGTTAGGTTAACTGCTCTCTCCAAAGTGCCCTTAGGCATGAGTGTGTGCATGCATGGTTGTTTGTCCTTTGATTGACCTGTCCACGGTGTAACCTCGCCTCTCGCCCCATGATTGCTTGAGGTAGGCACCAGCAACCCTCCGAAACCCTGCATAGGATAGACGGTATAGATAATGAAGTATGTGATGGTATTAAAGAAGAAATGAACAATTATCTAATGATTCTAGCAATTACAACCACTCCCTTTTAATAATGCAAAGACAAGCAGGTACAGTAGTCCTTAAGAAATACAGCATTGCGGATGTTTGATTAAACAAGGTGACTTCTGGAGGAAGGAAAAAGAAAAACAGCATATGAGGATGATTGGAATCCATGTTGTTTTTCTGCAAACAGGATGAGAGAGATGTTCTTTTATCTTTTGGAAAGTAGAGCATAAACATTCATGAGTTATGTTCATCAATATGTCAAATTTAGCCATATCTCAAAATTAATATGATTGCAATTTTTTTCTTTTTGTCTGCTTTTTTGTCTGTGTTTCAGCAGATGTTGGTCTGCAGGAGGTTTTAGAGGAACATAAGATCCGTCTGAGGAAGAGGTGTGAATGTGTGGCGGAAGGAAGTGATGAAAAAGGAAGCAGAACCCTCCTCAACAGGATCTACACTGATCTCTACATCACAGAGGGACAGAGTGAAGAGGTTAATACCCAACATGAGGTGAAGCAGCTGGAGAAAGCTTCCAAGATCCAGAAGCTCCATGACCGTCCAATCAGGTGCCAGGACATCTTTAAAGCCTTACCTGACCAACATGGAGCCATCAGAGTGGTTCTGACCAACGGCGTCGCTGGTGTTGGAAAAACCTTCTCAGTGCAGAAGTTCACTCTGGACTGGGCAGAGGGCTTGGAGAACCAAGATGTCCGTGTGGTGGTTCTGCTTTCCTTCAGGGAGCTGAACTTGATCAGAGGTGAGCAGCACAGTCTTCTCACGCTGCTCCATGTTTTCCATCCAACACTCCAGAAGCTCCCAGCAGAGAAGCTGGCTGTCTGGAAACTTCTCTTCATCTTTGACGGCCTGGATGAAAGCAGACTTTCTCTGGACTTCAACAACAGTCGGCTGGTTTCTGACGTGACACAGAAGTCATCGGTCGACGTTCTGCTGACGAACCTCATCAAGGGGAACCTGCTTCCCTCGGCTCTCGTCTGGATAACTTCCAGACCTGCGTCGGCCAATCGGATCCCTCCTGAGTGCGTCGCCAGGGTAACAGAAGTACGAGGCTTCACCGACGCCCAGAAGGAGGAGTACTTCAGGAGGAGGTTCAGTGATGAAGAGCTGTCCAGCAGAATCATCTCCCACATCAAGACCTCCAGGAGCCTCCATATCATGTGTGCAATCCCAGTCTTCTGCTGGATCACTGCTACAGTTCTGGAGAACATGTTGACCACAGAGCAGAAAGGAGAGCTGCCCAAGACCATGACTGACATGTACTCACACTTCCTGCTGGTCCAGACAAAGAGCAAGAAGTACAAGTACCATGCAGGACATAAGACGAGTCCACATGAGCTGATGAAGGCTGAGAGGGAAGTTTTTCTGAAGCTGGGGAGGCTGGCGTTTGAACATCTGGAGAAAGGAAACATCATGTTCTACCAAGAAGACCTGGAGCATCTTGGTCTGGATGTCACTGAGGCCTCAGTGTACTCAGGAGTTTGTACAGAGATCTTCAAAAGAGAGAATGTGATCTTCCAGAAACCAGTCTACTGCTTTGTTCATCTGAGCATCCAGGAGTTTCTGGCTGCAGTCTACTGTTATACAAACAGGAACTCTGAAAAGTTGCTCAAAAGCTTTCTGGGAGAACACAAACCCAAATCTCTGGATTACATCCTGAACCGAATCATGGATAAATCCCTCAGCAGTAAAAATGGCCACCTGGACCTGTTTGCTCGCTTCCTTCATGGCCTCTCTGTGGAGTCCAACCAGAGACTCTTGGTAGGCCTGCTGGGTCAGAGAAAGTACAATCAAGCAATTTGTCAGAAAATCATCAAGAATCTGAAGAAGATGAACACGAATCAAATCTCCCCTGACAGAAGCATCAACATCTTCCACTGTCTGATGGAGATAAAGGACCTGTCAGTTTACAAGGAGATCCAAAAGTTCCTGAAATCAAAGAACAGGTCAGAGAAGAAGCTCTCAGAGATCCAGTGCTCAGCTCTGGCCTTTATGCTGCAGATGTCAGAGGAGGTTCTGGAGGAGTTGGACCTGAAAAAGTACAACACAACAGAGGAGGGACGACTGAGACTGATGCCAGCTGTGAGGAACTGCAGAAAGGCTCGGTGAGTCCAGATTTATCCGTTCACATCATCAGTCATGAAATGTAAATCTAAGGCTCAAGGCCCGTGGGCCACATGTGCTCCGCTAAGCACTGCATCATTTAAAAATCTGTTAATGGCTCACCAGTGGGCTACATGGTGCTCGCAGTAAATGTGCTGTGATGCAAGGCAACAGCTAATCACAGCTCAAGACGGCATTGCAGAGTCGGGCGCTAAACTGTTGACCATGAAATATTGTTGGCATGACTGGAAAGCTGGGTCAGACTCTGGTACGGTACTTAGCTGGTTTGATTCCATGCAGGACTTAATTCCCAGCACCAGCAAGTAGGCAGGCAGGCTGCTGATGCAGAAGCATTTCTTCTTCAGGGGGTTTAGACAGACGGACTTTACACACCTTCTGCCTCTCTGTTGGACCCCGGTACTGCAACTGAACTTCCGAGTGGCTTTTTTTTTTCCACCTTCAAAAGTAGAATTCAGATTCGGGTTTAAGCCTCGGATGTTCGGAACTTTTACATATAAGGTCTTTGCACCGCCAAACTTTGTGTCATCGCTGTCCACTGATCAACACATTGATGTGTGATTTGCCAACATTATTTTTGCCCAGTTTGCTCAGATTAAGCCACACTGTTAACGGCCTGTGGAGCAGCTGGCCAATCCTGCCTCTTCTCTTGCAAAAAAATCCTCAATTTCAGTTACTCATTTCCTGGCTAAATAAGGTTTAAATAAAAAATTAATATAAATTAAGGAAAGTCATTCATTTCCTTGTAATTTTTGCCATTCCTTTACTACAAAACAGAAAGTGAGTGCATCTCACACAGGGAAGGTCCTAATTCAAAATACATTTTCCTAACAATAAAACTTAACTGTATATGACTAAATTTAATTTTCACAAAGTGAATACAGTATGATTGAGTTGATACGCAGTTTGTGAGTCCTTAAAAGCTGTTATCTCAACCTAGGCTGGATTGCCAGCAAGGTGTTAGGTTATTTCAGTGCTGCTTGAAGCTTTGATCATATTTTTATACTCAAATCCAATTAGTGTGTATAATTTAATTTAAAGGTCAACATAAGTAGATTTATTTGATCATATAATGTATTTTAGTACATAGATTAAGCTAATCAGTTTTATAAAGTGCTTTCCTGAGACATGGGATATGAGTCAACCCTATAAAGTGATTTAGATCGAAAATAATACCAAAGATGGCTTTTGTTTTTAAAGATAAATGTGAAAGGAGTTGGAATTATACTGTATTAGTTTGAAGGATGTTAGTAACAAGTGGGAATATACTTTTGTGACAATTGACAGAAAACTACAAATACTCTAGAAAAAAATAGGTTTGTCCAGGTGGGGTTAAGCCAGTGGATATTGTACGTAAATCATAGGGATGTGTATTGGCAAAAATCTGGCGATACGATATGTATCTCGATATATCGTGATACTATGAGTAAGACTATATATTGTGATTTTTAAAACTCAATTTAACTGTAGAAAAACTGTCCCATCATTCTAAACACTCCAACCTGTTTCATACTTTAACATCCAGTTTTATTACTAGATCTAGTCGATCCACTGGAACCAAGAAGCTGAAAACAGCCACAAACTACCGGTTATGCTTTTAATTTTACTACAAAAATTACTGTCATCATTAATGGTTCCATTCAAATCCCCAAAAAATCTATATTTTTGTTTTGAATATTGATACAATATCGGGAAATAAAATCTCGCGATATATCGGTGTATCGATATTTTCTTACATCCCTAGTAAATTAGCTAAATTTCAACGACAAATATTGAAATTTCTCTGTTAAAAAATGTTGCGAGACAAAAAAGGATTTATTAAATGCCGAAATGTGTCAACTGTCATGTCAAACATAGTGAATTAATTGTAGACATAGAAAGTATTATCATATCACTCTTTAATCATCCTATGATGTAATTTTTCTCCAACTACAGAATAGTCCGATGTGAATTATTAGAGACTCATTGTGAAGTTGTGGCCTCAGCTTTGAAGGCAAACCCCTCCCATCTGACTGAACTGGACCTGAGCTGCAACAAACTGGGAGACTCTGGGATGAAGCATCTGTGTGCTGGACTGGAGAGTTCAAACTGTAAGCTACAGAACTTGAGGTCAGTGCAGCTGTTGTTGGTTTTCTGTTTATTTTAGTCAAGTCATTCACTGATTCTTTAAAATTTGTTTTATTTTTCATTTTATTAGATATTCATTCAAATGTATGCTGGGATGCTGTTCGTCTCAAACAGAATGTGCTAAAAGGGTTTATTACATTTGCTTCGTAACTTTGTTACTTAATGATAGAGTTGGATAGTTTAGCTAGTTTAGGTAGATTAATATTTTATGTAGATAGACACTTCCTTATAGCACTTATTTAGATTGTGCTCCCCATCTATTGGTTTTGTTTATATTTGCCTGTACGTCATACAAAAAAATTCTGTTTTTTGTAACCTCCTTGTGTGAATCTAAATGCTTCTATTACTGGTCACTTGCTGCTTTTACAGCAGAATTTCCCCTTTTGTGTGACAATAAAGGATGGTTCTATTCTATACTCAACCGCATTTTATCTTTCACATTACAGTATGATCCTAATCTGTGTTGGCATGTAAACGCTGGCATGGTGTGCCCATCAAGATGAATTGCCATTGCTGTTAAATCTGTTACAGACCATTTAACTCATCCAGCCACACAATTTTTTTTTAAAGTTCAATTTATCAATTAATCACACTTCTCATCCTGTCTGGGAAAGCTAAAGGCTGGTTTATACTTCTGCGTCGTGTCCCTCGCGTAGGGTACGCCGTAACCGCCGTAGCCTCTGCGTAGGTCCGCAGAGGCTTGACGCGCACCTCCTCGGACCTGACGTGCAGCCCGGCGACGCGACGCAGAGACGCGGAAGTACTCCCATGTGATTGGTCAGTGAGATTACGTACCCACGTACCATCTTCTACGTCTCCGTCTTCTCATTTGCTTGCATTGCAAAGTGTTCTAAAGAAGGATCGTTTGTTCGTCTGCTTACACAATTTCGTTGAGACACTGCACCAAGTCGGCCGCGATCGTTGTTCTAAAACAGGAAATACTTGCTGGAACTGAAGCAAATATAAGCAGAAGTATAAAAACAGCGGTGGGTATGGCGGTTACGGCGTAACCTACGCGACTGACGCGACGCAGAAGTATAAACCAAGCTTAACTCTGAGGAGTTGGAGAGGAGCCTCCAAATGATATTTGGATCCAGTAGTAACCATGTAGCTTTAGGGGCTGTTTACACGACAACGTTTTTCAGGAAAACTGAGGTTTTGTCTCCGATTCGGCCTATCGTTTACACGACAACAGGAAAACAGGGGGGCTAAAACGCATCTTTTGGAAAACGGCTTCCAGAGTGGAGACTTCTGAAAACGCTGAGTGATACGCTGTCATGTAAACGCAAGCCGGAGACTTTTGAAAACGATGACGTCACTGAAAAACAACAATGGCGGATCCAGGTGTGCCGTTACTACTGATGCAGCTTCTGAGGTAATTTGGTCTCTGTAAGCAAAACGTAGAGATCATCAGGCTTCTATGCGATTGCCAACGGAAACGCATACAGTACGTTCGTCAAATAATCAATACGCCTTTATTTAAGCGGAGAACTACAAGAAGACCGCCATTGTTAGTTATCATGAAATGTTTTTTTTCCGGGTTGTGAGGGGGAAACCTTGGAACACTGCATACACGGGGCACGCTGCCATCTAAAGGCTGGGCATATGTACTACATCGTTTTCCATCGCGCGCCCTGTCGTGTAAACGCAGTGCGTTTTCACCCGCGTATTCAGACGAAAACGGCAACGTTGTCGTGTAAACAGCCCCTTGGTACTGGCTGTGGAACAGTGGACCAGAGCTTTATTCATGTGGATGTGCTAAGGTGATCATTGGCGTATGCTTCGCTGGGCTAGATGTGTTTTGTGAAGCTGGAGAATATTGAGATTTTAAATGAAAGGCAACTGGACTTTTCTTGTTGTCTTTAAAATGTTTCGTCTCTCATCCAAGTGGCTTCTTCGTTTCTGAAAACTGGATTGGAAGTATCAGATTTAAAAGTCTAAAATTTGTGTCGTTAAAGCTCAATAATGAGGCTATTGTTATTCCTAACGAGGCTATCAAGGTTACGTAAGCTTCAGAGCACTGAGCAATCTTGGTAACGTAAGTGTCGTTAAGTGTTGATGAAAACGACCCTAATTATATTATGTAACTATGCGTCATTTTGGTCACATGTCTCAAAGTGTAAGTTGTTGTGAAACTTCTTAGGTAAGCAGTTCAAGGCTGCTTTGTATGTGTTGGAAGGGGGGAACCTCAGGCCACCTCCTCTGTTCAAAGTTGGTTTCATATGTTTTACATAGATGACGTCTTTCACTCCTCTCTAAAGTCATCTGTTTTCCCTATCTAAAATGTGTACATTATTGTCTTCAAAGCAGTGACCCTTGTCCTTTAGATGTAGACGGAGTGCTGAGTCTTGGCCTGATGAGTGTGATCTTCTGTGTTGAGCCATCCTTTTGTGTAGTTGCTGTTTTGGACTAACACTGGATGTACACTGCCCATGCCCCAACTGGTAATAATAGATATCTGATATAGGAGGGGACCGGACAGTAATTCTACTCCTATTGTCTCCCAGAAGTTGCCCGGCCGCCCTGAGAGTAGTATTCCAGGGCTTGAAAGCAGCAGAAAACAAAAACAATGGTCAAACACTCTCATATTAAACCAAATCTCAACTTGATCTCGTGTCAGAAGGTTCAGCTACCCATCATCAAACTACTTAAATTAGCTTTATTAAACATTAGGTCTCTATCAAGGAAATTTTATCTAATCAATGAATTCATCACTGAACATAATGTACACACCCTTTTTTGATCTGAAACCTGGCTAGACATAAATAATGAAACATCTTAAATGATAGAATCTACATCTCCAAATTACAAGTTTTTAGCAGGAGCAGGAAACACAGATGAGGAGGAGGCGTAGCCACAATTTCTCATTACTCAATGAACTTTAAAAAGGTATTCCTGGGCACATTTGACTCTTGATTACCTAGCTACCCAGATAAATGAGCCTAACAAAGTGTTATTTCTAAGTTTATATAAACCCCTAAAACTTAACTCTTAACTTTTTTAAAGATTTCAGCGACCTTCTTTCCGTAATATGTATTAATTATGACCAATTAATCATTGTGGGGGGCTTCAACATCCATACCGACAACCCCCAAGATAGACTTGACAAAAACATTAGGTGACATTCTTCATAACTTTAGCCTGACCCAGCATGTCAAACAGCCAACAAAATCGAGGACACACTCTGGACTTAATTATCAGCAAAGGTTTAAATATATCTGACATCTCGGTAATTGATATTGCATTACCACTTGTATTTCTGTGTTTTCTTTAAAAGTACCATCTCTGCTAAACTATCTAGCCACACTGTAAAAAATCCTCCTCATCTCCAAACTCCAACTCAGTAAACAACCTTGATTCCGCTACAGTGAAAGTAGTCTCAAATAGAAATAAGTCTCAGTGGAAAAGCGATCCACTGGTACGTAGTGAAAAAAGGGAGTGTCGACGAGCCGAGAGAAAATGGCGAAAAATTCGACTCCAGATTCACTGTGAGATCTACAAAGAGAGACTGAATAAAAATATCAGTTAACTTTAAAAGATCCAAGTGAATCGTTCTTCTCTGAAATGCTTAACAGAAACATTAATAATGCACAGTGGAATGACTTACTAATCTTCCAGCACTGAAACTCAACCCTCCTTCATGCTTGAGGAGTGAGCAGGCCCTTCTTTTCACCCGATGAGGCTGGGTTTTCCTGGCTGGACTTAGCGCGTGGAAGAATCACCATATTCCAGTCAGATCCTCCCCCACCCCTCAGGTGCCCCGGCCAGCTAGCAGGAGGCAGTATACAGCCCAGGACTGGTGTATGTTTTTGTGAGAGTAGATCACGTTAGCTATTCAAGGAAACACGGGGAGAACATGCAAACGCCACACAGAAAGGCCCAGGGTGTGGGTGCAGATGATGCGGAGGAACAAACACACCCACAGCGTCCCCGGCGGTAATCGAACCTGGGACCTTCTAGCTGTGAGGTGAACTGTGCTACCAGCTGCCCCACCGTGCTCCTTAGAATTCCATGAATCGAGTCTGTGTGGGCTGCTGAATGAGCTGCTGCTGCTGAGATCTCGCGAGAGCTGTGCGTAAGTAATATGGCGGTAAACTGGTAAAACAAACAAACTCGGGTAAAAACAAACCATAACATTTGAGCCAAATATAGCAAACGTTTAATAATAATAACCATTATTTTGTATTTCTCCATAAACAAACTGGACGAGGAAACCTTCCACAGCCTGGAAAGCTACTTGGACGAGTGCTTTGACAACATTGTTATGGGCAAGCCACAGAAATCCACCTCTGCTGTGCCGACAAGCACACCATCACAAAAACGTACTCGTTCTGAGGCCAGCACCTCCACCATCTCTCCAGAGAAAAGCTACAGCGATGTCCTGGACTCAATAGACAAGAAGCTAACCAGCCTAGACGCCCGTCTGGGCCTGGTTGAGGTTCTCCATAAAGAATTTCAAGCTCTAAGGGAATCCCTGGAGTTCAGCCAACAACAGGTAGCATCGCTCGCTGCAGAAAACCAAACGCTTAGGGAGAGTGTAAAGAAACTCACCGAGGGGATGACGCAGCTGTCCGGAGAAAGGAAGAGGATGAAAGAAACTATCTTGGATATACAGGCCAGGGGAATGCGGGACAATCTTGTTTTTTCCGGGATCCCAGAACAGGCTGAGGACGACGCTGAATCCACCGTCCGAGATTTCCTCCAACATCAGTTAAAGCTCCCAAGCGACACGGTAAAAAACATCACTTTTCACCGCGTCCACCGGCTCGGAGGTAAGAAGCCCAACAACAGCCGGCCGCGACCAATTGTTGCTAAATTCGAGCATTACAAGCAAAAAGAGCAGGTCAGAGGCCAGGGCAGAGAGCTGCAGGGAACGAATTATAGCGTTAACGATCAATATCCGAAGGAGATCCTGGATAGAAGGCGCGTTTTGTTCCCAATCAGAAAGAAATATATCAGTGAAGGCACCAGAGCTACAGTAGCGGTAGATAAACTGTATGTTAACGGGCAGCTGTTCAGGGACCCCCAGCTTACTCCTTGGCTTTATTAGTCATGTAACACTGGTCAGATAAGAGTTGTTTTACCAGTCAACTATAATCTAATGTTAGCACAGCTCTGTAAAGTTGTTTACATTACTCAATGTGGGCGGGGCCAGGTCTAAGCACTGGGATACTGGCTCTTTTTTCTTTTCTCATCTTCACGTCTATCACCAAATGTCTTTGTCACTCATTTTTCCTTCTTTTATCACTCACACACACACACAGAATTTTTTCATAACATAACTATTTCTTTCTCTCTCTCTCTCACCCTCACCCTTCACACCCTCACAACTTTCTTCTATTTTTCTCTTTCTTATATCTCGGCTTTTGGATTTTCAATCAGGCAACTCCAGGCACAAACTAATAATACACCCGTGTTTATCAGTTTCTATGGTGATATGGACTTTACAAGTTTTATCTCAAAACTATGACTACTCTAAGGTTTGTCACGTGGAATATTCATGGAGCTGGCACCAGAGAGAAAAGAGTTAAGATTCTTAACCAGCTTAAAAGATTGGAGGCAGATGTCGTCTTATTACAAGAAACCCATAAATCTACCTCAGCTGCAGATGATCTTAAATCCCCTGAGTTTCCTAATGTGTTTTCTGCATGCTATAACTCCAGACAAAGGGGAGTAGCAATATTAATAAATAAAAATGTAAATTTTACAGTAATAGATACAGTTACAGATCCAGAGGGTAGATTTATTATAGTAAAACTATCTATACATAACCAAAAGTTATGTATTGTCAGTATATATGGTCCAAATGTTGATGACCCCTCATTCTTTCATTCCTTCTTCTCTGTGCTCCTTGAACACATGGATTGCTCACTTCTTCTTGGGGGCGACCTCAACTTTGGTTTAAATGAAGAAATAGACAGGCTCAGCACAGCAGGGACTCAGCGCAGCTGGAAATCAATAGATATAGTCAAACAGTACATGAGCGATTATGGACTTTGTGATGCATGGCGATCACTTCACCCCAATGACAAAAAATATACTTTCTTCTCAAATGTCCACCATTCATATTCTCGACTGGATTATTTGTTAGTCAGCAGCTCACTGTTGACTGACATTTCAGACACTGAGATACACCCTATAGCTGTTAGCGATCATGCTCCTGTTTCTCTAACTTTAGTAAATAAAACAGAAACACCTCAAAGCAAAAATTGGGGATTTAATATATCCTTACTTAAGGATAAAGAATTTATAAAATATTTTGAAAAAGAGTGGGCTTCTTATTTAGAATATAATGACCTCCCTGGTACGTCGCCATCCATTCTTTGGGAGGCAGGAAAAGCTGTGATTAGAGGTAAAATAATCTCATTCTCATCAAATAAAAAGAAAATGGAAAATAAATGTATTCAGGAATTAGAAGAAACTATTAATTCATTAGAAGCTTCTCTAGATGAGGGGAGACTAGGCAAAATCCGTAAAGCAAAGCTAGAATTAAATCAAATTATTAATAAACAGACCCAGTTCTTAATTCTAAGACTTAGGATAGAAAACTTTGAACAAGGTAATAAATCAGGTAGATTTCTGGCTAACCAGCTAAAAATTAATAAAGAAAAAAACAACTATATCTGCTATTAAAGATCAGACCGGGAATACAGTATATGATCCTGGAAGAATAAACAACACATTTAAAGAATTTTACAAGGCTTTATACTCACCAGAGATAAATCCATCGGATCATGAAATTGCAAAATTTTTTGGTAACATAACACTACCTAAATTATCTGAAAGTCAAGCGATGGCCCTGGATTCACCACTGACAGCGGCTGAACTCCAGGAGGCCCTCCAAGGCATGCCCAATAACAAGGCTCCAGGCCCAGATGGATTTCCATCAGAGTTCTATAAAGAATTCTGGAATATTCTGGCACCAACATTCCACAGAATGCTGCAGGAAACCAAGGAAAATGGCCGACTCCCACCAAATATGAATTCTGCCTACATTAGTCTTCTACTAAAATCAGGTAAAGAACCTTTGTTTCCTACCAGCTATCGTCCCATATCCCTCATTAATGTTGATCTTAAAATAATCTGCAAAGCCCTCGCAAAAAGGATAGAGAAAGTAACCCCTCTTATAATACATCCTGATCAAACTGGTTTTATTAAAGGGAGACATTCATCCACAAATTCACGTAAATTAATAGATTTAATAGATTTTTCGAACTGTAAAAACATTAAAACTAATATATTATCCTTAGATGCAGAAAAAGCATTCGATAGAGTTAACTGGAAATTCTTATTTGTAACCTTACATAAATTTGGCTTTGGAAATTCTTTTATAAACTGGTTGAAAATATTATACAGTTCACCAACAGCGTGTATCAGAACAAATAACCAAACATCATCTAGGTTTTATCTTCAGGGAGGTACCAGGCAGGGATGTCCTCTCTCTCCCTCCCTGTTCGCTATTTTTATTGAACCACTAGCTGCAGCGATCAGGCAAACTCACAATATTAAAGGCATAAAATGCAATAACATAGAACATAAAATCAGTCTTTATGCAGATGATGTATTACTTTTTCTCCAGCATTCACAAACCTCCTTCTCTCAGGTAATCAGGTTGATAAACTCTTACTCAAATGTTTCAGATTATTCTATAAATTGGTTAAAATCTACAGTTCTTCCAATCAATTGTTCTGTCCAGAATCCAACTAATACACAACTGCAGTCAGGGAATATTACCTATTTTGGTATCAATGTCTCACCAAGACTGGCAGATTTAATAACGTTAAACTACATCCCACTTTTAAAAAAGTGGAAGATGATCTTGCCAGATGGAAATCTCTACCCATATCACTTATGGGAAGGGTTGCTTCAATAAAAATGATGGTTTTGCCCAGAATAAACTACTTATTCTCAATGATCCCAAGTAAACCATCACTAGACTGTTTTAGATCTCTGGACTCCTCTATCTCTAAATTTCTTTGGAAAGATAAACCCCCACGTATCAGCTTAAAAACACTGCAGAAGACCAAAGAAAAAGGAGGTCTAGATCTACCAAACTTCCATCATTATTTCTTAGCCAACAGGCTCCAATACATATCAAGATGGTTAAAACATAGCTACCTAGACGAGTCCTGGATAGACGTAGAAAGGACACTATGTAATAAGATAAAACTTTCAGACTTACCATTTATTAGCTCAAATATAAAACAATATGAATGCTTTAAAAGCATAAATATCAGCTCCTCTCTGACAGCATGGTGGGAGTTTCTAAAAATGACAGAGTCCACAATAATCCCATGCAGACGTACACCCATCTGGAATAACCCCGACATCTTGCAAAACAAATGTATGATAAGTTTCCCAGTCTGGAGGTGCAATGGAATTGAATACCTGGAACATATATTTGAAGGAACAGACTTTATCCCATTTAATACATTAATTACACAATATGGAATTGATAAAAACAAATTCTTAGAATATCAACAACTTAAATCTATTATTAAAGGTAAATTTAGGCTCAATACAGCTGAATTACAAATTCCAGCAAGAGTTTTAGATTTTCTTAATCTCAACCCCCCCAAATTGCTGTCTAAAATATACAAAACTTTATCTACATTAGATGAATCAATAGCCATCCCTATTTCAAAATGGGAGGTGGATTTATCAGCCAGCTTTGACCAAAACGTCTGGTCTCAGATATGTTTAAGAACCTTTAAAATAACAAAAAATCCTAATTTGCAATTAATACAATACAAAATCCTTCATAGAGTACACTATACAGGTCAACGAATGTTTAGGATGGGTTTTACATCGTCTAATACCTGCTTACAATGCACAAGCAATATACCAGATACTTATGTTCATGCGCTTTGGTTCTGTCCACCTGTTAAGAAATTTTGGTGCCAGATATGTGAGGACTTATCAAAGTGTCTGAAATGTAACATCCTACCATCTCCCTCAATTTGCCTGTTAGGAAATTTAAATGATGTCACCATGGACACAAAGTCAGTTGTAATGGTTCACATTGCCTTATGCATCGCTAAGAAAACTATCCTCCTGAACTGGAAAAATAAAAAAGCTCTTAATATTAATCAGTATAGAAATCTCTTGTTGGACCATATTGGTCTTGAGACGGCCTCTGGCTCCATATCTGATCAATCTCTCTGGGCTCCTTTGATCGGCTCCATCACCTAGTGGGGGTGGGGGGCACTTGGTTTTGTCGTTTGGGACACTGTTGCTGATGTGGGGGTTTTGGGGTTGGAGACTTCTGGGGGGGACCCCGGGGGTGGGATCACTGGGCGGATGGGGCGCTGGACGTCGTGGCCGGCCTGGGGTTGGGCTTTGGGTGGTGACTCCTGATGGCTGCATGCGGTGCCTTTGGGGGGTTGCACTGACGGACATGGGTTACTGACCTGGTGGCCGTGCTGCGCCTGGGTAGGGTCTGGGGTGGGCCTGGGGATTTGGGGCTCGGGGGCGCCGCGCCCCCTAGCTGTGGTCCTGGCTGGGGGTCGGCCGGCGTGGGGTCTCTGTTGGCTGTGGGGGTCGTGGCCGGCCGGTGGCCGGCAGGTGCAGCCGCCTCTCTTTTTTTCTCTGGGCCGATTGTCATCGCCAGTCCGTGTATGGCGTCTCGCCTTGTTTGCTGGTTGGGGTGCCTGGCTGCTGGTCGCGGCGGCTGGGTGGCGTTTCTGGGCCGGATCAGTCCTTTTTTGCACTGGACTTGGCTCCTGGGTCTTGGTCTTTGTGTGGGGCGCTGGGGTCGGGCAAACCTAACCTGGGTGTCTAGTGTCTTTTGTGTTTTGAGAGTAGAGCGAATGTCAGGGTGGGTTTAGTTCCCCTTCTGGGATGGGGCTGGGGGGACTGCCTTGGGGTCCGTGGGGCTTTGTGGTGCTGTGGCCGTGGGCCCCGGGTCGGACGTGCCATGGCCTCCCTCCCCTGGTGGATCCCGGTGAACAGCGGTGCCTATTGGGGTCAGTGGGGGAGCTGGCTCCCTGGGAAGACATTTTGTCTCCCAGTCCTTCCCTCCCCATCCCTGGACACCTCTGTCCACCCGCTCCATCACTTTACCACTCATATAGGGTCTTGGGGCATGGGCACATCACTGGGGTGCGAGGAGGGGCTTCCCTCCTCGCTGTCCCGTGGTGTCCTGGGTCCCAATTTTAATATACAACTTAGACACTCCCACTTATAACATTTTCACACGACACATATGTAGGGACTTTGGGGTGGGCACACTTTTCGGCATCCAGAGGGGGAGCGGTACAATCAGCTTCACCTCTGGTGCCGGTGCCCACTGTTAAACCACATATAGACACTGAGGGCTCGGGGTGGTGTGGCTGCCTCCCCCACATCCCACCCCTCTGTTTTAAATGCACATTTTAACAACACGCATCAACACCACACTTGAGCGGGAGGATAGAGGCTAGGGGTCTTTTCCCACCCCTGTTCGCTACGGGCCATCAGGGGTTGGGGTCCGGAGGGGGACAGGCGGTCTGGTTGGGGTCCTGGGCTGTCGGGCTGCTTTGCCACTGTGGGGCCCTTGGCGGTCTGCTTGTCTCCATCCTAGAAGGTAGGGGGTCCACCTCCCGGGTCCGGGGGCTGGTGGCTCTACTGGGGCGTCAGTACCTGGACCTGGGAGCATAAAGTGTGCATGGGGTGTGTGAGTGAGGGTACAGCGTCATTTTTTTTGGGTGTCTTGGTGAGTCAGTGAGAATGTATGTATTTAAGAGGGAGGGAACGTATGACTGTGTCTGTATGTCTTTGTCTACCTGTCAGGTTGGATCTTGGTCTGCCACCTCGCCTGGCGCACCTCAGGCCTTACACTTAATGGGGGGCCTATTTCCCCTCCGTCACTCCCCGCCGGTGACGGGGGCCCCTGCCTGCCGGTGCGCCGGTGGTCAATCCGGTTCGGACCTGGTGCGTGCCTGGCCGGGCCTGGGGGGGCCGGTGTGTCGGTCGGCCGATGCGCTGGGCCGATATCTTCCTTTGGTTGGTTGGGGCACCTCTTTTAGAGGTGCCAGGTTTGGGATTGTTGGGTGGTGCCTGCTCGGTGGCTCGGCGGGATGCGGATCCGGCGTCTCTGCTCGTTTGATCACCTGTTCTGTGCGCACCGTGCGTGGCCGGTTCATTGGCGGGTTGGACCGGCCCTGGCCCTCGTTGAATGCCTGGTCTCGGCGCCCGGCGTTGCGCAGGATCAGGACCCGGGAGCTGGCACAACTTGGCGTCCAGATGCTGACTGAGCCCGGCCTGGGGATGCTGTCCGTCCCCTGCGGCTATTGGTGGGGCGCTGGGATGTTGGCGGTGGGGATTGGCCTAGGGTGGAGGCAGTGCAGTGCCGGGGGCTCCCCGTCGGCCGGTCCCTTGTCGGGTCCCTGCTGGGGGGTGGGGTGCCCCTGGGCCCCGGCTCCCCTGGTCCGTTGACCGTCCCGCCCTGGCGCGGCCGGTTGACCTGCGGAGCCCATGGGCTCGTCACTGCTGCCCCCCCGGGCCCCTGCATAGTGGCCGCTGGATGTTCCCCTGGGGTTCTCCTTTTCTCCTCTCTTGGGGGATGCGGTCGGCCCCGCCTGGGGCTCTGGCGGTCCTTTGGACGTCTTTGCTCCGATCTCCTTCATGTCTGCATCGATTCCTGGGGGACGGATTGATGTCTTCTCACACCAACTATCGAACACTCTTATGGAGAAACCTTATATGCACCAGCATGCTAACACACACACATAGATTTGGGGTCTCTGGTGTTTAAGGATATATTCTTGGGCTGAGGTTATCATTACTAGAGCTTGATTAATCGGTACCATGAGTTTTTCTGTGACATTGTTGTAGTATTTTTATATCTATTTTTGTGTGATGTGGTTGGGTAATTCTTAGTTCACAATGTTTGGTTGGTTTTGTCGATGTTCCTTTTTCGTGTTTTGTTTTTCCCCCTCTCTCTGCCTTCTGTGGGTATGGAGGCAGATTTCAATGTTTTCCTGTGTTTTCTTTGTTCCCCTTCCTCTTTTGTATTTTCAACTCACCCTCTCTCATGACATTTTGTTTCCTACCTCTCTTCTTCATCTTCCTTCTTTCTTCTCCTTAATTTTCCGTCTCCGTGTCCATAACATCAGGAAATAAAAACCCCAACAATTCATAATAAAGATTTTTCACACATAAATCAAGTGGAGTACTATAGCAAAAGCTGTACTGCTCCGCTTGTGAAAGTAAATCTGTTGGGCTTCTACTTGGTACTCAGACACCAATTCTGAGCTCCACACTGCCAAACAGGACACGTAAAAAAAAAAAAAAAAAAAAAGAATTCCATGAATTAAACCAAAAAAACATGAAGAAATAATTAACCAATTGAGCTCCTGCTCTTGCTGTCTTGATATCCTAGTTACTAGAGTTACTATTGCTGTGTTGAGAAAAAAAAAATGATTCTGAGAAATGATTCTGAATCGATTTATTATAAAAATTCTAAGAATCTAATCGATTCCCCAGTCAAAAAATTGTTTTAGTTGTTTAACATTGTATGCCCTTTTTTACAGCTAAAATTGGAAAGAAAAGTCCTGACAGCCATTTTAAGGTTTAGGTACAGTTTTTCCCGGTGAATTGTTACTCGCCCACTGTTGCGTCATTGCATTACAGCCATATAATTAAGGTAACAGTTCAACATTTTTTTATCAATAGCACTGACCCATATCAATATCGAATTGCAACAGATTGGATCGAATCGGATCGTCATCGATTCTAACTCTTAGGAATCGGAATCGAATCGATTTCTTCAAATTTGAATCGATACGCAGCTTTAGTTATTATCAGTTGGGGCATGGGCAGAGTACATCCAGTGCTAGTCCCAGAGGCCTGATGTAGTCCAAGTTTCGATGTTAGTTGTGTCCCATTTCTAATTTGTGCCTTCAGTTTATCTGAGAAATGTCTAAAGGGGGAGTCATTTGGTGTGGATGAGTCGACTGATGTTGGAATACTTGATGGTGAGTGCTGTACGTCTTTGCTCTCTGCTGGTGCGGTCAAAGAAGAGGTAGGAAGTGTTTGTTCTCAATCTATGCAGGTCATGCATCTGTGTGGGCTGGTGGCGTCCTCTTGACTTGGTGTGTTTGGGGAGGTGATTGTTCTCTGGTAGTATCCACGGGCCGTGCTTCGAGGTCAGCTCTCGGGTGCTTTATCAAGTGTTTAGCTTTCTGATTCAGATAACAGAAAATTTTTGAGATCGGCAGTCTCAGTCCAGCTTTGTTGAGATAATGTTGCTTTTCCTTGAAGCGATGCTTGGCACATCAAAATTGTTTTAATTATTGATAAGTGAGATAGATTTTTCAACAGATTGTCTCTTCAACCAAATATGGAGCATGCAAAGTCTACTGTATCTTTCATCATTCCAGGGGGAGTAATATATCTTGTTTTGAGTTGGAATTTCTTTTGCTTTTTGTTCCTCGGAGCAGGTCTGGATGTTTCAATGCACGTCAAAGCTGGCCAGTGTTCATCAAACTGTGAATGGGCTGTTCTACCCGTTAAGTTGTCTCATTTACATATCCAGTGTTTACGTCCATGTTAAGTTCAAAATGACGTATCTTTATCTCCATGTCTTTCCATTGTCTGGAGCAGTCTGTCAAAGTCCTCAGCTGAGCAAAACGCCATTTTCTTCATCCATAGTCCTTCAAAGAAAAATCCAAAAAAGAGATCCAGTCTTATACAGTAACTCCAAAGGCTGGGTGTATAAATTAACTAAGAAAAAATCTAAGAAAAAAAAAGAGAATAAGGCGAGACATTGGGAAAGATCAGGAGGGGCTGCTCCTCCTTCAGCAGCAGACAGGAGAATCCAGTTCTTCCAAAGAACCAGTCTGGCCCAGCTACAAGTTGGTGCTTGGCTAAGAACTGACCAAGAAACTGGTGCTTAGTTTAGTGGAACACCAAACAACCGGTTCCAAGTCATGCTCTAGCACTGAACCAGAACTAGTACCAGCTCAGTGGAAAAGGCCCTGTCGTAGGATTGTGTGTTTAAAAATTGTTCTTTCTGTTAGGGGTGCACCGATCCGATATTAGGATCGGATATCGCCCGCGATACTGACAAAATAGCTGGATTGGGGATCGGAAAAATGAACAGATCCACTGGCCGATTCAAGTTTTTTTTGTGGTGTTTTTTTTCGTTGCAGCAGAACGTATTTCATGCATCAGCTTCAAGTGTGTCCCATGCTAGAAGCAACATGGAGCGAGCCAGAGGGTCGGCTGTGTGGTGATATTTCAGGCTTGCCACTCCAACTAGTTCGTCGGCTGTTTGCAATGTCTGCAAAGTAAATGTTTCGAGGGGAGGTGGTATTACTGCAAAGTACAATACTACCACTTTAATCAAGCACATCCAGAAACACTATGCTAAGGAGCACGCTGAATTCCTGCACCTCAGCAAAACAAAAGGAGCGGGGTCAAAAAGGAAAAAGAAGTCTTAGTTATGTTTAGTTAGTAAAGTCTGGTACCTTTAGTCTCTTCAAGTAAGGTATAAGGTGGAGGTTATACAGTTTATTATTAATTCAACAATAGCATCGGATCGGTATTGGGTATCGACAGATACACATAGCCCAGGCATCGGTATCGGACTGAAAAAGTGGGATCGGTGCACCCCTACTTTCTGTGTGACTCTGTGTTGCCCTGTGACTGGCGATCTGTCCAGAGTGTATTCTGTAGCCCATGACTGTTGGAACTAGGCTTCATGGATTGTTGGGTATGTTTTCACTTGTATCCTGTTTGCTTCAGCTCAAATCTTTTACCCTTTTTTTTTGTTTGTTTGTTTTTTAGATTGGCAGACTGCAGTTTGTCAGAGACCAGCTGTGCTTCTCTGGTCTCTGCTATGAAGTCCAACCCCGCCCATCTGACACAACTGGACCTGAGTAAGAACAAACTCAATAATGATGTAATGAAGCAGCTCTGCGATATCCTGAAGAAGCCCATCTGCAAACTAAAGACACTGAGGTGAGACACCCTATTTTAGATTTGTGCTTAGAATAAGTTGACACCCCTCAGACCTTACTCTTAATCCTACTTCCCACCCATGACGGGGTTTTTTTGTTTTTTACTCCATAAGATAATCATGTTTTATTTTTTATTTAGATTGTGGGGCTGCAGTTTGTCAGAGACCAGCTGTGCATCTCTTGGCTCAACGCTAAAGTCCAACCCCGCCCATCTGACAGAACTGGACCTGAGTCAGAACAAAGACCTGAGAGACACTGGAGTGAAGGAGCTCTGTGAATTTCTAGAGAGTCCACTCTGCAGACTAAGTATAGTAAAGTAAGACACCACGTTATAACTGTGCTCTGAGATTAATATGCGTTGAAGGCTTTGCTAACAGTAACCTGCAGACAAAGGGTTGATGAATTTATTGACACCTAGGATCTTCATTGTAGATTCTTTGTTTTTTCTGCGATAGTGTAGTCCAGTTTGTTTTCCTACTTAAAATTTCATCATGTTATTTTAGATATAGGTTAATTTAAATTAGGTTTGCTTACAGTTTTGGTGCTTTGTGCACTGATGATACTAAAAAAACTATTTAAATAGCTTAAAGTGGACATATCATGCTTTTATATTTTCCCTTTTTTACATCTAAATCATTTAGTTGTGGTCTATATATAGTGGAACTGCAGTTATTAGGTCGGAATTTTTTATTATAGTTCTATAGGCTCCTCTTCTACCCCTGTTCAGAGGTGTCTGAGCAGGGTTTGCAGAATGACTTGTTTTGGTGCGGCACTTTTAAATCTGTAGGACGTGCTGCATACCTCGCACCCCCCAGGGTTAGGGTTAGGGTTACCTTCCACTCCACCCCATTCAGCCATTTTTTTAGTTTGATAGAGATCCGGCAACCTAGCACTGCAGAAACTTTTTATTCGTCAATTTTATTTTGTGTCGGAAGAGTTGTCCATCCGACTGTACATGTTCAAGCCAGAGTCTGACCCTGAGCGAGAGGAAAATGAAGGGATTGATCCCTCGATAAGACGAAGTCTTTCAGAAAACCCTCGTTGATACTGGCGGAGGTTACTGAAGCATTCGCCTTTGAAGTGTTTAGCGCAAACAAAAAACACTTTAGCCACAGATTCGGGCAAATTACCATTAAAAATAAACTTCGCACTTCAAAGCAGTTCTGATGCTGGTTGTGCCGGTTAATAATACACCCAACAACAGAACATTTTGACACTTGTACTTTCGGCATACCTAAACTTGGACTACAAACTCACAGCAAGAAATAAAGATGGCGGATTCGTTCAGCGTTTAGGCCGAAATCCATGACCAAGTTTGGCAGTTCCAATGCAAGTACTGTGACGTAATAGTTCAAAAAACATAATAGATAATAGAGAAAACTGAACAGCTTAAAAATATGACCCAAAACATTTTACAAAAAATATCTCAACACGTGGAGTGACAAATTTATGCTTTTTACGCTCCTAGACACTCTAAATTCACTACACAAAGCATTTAAGGGCTAAAAAAGTGACATTTTCATATGTCCCCTTTAACAGAACTAATATTACAATTGTTTTGTCCAAATTCTGAATAACACTTGATGACTGCACTCTTTTAAAATTATTTAGCTTCCTTCATTAAAGGTAAACGGCATACTGCCCTTGCAACTTGAATCTGTTTAAGTCTCGCAAAGTCACGTCTTGCAAGAAGCAATACCGCTTTACGGCAATCCATGTTTACGCCCCAGCACAGACAAACTAGAGAACCTGGTTGTTGCGTGTTCAGTTTTCAATTCTATTCAATATATTTATATGGTGCTGATTCATAACAGATGCCATCTCAAGGCACTTTACAAGAAAAGTCATTTAAGTTCAATCATACATGCATTCCACTCAGTTTAAAAGTGTTCTATTCAAGGAATCCCAGCAGATTGCATCGAGTCATTGACTAGCAGTTGTGCCCTGTTGATGCAGACTCCAACCACAGCAATCCCTCATACTGAGCAACCATGTATTGACAGTGGAGAGGAAAAACTCCCCTTTAACAGTTAGAAACCTCCAGCAGAACCAGAACCTGGCTCCGTACGAGCGGCCATCTTCGAGAAGACAGAGCAGAGACACAGAAAGAACAGAAGAACTGATACAAGAGTACTTTCTATATTAAACAAAGTAAAAAGTTGATAACAGGACACGGAGGATTATCAGTTACTAGGAGCTTCATCCCAGTCGATGCCCCCCGTCCAACAGGGCATTTCAGCTAAGCAGGATACCAGACCAGGTGTAGTTTCAATGGAGAGAAAAACACTGAGAGAAAACAAAGTTAACAGTCGAAATAACAGAATGTACTGTAATACAACTGGAGAGTGACTCCACCGGCACAAACAACTGCAGGCAGAGACGAACAGCGTTCATTCCAGCATTCTCCAACGTCATCCTACTTATCATCATTGGCAAATGAATCTCCCTTTAAAACTTTCTCTGACAGGCTTTCGGAAACCTGGTTATACAGCAATAATGAATCTGCATTGATAAAATCTACTCCGTCAAATTACAACTTTCTTAGCAAGAGCGGAAAACAGACGAGGTGGAGGCGTAGCCACAATTTTTAACTCCATAAACTTTAAAAAGGTGTTTCTGGCCACATTTGACCCTTTTGAGTATTTAGCTTTCTAAACAAAGGACCCTAACAAAGCTTTATTTTTAAGTTTATATTAAAGACCAAAACTTAACGCTAATTTCTTCAATGATTTTAGCGACCTTCTTTCTGTAATATGTAATGACTATGACCAACTAATCATTGTGGGGGATTTCAACATCCATACCAATAACCCCGAAGAGAGGTGAGCAAAAACATTAAGTGATAATCTTCATAACTTTGGCCTGACCCAGCATGTCAAACAACCAACACACAATCAAGGACATACTTAAGAACGCTGCTGCTCGTGTTCCTCACTAGAACCAGGAAAGTAGAGCACATCACCCCAGTTCTAAAGTCCTTACACTGGCTCCCTGTAGCTCAGAGAATAGACTTCTAAATACTTTTACTAGTTTATAAATCCTTGAATGGCTTAGCACCAAAGTATGTTGAAGATCTACTGTTACTATAGCAACCCCCAGACCACTCAGGTCTTCCAACTCTAGTCTAATCTACTAATCTTCCCTAGAATTAGAACCAAACATGGAGAAGCAGCTTTCAGTTTCTATGCTCCTCTAGTCTAGAGAAAACTTCCAGACAACTGCAAAGCTGCTGAAACTCTGCGTTCCTTTAAATCAAGGCTAAAAACTCATCTTTGTAGAGATGGCTTTGAGGAAGCGATTATAAGTTATAACTTGTTGTTGAAGTGTGTAATACAAATAAAGTTGCCTTCCATTATCATGCTTGAACATGAGGTGATGGTTGTGGATGAATGGCACAACAACGGACCTCAGGATCTCATCACAGTAGCTCTGTGCATTCAAAATGCCATCAATAAAATGCACCGGTGTTCGTTGTCCATAACATATGTCCGCCCATACCATAACTCCATCGCCACCATGGGCCACTTGAGCCACAACGTTGACGTCAGCAAACTGCTCACCCACACGATGCCACACACGCTGTCTGCCATCTGCCCTGAACAGTGAAAACTGAGCTTTATCCGTGAACAGAACGCCTCTCCAATGGGCCCGACGGCATCGAATGTGAGCATTTGCCCACTCAAGTTGGCTACGACGACGAACTGCAGTCAGGTCCGGAACCCGATGAGGACGACGAGCATGGTGATGAGCTTCCCTGAGATGGTTTACGACAGTTTGTGCAGAAATTATTTGGTAATGGAAACCAATTGTTCCAGCAGCAGCTGTCCGGGTGGCTGGTCTGAGACGATCGTGGCGGTGAACATGCTGGATGTTGAGGCCCCGGGCTGGTGTGGTTACATGTGGTCTGTGGTTGTGAAGTGGGTTGAATGTACTGCCAAATTCTCTGAAACGCCCTTGGAGACGGCTTATGGTAGAGAAATTAACATTCCTGAGAGTGGACTTTTGTTTTTCGACATGGACTGCAGTACTCGCATTTCACCACAAGATGTCATTCTTACAGTTTCCACCTTTAAGGAAACATTTTTTATCTATTTCTAAAATGACTTCTTTTTTTACATTTTGTAGGGAAACTTTACATAATTCTCTTTGGAACAACAATGTAAATTTCTATTATTAGGGTTTTACATTTTAACCTGCATCCTGTTGGCTTCAGCTCACATGTTTTATTCTTTATTCAGATTGAGGAGCTGCAGTTTGTCAGAGGTCAGCTGTGCTTCTCTGGCCTCAGCTCTGAAGTCCAACCCCTCCCATCTGACAGAACTGGACCTGAGTGACAATGAAGACCTGAAAGATGCTGGTGTGAAGGAGCTCTGTGGTTTTCTACAGCTTCTTGACTGCAAACTACAGATATTGAAGTAAGACATGTGTTTTTGTGCTGACCCTAAACTGCAGACACATGGCTGATATTCTACTGATCTACACTGAGGATCTTCATGGTAAAGTCTGCTTTCTTCTTCACTGGATTGGTCCAGTTCAAGTTTCTCAAACTTCCTTCTAGTGTTGTAGTACTCGAGATCGGTCTTGGTCTCGAGACCATTTTTTTAAGGTTCTTGGTCTCGTCTTAGTATCGAGGGCATTTTTCTTTGGTTTTGTCTCTGTCTCGGACAGGGAGGACTCAGACCGGTCGAGACCATTGCTGATAGGCATTTTGTCCATGCCTTACTGATAAGAGTGAAAATAGACCCTCTTAAAACCAGCTTAAAATCATTGGTAATGTAACGATTTCCCCCAGCTGCAGCTGCCATAGGCACCGATTTACAGTTCTGCCAGTAGGTGCTGCTGCACAGGTCCAATTAGAAAAACACATACTCGCCCGTTACATACTCCATGATTATTTCCATACCAACCCGGCGCGAGACCCGGACACTGACACTATTTTTTTATTTTTTGGTATTATTATCCTTTGAAATATATGATCTTGGTCTTGTCTCTGTACTCTCTGGTCTCAGCAATGTCTTGGTCTCGGGTGGTGCAGTCTTGACTACAGCCCTACTTCCTCCCATGATTTATTAAAGGTCTCATTCAATTGTTTTTTTCAATAAATTTGCAGTTGTCTCCAGTATGAATAAATGTCTTGTGAGCCATTTTTTGTGGGAAAAATGCTCTTTAGTCCTGTTTCAGGAGGCTGAAGTTTGTCTGAGGAGTGGGTGGGGGGAAATAGTCAGGATTACAAGTCTCACTCATTAATATTCACGATATGCAAACATCTCATCTCTCATTGGCTAACAGCAATGCCACTCTTATGCTGCCTTTAAACAAATAACTAACTTAACTTACTTCGCTGTTGGTGTTCCAAGACAGATTCCAACAGTTTCCATCAGCTCCTCTTCCTTTGACAAAATGTAACGCTGATTCAATTCAATTCAAAAATACTTTGTTGATCCCAGAGGGAAATGAAGTGTTGTTGTAGCTCCTACTAATTAATAGAGTTGAGCTGGATACTCTGCTGAAACGATTATCCGGTACGGATAAAGCACTTTTGCCGAGTACAAGTATCATAAGAGTAATACGAGTCAATATCTGTGCTCGGATTGAATAAAAATTCTCCTTGCGTAGCTGACTGTTCTGTGATAGGCTAGTCACAGCGCCGCTCTGCTTCACACTCACTCACACACAGAACACTAAGAAGAGAAAAAAACTGCGCTCTCTCTCTCTCGTCTCTCCCTCAGTATCTCAGGTTCACGTTTGTTTAGGTTTGGTTTTTACTGTAGTACTTATTAACCAGTACAGTTTAGGTAAACGTGGAGTTTGTTCAGACGTGGTGCTTGGTAAAATGTGACTCGCGTCTCTGCCTGTCGGAGATTTTTTTTCTTTTTTAAACCGTCAGCTGCCTCTAACCTGTTTTTTTTTTTTTTTGCTTCACACACTGAGTGTCTGACACTTTCTTGCTGTATTTCATTTAAAAAAAAGTAGTGGTATAAAACTATATAGCAAATTAATTAGCTACACACCCCCACAAACACACACACACACAAGTCTGTATTGCTACCCATATTAGGACTTTATATTGACTTCCATTCATTTTAATAGCTACATTTATGCCTAACCCCTAACCCTAACCATTACCAGTTTATTTCTAACCCTAATCTTAACCAAAACATTATTCACATCATACCTCTAAACCTAAACCCTAACCCTAAAAAAGGGGGTCCACCACATTAGGACCCGGCTTTGGTCCCTACAAGGTCCATCGGTCTTCAGAAGGTTGGCGAATATGCCAGAGAAGGTCCTAAAGAGGGTAGCTATACAAGAACACACACACATGCCTGATGTGGAAATAAAAAAAGAACCAAAAAAAAAATAATAATCACACTGATTATATAAAAATTAAAAGTTAAAAAAAGAAAGTTATGTTGAGATGAAAACTCTTGTTCATTACATTTTACTTCATAATTGCAACCGGATGTGTTGCATTCATTGTTGCAAAACTTGTTCTGTATATAGTTCGTTTGTTATCATGATCAAAACCATTGATCTGAAGCTCAATGCTGATGCTGTCATGTAAATAGTTTTCTAATCAGCAATAAATATAAAAATTTCTGATCAACCCATATCAATTGCATGTTTAAAATAACATACCGGTTAAAGCCCCGCCCATTTCAAGACAACTCGACCCACTTCCAGGTTAAATCCCGCCCCCATCCGGGTTAGGCCGGGATAATTCATATGGTTAACAGATACAGATAATGCTGTACTCGCTCATCCCTACTAATTAATTCTTTAAGGAGTTGTTGTAGATCTTGATCACTGTGGGAAGGAAGGATTTCCTGTAGCGGTCTGTGTTGCAGCGAAACTAAAGAAGCCTCCGACTGAAGAAGTTCTGTTGTATGACAGTCTCATGATGAGGATGCTCAGGGTTGTCCATAATTTTTTTTATTTTATGAAGAATCCTTCTTTGCATTATCATCTCCAGATGTTCCACAGTTGTCCCCAGAATCAGAACCAGAACCTTCTTTATCAGGTTGTTGAGCCTTTTAAATCCCTGGCTCTGATGCTGCTACCCCAACAGATGACGGCTGAAGAGATTACACTCTCCACAACAGACTTGTAGAAGATTTGCAGCATCTTGTTGCAAACCTTGAAGGACCTAAGCTTCCTCAAGAAGTCCAGTCTGCTCTGTCCCTTCTTGTAGACGGCTTCACTGTTGAGTTTCCAGTCCAGTCAGTTAGATAGATGTGCTATTTCCACTAATAACACAAACCCTAACGTGTTCCGCCATGTTATGCAGTTGGTAACGTTTAGCTTCTACTAACAGAGATGCCAACAGTTAGCTTCTTCTAGCTGAAATGCTAACGAATATATTCTATTAGCCAAGTTGCTAACGTTTAGCTTCAACTAGCCGAGTTGCTAACGGTTAGCTTCTACTAGCAGAGTTGCTAACGGATAGCTTCTAGAAACAGAGTTGCTAACGGTTAGCTTCTAGTAGCAGAGTTGCTAACGGTTAGCTTCTAGAAGCAGAGTTGCTAACGGTTAGCTTCTAGAAGCAGAGTTGCTAACAGTTAGCTTCTAGTAGCAGAGTTGCTAACGGTTAGCTTCTATCAACCCAGTTGCTAACAGTTAGCTTCTGCTAGCTGAAATGCTAATGAATATATTCTATTAGCCAAGTTGCTAACGTTTAGCTTCAACTAGCCGAGTTGCTAACGGTTAGCTTCTAGTAGCAGAGTTGCAAACGGTTAGCTTCTAGTAGCAGAGTTGCAAACGGTTAGCTTCTAGTAGCAGAGTTGCTAACAGTTAGCTTCTAGAAGCAGAGTTGCTAACGGTTAGCTTCTAGTAGCAGAGTTGCTAACGGTTAGCTTCTAGAAGCAGAATCAATCCAGGTTTCCCAAGCCAAGGTGGGCGGCGCCATGAATACAAATTTTTCTCTGTGCTGTAGAAGAGACTGGATTTTTCTGACTCGCTCGTTTTTGACGTCTATTACCTTTCTGCGGTTGGAGAAAATGTTCAGGCGTAGCATGCATATGAACCTCAGAGTGACCGATTTGTAGTTAAAAAAGAACAAGTATTACACGGGTCTCAGTGAATGAGGCCTTTTAATAATAACCAGAAAACATGAAACAATGAGTGACATTTCAATGTGGGGTTACAGATATTATCCAGAACTTCCCAGATTCTGGTGAATTTTGAACTGATAACCCAAGAAATTCCCACTCCCATTCTCAACAACATGATTAAAAAATGTTGTTCCAACATAGGCAGCAGAGTGGAACGCAGGGAGAATCGTAGAAACTCTCTCAGACTTCAGTCCTGGGGAGGACACTTGGTGTTCCCGTTCTCCTTTCCTGTACGAAGCTATGAGGGGAAAAAACGAGAACCAACAGCAACAAACAACATATTTATGTATAGCCACAACAATGTCGCCGAGAAGCAAGAGGTCATAATTAATACAACATGTAGTTTGTGGCAACCAGCGCCCTCCGCAGTCCAAGATGGAGTGTATGTGTAAACACCTAAATCTTTAATCACTCCTAAATCATTTTTAAAAAGTTTGTTTTTCCACACTAGAACGTGTTGTTTTCACACTACAACCATTTTCACACTGATAGTGGTGAGTTAGATTGTAGCCACAGTTATTAACTATTAATTCTTATTAAACTGTATTCTTTCTTTCAAAGGTCTCTTATTGAAACTCAATGCTGTTTAAAAAAGGGTATAGCTGTACAGTAACAGTTTTGTTTGTCCCTCTCAAAATGTAACTCTTGCCAGCAGAGGACAACCAAGTAGCTGTAGACTGACAGGAACACCTCTTATCTACCCTCCAGCCCACCCTCAACACATGTACACATACATACAACTAAAACAAAAAGGGATCAAATAAATAAAAGCTACTCAGAAATGAAGAAGAAGTTCAGACCCGGTTAAATGTATCTTTTAACGTATATTCTGTGGTTATTGCTCACATGTTTTATTTTTTATTCAGATTGTGGCATTGCGGTTTGTCAGAGATCAGCTGTGCTTCTCTGGCCTCAGCTCTGAAGTCCAACCCGTCCCATCTGACAGAACTGGACCTGAGCAGAAACAAAGACCTGAAGGAGTCACATGGTCAGCAGCTGATGAAGCTGGTGAACCGTCCAAACTATAAACTGGAAACTCTGAGGTCAGTCGATAGTTGAAGTGAGTACAGCTGCTGTCAGCAGCATTGTACTAAAGCCAATTGTGTATCAACCTTTTGTTTTAACAGTGTCAGAATACATGTCTGATTAAAAAAGGACAGCCTCCATGTTTATTAGTCAGCTGATCATTCAGAAGCAGATGAGATGTTCATCAACAGCCAGAGTTTGTGTGTTTAGATGGAGCAGCAGGAAATCCATCACTACAGTGTTGGTGCAGTAATGAAGCCTTCATGACTCAGCAGTTTGTTTCCACTGTGGACTTGAGTGAAACCTGCAGAGGAAGCAGAGTTGATGCTAAAAGTGTGTGCAGGTGTGTGAGCCTGGAGCTCAGTGTGTTCACTCCAACATGTTAACATGAGAGCTGAAAGGAAGCTGGCTACGCTCCACAGCTGCTCTTTCTACTGGATGTGCTGCATCACTGACTGGCAGCTGATGGAGGGAGGCTGGAAACACTCACTGATCTCCTCTCTTCTTCCTTCTTCTCTCTGCAGGTGGAAGGATTGATAATCTTTGCTACAGGAGAGAAGCTGATCTGTGTCCTGATGATCCTCAGAGGTTGAAGCTGCAGCAGTTTGAGTTTAAAGAGACTCTGACTGGATCATGATGATGAACTCTGAGCTGAAAGATTTTCATCCTGTTTTGTTTGATCACGTCTGTCATTTACTGTCTGATATTGTTTATATTTCTGAACCAATAAAGATTAAATTGACGGTTTCATCCCCACCACTTTTATAAACCTGAGGCGGAATTTCTTACCATCGCTGATCTAACATCTACTTGTGCTGCCACCACAATTTCCACATAATCAGTGTCTGAACTGACTATTATTTAAATGACTCCATTCCACTTTCTAATACAGTCATGTTTTGTTTCTGCTCGGATGTTGCAGCGTTCTTCACAGTGGATACGTCAAGGGTTTAAAAGACTCATAGTCCGCTGCAAACATGTTCAGGGCTCAGAGTCCTGCAATGTTGCGGGTAGGCTACCCGTTTCTAGATGGAAAAATACATCAATTCAATTTCATGGGTCTGGTAGAAGTTTCTTTACTGTGGGTGAAAAAATATTTATGTAATATTTTTGTTTAAGGCTCCCAAAGAGAATCGTGTTGAGAGAACATGCCAGAATATTCCTCCACCTTTGCGCTGAGAGCGAAATGTTCTCTCTATCTAGACATCCTGCGCTGCCAGAGAGATTTATCTGCGGCTGAATTTGCGATTCAGGAACGGAGAACACGGGTAAAGCCAGGGACTGTGGACAATATTTTCTTTCTGCACAGCAATCTTTGCAACAAATATATTTCAGCTGTGCAATATTTCAAAGAAATAAAACGGAAATACTTCATTGTAATATAAGGGACTGAGTATTAACTAGAATGAAGGAAAAATTAAATATTGATTATGTTTCAGATTTTTTTCATCAAAGTAAAAAAACAAACAGTGAAAGACGGAAAATATCGCGATCCCTGGTTTAATGTAAATTACAGTAGAATAAATTGTTTTATTGCTTAAAATGTTGCACAGCGGAAATTTCAGTGCAGAAACAAAATATCGTCCACAGTCTCTGGCTTTAACTGTGTTCTCTGTTACTGAATCGCAAATCCAGCTGCAGAAAAGTCTCTAGCAGCGATGGATGCCTAGATAGGGAGAATATTTCACCATCAGCGCAACGTTGGGAAATATTCTCTCATGCTCTTTCCACCAACACAATATATCAACATAATCGTCTTTGGGAGTCTTAAGTAAATCAATAAAACAATTATATTTTCTCACTCGCAACCCGCCCGCATTAAAGAAACTTAATGCGGGTCCCCGCCCCGTTGCAGGACTCTAGACTGTAAGTGAAAGTTGTAGTTTCTCCACACAGAACAACAAAGGGTTGCAAAGGGAATGTGTTTTATTGTTGCACATATTCATCTGGGGCGAGTATATAGCCAGGATTGTTCTTTGTGCTACGATTTTAATGATTCTTGAAGCCAACAGCCTAATGATGCTTTTCAGTGCTGTTTGAAAAAGAAAACAAAAGTTTATGGCTTTCAACTTATATTGTTTGAATAAAGATACAATTTCAACTCCTGTTTATGTCTACACTGCATATTGTAGTGAAACGTGAAACGGATGAATACTTATAGTCTATATAAATAATTAATAATTGTCCTCAGTGTTGAGGCTATGGCCTTTACTGAACAAACTGGATCTCCCAGCACCCATTGCGCTGCCCTCGACCCATTCTCATTGGTCTGTGGCCAGTGATGACATCACAGAGTTGATAAAAGCAGCACGAATATTGAAATCTTGGTCCCAGAGCGGTGCCTGTGAGGAGACGCTTTAATCCACTGCCAGCATTTTCCCTTTTTCCGTTCAAACCTGCTGGACCAGGAAGAACTTCCCAGGAACAGACTCCCCGTCAGCGTAACCAGGGAGTCCGCTGGCCATCTGAGCTCTATTGAAAACAGGCCTGAGTCCCTCAGCGCCTAAAAGTCGGACGTCCACTTTTCTGACCTCGGTTTTGTGCAAACCGCTCCTTTTAAACTGGACACTTTCTACGTTCTTCGTCGTGGACTGTGGAGAGCTGCCTCCACCAAGTAGGATTAAACTGGTTCATATCTTTGGTCTGGGTAGAGGAGAAGGAGGTCTAACGGTTAATATCCGTTTTCTGTTGGTTAAAATAAGTTTGTCAACTTGTTAACCACTGTTATTCCTGGTCGTCTGTCGCTGTACACCGACCCTGAGTGTGCATGCTTTTTGTGTTTTATTATGTGAATTTGGTTGCAACCAGAAGCAGTATATTATATTGTATTATTTCCTTGTTTGTTTATTGTCTGCTGCGGTCGGCGCGTGTCTGTTTAGACAGGTCGCGTGGCCTTAGTTGATCTCCTTTCTCCGTCGCCCTCGTTTCCTTGGTCCAAGCCACCATTGCTAATGAAACTAGCGTTTTGTTGAATTGCCACGCGGTCTTCCTTTGTCTTCCTTTGTGAACCGATCGCGCCAATTGATAAGACTTGAGTTATTTATCGCATTGAGTGTGTTAAACTGAACCCCCCCTCATTCGCTCGCTGTCTCCCACACACACAGACACACACACACAGCCGCACACACACACACGCCCCCTTCCCTCGACGTTAACTTTGTTCTATAGTTTTGCATGCGTTAGAATAGATGGAAATTATGAATGAAATGTAATCTGTAAGGTTGACCTATTTCATTAATAAATTCCCTTAAGTAACGAGAAGTTTCCTGTGCTATTTCAGTGTGTGCTGTAAAGTTTGTTTTAACCCCGCGGACGAACTCTATGCCTTTTCAGAAAGACTGACAGTCAGGTTTAATTAAAATTATCTCATTTATGAGATCGGTGCCCCTATATCATTAATAAACAGGTTAAACTCGAACGTCATCAATAATTATATTAATATTAAATTGTTGATTATAATTATTGATGCTCAGAAAACCAGACGACAAATATTTATTATTAATAGTTACAACATCAGCAATCTTCAAACCACACTTAAGTTTATGGTTATTGTCCCCAGCAATTTTAAAAACAAACTGACGGCCTTGCGCAGACTGATGAGCCAGGGGCAGATTTAGAGAAAGGAGCCAAATTCCCTCCTTTCTGTAACTAAATTACATGAAAGTTGTTTTTATCTGAAAATCATCCAGCAGATGGATTTTTGATGGGAAGAACCACAGAAGCTTTTAGTGTGAAATGGATCAGCAGGTTCTGTCTGTGAAGATGGATTGGTCCAAACATCTGGACTTCAGAACCAGACCTGGACCCTCAGACACAGAGTGAGACAACTGGTCCTGTTTCTCTGTCTGGAGGACATAGATGCATCAACTGTACTGTTCTTCAGGAAATCTTAGCGTAATGCTCAGAATCGCTGGTTTACTAGTGAAGGTAAATGCAATAAAGCAACAGATGAGGCTCACATCCAGATGTTCAGGTTCCCTGAGTTCCTCAATCATTCCAACTTTTGTCCAGGAATAATCTTCCAGAACAGCGTTAGTCTTTACTCCAGTTATGCCAGATCTTCGCCCACTACAGCAGCAGTATCAAGAACGTGGTTGAAACAGGGAAATCAGAGAAAAATGTAATCTCAGATGGTTTTATAGTGGTATTTGTTCCAAAGCCACAGACTAACACTCCAGACTGGATGGAAATGGACAAGTCAGCTGGATTTCAAATGAACTGCTCCAATCCAATGGTAGCACTGTTGCCTTGTAGCAAGACGCAACCCTACTAAGGATAGTCTGTATAGATAATGGATGGATGGATGATCAAATCCAATGTCTAAATACATCATTTATGTCTATTTCATAGCGGTTAAACTCTGAAAGTGAATGAAAATCAGTTTGAACTCAGAAGAATATTGTAATAATCCACAGGTCTTTGCTAACTGAAGCCTGAGAGATGTGTCTCATAGGAAAAAAAACTACACATGCTGCAGCGCTTCTTTTTCACGAAGAGTTCAATTCTGGGAATAATCCACAATCCTGGGCAGCGGGATCACTTTAAACTGGACCTCAGGACATCCATCCGCTGTCTAGACCTGCTGATCTTTGCGGGGGGCTGGTGCCTGTCTCAGACGGGGGACACCTAGACAGGTCACCCGTCCATTCAGGACAACTCAGAGACACACAGGACAGACGGACTGAGGCCAGTTTGGAAGAACCAGTTAACCCAGCAGTGCTAATGATGCTGAACAATAACCCTAAGACTGTTCCCACCACCCGCTCAGTTACATGACCCATATTGTTTTTTTTGGTATATCAATCTGTTTAGCATATTATATTTTTGTTTTTATTTAAATGTTTGTCTTTTTGTTCTTGTATGTTTGCACAAAGTACCGCAGCAATTTCCTAATGTTGATCTTCATCCTGGGCTGCTGGGTTTAAATGTTGCTCGCAAACAGAATCCCAGAACTTCTGTTGGAATTTAAAGTGAACAGAAAATCTGTTCAGCAGAGGAGGAGAGAAGTGAAATAAAATGCTGGGGATGTTCAACCAGGGAGAAATGTTGCTCCTCCTCCTCCACCACCAAGCTCCAACCTTTACTCCCTGCTCCATCCAGAAAGTCCTCCCTCCCTAGCAGGGCTGTTTTTAAGTCTGGTTTTTACCCTCTTTAGTCTGACCTGGATCTGGTTCCTGCAGTGGAAACACGAGGGTAGAGGGGTGGGGACCAGCCCAGGAATACCCTAAATTGGAAAAGCTTGTTATACAGGCAGGATCTAGTGATATTGCCAGAAAGCAGTCAGAAATAATAAAGAGGGACTTCTTAGACTTGTTACAGAACCTGGAGAGACTGAAAATTGACATTTTTATCAGCGGACCATTGCCCACAGGGAATGAAGAAAGATTCAGCAGACTCCGGATGCTAAACAGATTTCTGAAAAAAACCTGGACTGACCTCTCAATGAGATCCATAAACAATTTAAAGATATTTTGTGGGGCAAAGCATTTATTCACAAGAAACTAACGCTATATGAACAGAAGCAAACAGAAACTTCTGATATCAAAATTGTTTTGCTATCTAAATCAGAAAACCCTTGACCCAAACACAGACACACAGCTCACACAGGGAAACACT
This sequence comes from Valencia hispanica, assembly GCA_963556495.2. Lineage (NCBI taxonomy): Eukaryota > Metazoa > Chordata > Actinopteri > Cyprinodontiformes > Valenciidae > Valencia > Valencia hispanica. The sequence goes on from OY747716.1 coordinate 50,998,095, forward strand.
CCCTGCACAAGCAAAAATAAGACCGGAGCATGAAATGTCTCTTCCACGACAAAAAGCAAAGACAGTGCAAGATGTCCCAGCACAGACTCCACCGGGGCAAACAACTGCCCCTGCAAATGACGAGGAGGGGAAGGAAGCAACGCCCTCCCCCTCCTTGTCCCTTCAAACGTTTCTCTGATAGGCTGAATGCTCAAGTTAGACTTGGAACCCAGCTAACACCAAGGCTTGTTCTAACTGAGCCTCTGGGACTGATACTACATGTTTTATCTCCTCTACACCACTGCCAATAACAGACATTTGATACAGAAGGGAACCAGGCATTAACTCTAGACCCATCATCCACCAGAGTCTGGCTATCCTGAAAGGAGCATTATTCATAACCAAAAGAAACCATAAATTTAAAATCTAAACCAGACTCTTGCATATTAGACCAACTAACAAACGTATTCCCTATCAAAAGAATGGGCAATTGATCATCAAACCTCTGAAATTAGCACTATTGAACATTAGATCTCTGTCAGGTAAGTCCTTTCTTATTAATGACTTCATCAGTGAGCTTTATTTAAATGCGCTTGTCCTATCAGAAACCTGGATAGACAGTAATAATGAATCGTCTGCACCAATAAACTACACTGTCAAATTACAACTTTCTAAGTGAGGAAAAGCAGAAGAGGTATTAATTATATTAACATAATTATTGATGAAGTTCAAGTTTTATCTGTTAATGTTCGGGGCCAACAAAAGGTATATGACAAAGTATTGAGATGAACTTTTGTTATTGACCAAATACATATTTTCCACCATAATTTGCAAATAAATTCTTTAAAAATCAAACCATGTGATTTATCTGGATTTTTTTCTCATTTTGTCTCTCAAAGTTGATCTTTTCAAGTGGGAGAACTTGCACAATTGGTGGCTGACTAAATACTTGTACCCCACTGTATGTCCAATTAGGATCAGGGGGATGACTGAGGGTCACCATCAGGTTTAGGGGTTTTGGCTGTGAGAACGAAGGATTTAGGGAACATATGAGCAACAAAAAGTGGCTCAGCGTTCTCAGTGGCAGAACCTGAGAACCCTGGGCTGAGAACGGTGCCTGCGGCCAGATGATTGTCTCCATTTCTGCCTCTTTGCTTGTTGCCTTCTGCAACTCCTTGCCCCGTTAACTGGCTCTGGACTCTGCTGTTAAGCTCCTCCTCCATGACAGGAAACTGGATGATGTCCCACACCATGCTGACAGTTTACCAATGAGGATTTTGTCCCAGTTCTGGATTTTCTCTTCAACATGTGGCCTAAAGCTAGAGTATTGTTTCCAGAAAGTGAGCGTTTCCAGAGAGCTGACAGTGAAGTCAGGTTTAGTAGCTGCAGCTTTTAAGGCTGATTTTCACCATCAATTAATAATCAGTGATTCATGTCACATGGCTACATATTCTTCAGCAGTCCATGCAGAACATCAGGAGCATCTTCTAGAGGAGCCAGCCCATGGTATCTTTAAGGTGAAGACCCAGAAGATCTTCTCCTGATCTCTGATAGTGAATGTGGAGACTCAGTGAAAAGGTGTGACCAATTCATCTTCTGGACCAGGTGGACCTAATAATGTGGCCGCTTAACTGTCAGTCAGTATGTTTACATCTACATCTAAATCGAATTATGGCTAAATTCAGACTCATAACCAGGATGGGAGCCTTCATCCCAGTGTTGTACAGAGGGAGCGATTTTTGTCTTGTTTACATAAACATGAATAATTATGATCCATAATTTAATATAAATATAATCATTGATGAAGTTCAAGTTTTATCTATTAATTAATGTTCGGGGCACCAGCTTCTCCACAAAAAGCGCTTGTAATCCCAGACACCCAGTCTCTTCTGAATTTCTTTACCGCCAACAAGTCAGATATAAAAGAAGCTAAAAGAATTCACCGGTGGGGTGCATGTCTCCTTCCATTACTCTGCAATGGAACCACTCGTCACAACCAAGGTATGCAGAAGAGCATCTCTGAATGCACAAGTCGAACCTTGAGGCTGATGGGCTACAGCAGCAGAAGACCACACCGGGTGCCACTCCTGTCAGCTAAGAACAGGAAACTGAGGCTACATTTTGCACAGGCTCACCAAAATTGGACAATAGAAGATTGGAAAAACGTTGCCTGGTCTGATGAGTCTCAATTTCTGCTGCGACATTCAGATGTTAGGGTCAGAATGTGGCGTCAACAACATGAAAGCTTGGATCCATCCTGCCTTGTAACAACGGTTCAGGCTGGTGGTGGTGGTGTAATGGTGTGGGGGACATTTTCTTGGCACACTTTGGGCTCCTTTGTACCAATTGAGCATCGTTGCAACGCCACAGCCTACCTGAGTATTGTTGCTGACCATGTCCATCCCTTTATGACCACAGTGTAACCATCTTCTGATGGCTACTTCCAGCAGGATAATGCACCATGTCATAAAGCTCCAATCATACATTTTACTCAGACTGGTTTCTTGAACATGACAATGAGTTCACTGTACTCAAATGGCCTCCACAGTCACCAGATCTCAATCCTATAGATTCGCCTTTGGGATGTGGTGGAATGGGAGATTCTCATCATGGAGGTGCAGCCAACAAATCTGCAGCAACTGCTTGATGCTATCATGTCAATATGGACCAAAATCTCTGAGGAATGTTTCCAGTAGCTTGTTGATTCTATGCCACGAAGGATTAAGGCAGTTCTGAAGGAAAAAGGGGGTCCAACCCGGTACTAGCAAGGTGTATCTAATAAAGTGGCCAGTGCGTGTGTATTACCATGACGATGGAAACCAAAATGCACTTAATAAATCTATAAATAAACTGGATTTAATTTAATGGAAAATGAGCAGCACTCACCTTTCCCATGGGACAAGATTACAATTGGGGAGAGCTGAGGGGGGCACAAACAATTTAACAAAATAATTACAGAAGACAAAAATAAAGTGGAGGGGCTAAAGTAACATGCTTACAAAATTACAGCAGTGTCCCTAGAGTTTACAGTTGTACATCTACAGAAATGGAAAAAAATAACATTCTTTGAAGACAAAAGAAGAGCTCCTGCTCAGAAGATGGGAAAAGTGGATTATATTTACTTCAGTTCATATGGAATTGAAGGCATTGTATTTACAGTTTGACGTGTAAACGACCCCACGCAATCTCTTTCTTTCTTTCTTTCTTTCTTTCTTTCTTTCTTTCTTTCTTTCTTTCTTTCTTTCTTTCTTTCTTTCTTTCTTTCTTTCTTTCTTTCTTTCTTTCTTTCTTTCTTTCTTTCTTTCTTTCTTTCTGGGGACGATGCACATTAACAAACATGAATGAAGCCAGCTAATTTTCATCTGTAGTCTCTAGCAGATCAAGAAAAAAGAAATAGAAACACAACATTAACGGACTAATACAAATATCATTCACACATTTTTATTCACTGTTTGAAAATTACATAAAATAAAAAGTTATGCAGAAAAGTTTAAAAGCCATTCCGAGTCACACTGCAGTCCAGGAGATGGCGGTATTGCGCATTAAGTGGTTTGCCAACTTCCGGTAAAGAGGAAGTAGAAGAAGAAGATGAACATAAACTGCGAGTTTTCGAGCTGTAAAAATGTAGGATTCTTTTTTCTCCTGCTTCAGCTGTGATTTTGAAAGTGAACCCTCCACCCTGTTTAAGATAAACTGTGGCTTCATAGCAGAAGCTGTGTGAGTCACCGGGGAGACATTTACACGGACACGCCTGGAAAGCTTCGCTCTCTACGCTGTCGGTTCTGTCCTGTTGTTTCGTTTTTACCCGGAGCCGCTGAGAGGAAACTTCTGGAACATGGAGGATCTGGATCAAAGTCCTCGCAGACACATTCCAGAAAGAACTCCGCACACAAACAAACATCCATCCATTAATATAAATACGTCCTCAGAGACTGCATGGAGACACTTTGCTGGTTTTTAGAGACATTCTGTCTCACAGCTGATTGAAGGCATCGTGCTTTTAAAAAGGACTCGTTAAGGTGGATGTTCTCATCTTTTAACATTCAAACTGAGAGATTTGCAGTAATTCATAAATATCTGTCCCTCTGTTGATGTTTATTTGAAAATGGAGACGTTTTGCAAATTAATATTGCACGTCCTACTCACGTAATATAAAACTCGGGTTTAAGTTTCCTTTAGATTACTCGTGCAGACGGGATGTGACGTGAACCAAAAATAATTGTTATTCTATCAATTCTTTAATTTTTTAACTAAATGACTAATATTCCTTAAATTTAGACTCAGATTAATTGACTCCATGTTTTGTTAATCCTCATAGAACAAAGTAGGGGGGCTTCATCTGGCTCATTATAACAGCTGTTTACCCATAATTCATTGCAGTGAGCCAAGTTGGTACCTTAGCCGGATGTTCTGGTCCCTGAAAGCTGCCCTGAGTTTATTGGCTCCATCTAGGAGAGAAACCCAGCTAAACGGATCAGCTCTCTCTCTCTGAGCTTTATCTAAAGGAACGCTTTAAGCCTGGTCCTAAAAGTAGACCTGGTGTCGTAAACATGACTCATGATTCCAGTTTAGACCTGAAAATGTTTCAAATCTGGTTTTAGCTCTGTTCTTCAAGAACTCAGAAGTTCTCCAGGTGGTTCTGAGGAGATCAGCCAGCAGACATCAGAAGGTCATGAAGTGGTGAAGGAGAGGACAATTCAGACCCAGATGTTAGCTGCTGGAATCAGGCTCCTCTGATCCTCTTCACACATGATGGGAATCGGCTTTCTGCTTTACAGGACACTTACTGGACCTGGATCACTGGGAACTGACTGGTTCTGGTTTCTCTCTCCGACTGACTCAAGTCCAGCAGATGGAGGATCAGGATCTAATGGGGGACAGAACAGAACCTCCAGGATCCAGCAGTACGTCTGTGAGGAGAGACCGGTCCAAAAATCATCCTCCAGCCTTCAGTAGAAAACCTGGAACCTCAGATAAAAAGTAAGAAACCAGTTTCTAACTGATTGATGTGACTCCACAGAGAAATAATGGATCTAATATTAACTAGTTGATCTTCAGTCTCTAAATCAAAAATAACTTTCATATTAAATAAGAATAAACCAGAAGTTTGTTGGTGAATAAATCAGAGTTCGAATGAAGTCCTGATTGAATCACTGATGGATAAAAATGTTGCATGAAAAACAAAAACGACCCAGAATGTGAGGAGCGACGATTCAGAGATCGTCTCTAAACCCAGTGAGAGTGTGAAGCAGAGCTGCTTCTATACTGGGAACACTGGGACCAGCTTTTATCACATAGAACGATGTTTAAACATAAAATTCACTTAAATACAAACCAACTAAAACCCTTACATGAATAGAGCGTAAAATTAAGACTTTATAAAATCATTTGAGGTCACATTCTTCAGTGAAACTGATTTTAAGAAGTTTTGAATTTCCAAAATTGTAAATAGTCTGTTTTTATACGGACAAATATTTATGCAAAGTTTCTACATTTTTAGACATAATCTTACTTAGTTGACCAGTTTGAATCGGTATGCTGCTTTTATTAACTGGACAGGGTTTCTTATGCTCTACATTTCCTCTATAATCTGGTGGTATTACGTTTTGTTTCTTAGCAAGAAATAATACCCGTTTCTGTTTTACTTTAAATGGATCTCATGTTTTCCTATTATCATGGAGCCCTAAAATCTATGCAGTTAATATTTTCTACCTCTGCTTTCTCCACCCTCATACCTGTTAAATATCAACCATCAGTGCAAAAAAGTCTTCAAATAAATGTATTACTAAACAGTTGACCCCCTGTGTAACACCTGAGTAACTAGTTTTATTTATAGCATATTGTTTTAGACATTTGGGTCAACTTTATGCTCCTCGGTACCGCTTCTGAACTCTAATCTCTTCTGTAAATTCATCAGTAAATCCTGGTATTCTTAGATGTAAAAATGAGAAGCGCCATTAAAAGGTTGATCATCTTTTATTTGCCCAATAATATCAGACTGTAGAGAGCGGTTATTTAAATAGTCTAAACTATTAGACGTTTAACATTTTGATCCAATCAGATGAGACGAAGGAAAAACGACATTTCTGCATCGTTTTTAGTTTCTATTTAGACAAACCAGACGGGCTGAACAGAACCTGATTTTAAACGTCTTTGGTGATAAAGAACCCCAGAAACGGGCGAGAGTGAGCGGAACCAGATGGAAATCAGAACCAAGAGCTTAAAAGGGACCAGACAGGCGAAATAAAACAGGAACTGGGCTCAATAAAGATGGACTGTAACTAAAGACTAGAACTGCAAACAAGATATCAGGACAATACAACTAGAACTTGGACTCAGAACCAAAGTCCAAAGAATCATCATGAAGTCAGGTTTAGTCAACCCAACTTTATACGACAAATAAAAGGCGTGAACTGAAAATAACTTGCTGGCACTTTTAACATGTCCAAATACAAGGGTCTTTATGAAAGGCTGAGATTAATGCAGATTGAGGCTGAGCTTGTTTACCAGTGTTCCTCCGTTAAAGAAGGATCCAACTTTCTACTCTGCTTCCATCAGATACCAAAAACTGATTTGGGTCTAGATTCCAGTCTTCTACTCTGGATCAGGCAGAATAATGATTATTGTCGCAGACAAGATCAACCATGATACCAAATAGGGATGTGTATTGGCAAAAATCTGTCGATACGATATGTATCGCGATACAGGGGAGACGGTAGGGCTGCGCAATATGGTCTAGAAATAAAATCTCACATTTTTTCACACCAAATCCGATTTCCAATTTTAATCGATTTTTAAAAAAAAATTTGTGATGACATGTGTGATTGCTTTCCACTGGACATCCGTCTTATCATAAGGGACACAGTGTTAAAATGATTCCCCTATGGTGGCTTGTCTTTTGGCGGTGTTTTGTGAACCCCTGCTTGCTTGAGCATCTCGTAGAGAGCAGCACTTCTCCCACTCGACGGACTGCCTCTGTTTCAGGTGTTGAAACAAATTCGTCGTACTCCCACCTTTGGTAGCAACGGCAGTCAAACAGATTTTGCAGCGTGCTGTTTGTTGCTCCAGGTCTGAAGTCGCAAAACCGAACCGGTTCCATATAATTGAAGAAACAGTCCCTTTTTTGGGAACAAACGCCTCTTTGCTAGTTGCCATTTTGACGTCTAGGCGTTGCGAGACACGGACGAGCTGACCTTGCTCCAAACTACGGAAACCCAAGTGAGCAGTTGGGGGGTAAATCTCGATTTTTCCCAAAAATAAATCTTCTCAAACGGCAAATTCGAATTAATCGATAAAATCGATTTATCGCCCAGCCCTGGGAGACGGTACGGTATATCTTGATATATCGCGATACTATGAGTAAGAATATATATTGTGATTCCACTCCAACTTGTTTCATACTTTAACAGTTTTATTACTAGATCTAGTTGATCCACTGGAACCAAGAAGGTGAAAACAGCCACAAACTACCAGTTATACTTTTAATTTTACTACAAAAATTACTGTCATCATTAATGGTTCCATTCAAATCCTAACAAACAGCAACGATATTTTAGTTTTGAATATCGATACAATATTGGGAAATAAAATATCACAATATATCGGTTTATCGATATTTTCTTAAACCCCTAATACCAAATATAAGACAATGAGATACTTCAAACCAGACATCATCAATGTTCTGAGGTTCTGCCTTGACGCTTCTGGCCCTTTGTTTGTGGTGGACCTTGATGAACAGCTACAGAGGGACAGCCCCACCCTGTCGTTGGTGAACTGTTTCAATGATGAAGAAATGTCTTCACAGAAGGAAGACGAGCAGCAGCGTTTGTGTGGAAGGCCAGTCTGCTCCATCAGGACCCCCTTCCTGTCCGCCGTGTAGGAAAAAGCCCAGAACAGGAGCTGGAGCACTGACAGCCAATCAGAGCAGCTCTTCACCAGGTAAGACTGAACATCTCCAATCAGTTGAACCAATTCCACGTCTTTAGTTGGGATTTGAAGTCAAATTTTTATTTTTTATTAACTCTATTTATTGGTGTAGTTTGTGGTACGAATAAAGAGCAATAGAGACCCATAAGCATAGATAAAACTGTACCAATATTTTGCAAAGGTGGGCAAGAACACACCCCAAACACCCTAACGCATACAAAAGGAAATAAAAAAACAGGTGCCAGGGTGAGGATTGTGTCAGACTCGACACCAATTCGATAAAATAATCACCAGTGTTCAACTATTGAACATATGTAAGCACCGTTTAGTCCGGAAGACCAGGGAAATCTTATCTTCCTGAGAACTGTAATCAGGGGGTTCCAGAGCTCTAAAAATTGAACAGAGGAGCCTCCCGGAGTACGATGAATTTTCTCTAATGTAAGAAAATATAAAACATCTTGGAGCCAATGGACATATGATGGAGGGTGAGGGGATTTCCATCTCACCACTTATCACTCGTCGTCCCAGAAGAGTCATGAAAGGTAGTGAGGATTTTTGCAAAGAAGACGGAGCAGGTAGATGAGATGGTTCACAAAGCAGTCAAGGGGTTAGAGTCTTACTGAAAGCATCAGATAAGATTGCAGAAACCTTGGACCAATAGTTGTAGAGCTGGGGACAAAAGCCAAAAAGTGTGGATCAAATTTGCCGGGGGAGTGTTGACACCTATCCCCGGCCGGCGAGACATTGGCGTGAAACTTGGCTGAACGAGCTTTAGTGTGGTATGTGCGGTGTACAAGTTTAAAATGAATTAAGCAATGTCTAGCACAAATGGAGGACTTATGAACCAATGATAAGAATTGTGTCCATTGGTCCTTAGTCCCAAGTCCTCCTCCCAAAGTCATCTGATTAGGTCTGTAGTTTGTGACCGGAGTAGCGTGATTTGGTTATAAACGAAAGCAGGGCCGTGCAGAGACTTTTAGAGGGGCAGGTGCTCAAAGTCAAAAAGGGGCACATAGAGCGAGACTTTTAAACACCTTACAACATAACATGGTACACTAGGGATGTGTATTGGTAAAAATCTGACGATACGTGGGAGACGATACGATATATCGCGATACTATGAGTAAGACTGTATATTGTGATTTTTAAAACTGAATTTAACTGTAGATAAACTGTCCCATCATTCTAAACACTCCAACCTGTTTCATACTTTAACACATCCAGTTTTATTACTAGATCTAGTTGATCCACTGGAACCATGAAGGTGAAAACAGCCACAAAACTACCGGTTATACTTTTATATTTAGTCTAAAAACGACTGTCACCAATAATGGTTCCCTTCAAATCCCCCCAAAAATCAAATCATTTTTTTAAAATATCGATACATCGAGAAATGAAATATCGCGATACATTGGTGTATGGATATTTTCTCACATTACTATAGTATACCATCTTGAATGACAACAACCAATGTTCATCAAGAAAAGGGAATTCCAACATTATATATGATGTTGTAATCAGATAGGGACCATGCAAATCAAACATAGCCTGTTTTTTCTTGTAATCTGATGTAAACAATGTTGCTGTTGAGACGCTGCTGCGGGGCTGTGTTGATCTGAGACTGTAAAGATTGACAAGACAATAGGAGAGTTTGTAGCTGAATAGGCAAGTATTATAAAGTAGATTATGGAATAATATAACTCACTAAATAAACCCTAATAATATCTGATTCGGTAACCTCCACAGCAACTTGGCTGCAGACATCTATGCCCTGGGCCTATTTTGAAATAGCCATGAAATATTAGCATATTTCAGCAACCAAAAGGAGTATTTGAACCATTTGGTGTCACTGTGAAGTAGGGCTGCAACAACGGATCGATAAAATTCGATTATAAAATGGGTTGGCAACGAATTTTGTCATCGATTCGTTGTGGAGCGTGATTACGATGCCATATGTGGTCTTAAAGGGAACTGTGAACACTGTTGATCAGAGGGGAAACCTCTCAGGATCTGTTTCCCCCTTGGCTAAATTGGTAAAATAAAATGTTGATTTGTTGAAACATAGAATGACTTTTATGTTTAACAAGTTATGAAAATAATTTCCAAAAGGAAAATCTTAGTTTGTTTTTTTACATTTTTGTTTTCTGAGAATGTTTTAGGAGATTTTAATGCAAGTAAAGTTTATTTTTAAATGTAATTAAAGGTTTACCTGTTGCACAACAATTTTCCCCCACTATTTTACTGTACCAAAAATGTTTTTTTAAATTTAATGAATAAAAGTTCAGGTTGTTTACATTGCTGTGTTATGCTGACTCTTTCATTGAAAGTCATTTAAAACTATTTTTCCTTTATTATTTAGTATTTCAACAGCTGTAAGACATTTGAGGTGATGGCATGTAGTTATTGAACTGTTTTCTAATAATGTTCTGTTGTTAAATAAAGTGAAGGAGGGAAAAAACATTTCTGTAGCACTTTTTGAAATTTTCCCCGCTAATCCGATTAATCGAGTTGAAACCCCATCGGATTCATCGATGATCCAAATAAATGTTTTTGGCAGCCCTATCTGTGAAGGTAACGTTGAGTAGAATTGATAGATGTGTCATTATGCATGTTATCTGTTACTGGTTAGGAGAAACTGAAGATGAAACACAGCAGAAATGTTTTTGGTTTATTTGGCTCCGCCTAAAAAACCCCAAACATGTTTTATATTGAAAAACTCTTTGGATTTTACTTGAATGGCAGTGGTTACTCAATAAAATGTAAATACAACATGTGGACATTATCTCTGCACAATTTGATACTGATTATATGAAGCAGGACAAAACTAGAGAGGTTTTAGTTCAGGCAAGTCAGGCGAGGTGTCCAGTTCGGCACAAATAGTGCCATTTCTATTTTTGTCATGTAAAAGTTATATTTTTCATTTTAATGTCACATAGTGTTCAGTAGACCTAAAATAAACACTTTTGGGCGTTTTTGAAAAAAAATCTAATTATAATGCCATGCTGTATACAAGTATATTTTTGTATTGTGTGTTGTGCATCTGTCTTGCTGGCCGCTATCAAATCAAACTTTATTTATAAAATGCTTTTCATACAAAATAGCATCTCAAAGAGCTTTACAGTGATAGTAAAGCTCTTTGAATAAAGACATGATCGGAGTTATACCCCCCCCCCCCCCCCCCCCAATCTGCCATGCATGGACATACTTAAAAGCAGCGGTAAAAAAGGACACTGGGCCGAGTACGGATGAGTCGGGTTAGGAAACGCCATCAGGGGAGCCATCTGCCTCGGCAGCAGCAGATCGACAGCAACAGCCAAGGCATCGGCCCAGGGCGCCCAGTGGAGGGAAGGTTGAGACCCCCACCTCCACCCAAGCTCCACCTGGTGAGCACCAAGGCGGCTACAGCCGAACCACCACTCCCGGGGCAAAGGGCTCCCACAGAGGAAACACTGGAAGGAAGATTAAAATAACAGGTTAAAATATTAAAATAAAGAGTAGATAAGTATGAGATCAAATGGTAAAACACTGATGAAATTTTAACACTGATAAGACACTGGTACTTACATTTTATGCAAAGACCTACCCCCGCAGCGGATTGGTCAATTTGCATTCATGAGCGACACCTTGTTGGACAAAACTTGCCAAACGAGACTAACACAGTCAGCCAATCAGGGAGCCGAGAACAGAGCCTCGGGGGGAATGCCAGGCTTCTCCGTCAATACACTGTAAATGCTCCCTAGGAACCCAAAATCATAATAGGAAAGTTTTGAATGGTGCACAAAAGTATCAGAAAAATAGCGTTTATTGGCCAAAAAAATCATCTTTACACAGCAAATCAGCAAAGGTAAGGCAAATGTTACTACTGTGGTTCTGAAACGCGATTTCTTGTTCTACTTTGACTTATATCTCCGCGGTGCTTTGGTGTAGCGTCTTGGCGGATGCATCTTTGGAATCTGCAGGTTCTCTGCTTTCCTTTGAGGGGTTGATCGTGTCTTTAGCACAAAGGATTGCTTCAGTAGACCCAAAGATGTGGTGGCTGGGTTGACGAAACTATGATGTTACGAGTTTGTATGCAAATATTTATTTACGTGGCATCTGAGTTGTGTTTGTGGTCAGTAAAAATAGTTTAGATAGCCTTGTAGCACTTGGTGTGCTGTTTAATTTGATGTGCATTATTACTATTTTTCTGTGATGTGTTGTCTCAAGCCTGTTCAAAAAGTCATTCCCAGGGTCCCCGGCAATTAGTGCAAGCTATAAGTGCACTATGTACAATTATGACTGACAGAAGCGAGGCGGGCATATCGCGCCACTGAACTACAGCTGCCCGGCTGAATATCCAGCCAAGAGGTAAAAATATGAATACAATTTCAAATAATGAAAATATAAAAATATTTTTTTATTAGATTAATAATTGATTACGTTTTTTGATAAAGGCATTTCAAATTGTATTAATATTTTCACATGTATAAACATCAATTTTGGGACATTTTGATTTATTGAATTATGGCATGTCTGTCCATACCTGTTGTGATCCAAATTGTTCACACAGTATTTTTAGATGGCTGTTTATGTGACATTTTTAGATGTGAGCTACAAAGGCTATGGGCCCAACCTTTCTTCAGCAGATGAGGGTCTATAGCTGTAACTTAATTTCATTCACGGCAGCTCACCTACAGTTCAGATCCAGCGTGCAGCAAGTCAAAAGTTTTCGATGCGGCCAAACCACTTCAGTGTTTAGGAAGGGGGGCGAGGGAGATCTGAATCCACTACTGCGACGACGATGAGGAAGAAAAGATGACTAATACGGCTCTATGGAACTTCAAAATCAGGACTATGTGTCCCTTCACAAAGAGGTCTATTTTGAAAATAATATATTCTTGGCCATAATTTGATCGTTGAAGGGCCCAGTTCGTAGAGCCCCACCGCCACCATGGACTCGGGACAAATGTCCGGCTGTGTTTGTAAAATGACAGGTAATGTTTTGTCGCACACTAGTCAGATACAACAAGACAACATAACATGAATATAGTAATCTAGTCCTCCTGTATTATCGGGTACACCCTACTTAGCGCCAGCCTCACTCGCTAAGCAGCTGTGGAGTGGAGGTGGAGGCACCTCAAGGATGAGCGTTAATGGTCATTAATTAATGATGTGACTGATGGCAGCCGGATCATTTTCTTGATCTAAATTGTCATTAATAGTTGCATGTTAATTTTGAGGGGTTCAGACGAGCCTCCACATGCACGCACACTCAAAAAAAAAAAAAGATGTCTTTGGCTCCGATCGCCTTCATGTCTGCATCAAGTCCTGGGGGCAGATCTGTTTCTCCCCACACCTGCTATTGAACTCTCACGTTGAGAAACATAACATTATTGTGCTCACACGGACGTGCACAATAAAAGATCTTGTATTAATCAACACCATGTGTGTCTTTAAGTGACGCTGCTGTCGTTTATGTAGTTTTCTGTTGCTGTTGTTTCTCCGTTCCCTTTGTTCTCTTTCTGCATGTGTAGAAGCAGACTTTTAGGGTGGTCTGTTGTATTTTATTTTTTCCTCTTTTCCTTTGAACTCTTTGCCCCATTTCTCAATTTTTTCCCTCCTTTTACATCTCCGTGTTAATAGCATTGGAAATAAAACCCAAAGCATTTTCTAATAAAGATTCCAAAAATATATATTAATCGCAATCAGAAACACGGTGTGAACAGATTTGCAACATTAGGAAATTGCTGCGGTACTTTGTGCAACCATAAGACAAACACTCTAAGCATACAATAAATAAAAATAAAATGGGGTAAACAGTTTTACATATACATGAGTACAGGTTATGATCAGTGCAAAACACAGGGTCATGTGACTGAAACAAAGTAGGTGGTGGGAAACATTTGAGGTGGAGAATAAATAAACTGGGTGAGGCACAAAGCAAACTATCAAACGTAACCTTAGGGTGAAGCAACCAAAAACCTTCTAAACTTAAACCCAAAAACTTTAGGTTTGGCCCCAGAACCCCAAAACCATCCCAAGGAGTATGCTGATCTTCCCTTAGGGGTTATTGTTCATGAGTCCAACAGCAGAGGGGAAGAAACTGTTCTTATGGCAAGAGGTTCTGGTCCGACTGGAGCGGAGCCTCCTGCCTGAGGGGAGCAGGTCAGAAACACTGGAGAAGGTTCGGCTGTGATCCTACCTCCACGCCTAAATGTCCTGAAGGTGTACAGGTCCTGTAGAGATGGGAGTCTGTAGCTCTGCTGAGAAGGTGATTGGCTGCAGTCTCTGTTTGTCCCTGATGGTAGCTCCAGCATACCACACGGTGATGGAGGAGGTGTAGAACTGCTTCATCGTCCGTGCCGGCAGGTTGAGTTTGTGTGCTTCCTAAAGTCCACAATAATCTCCACTGTCTTCTTGGTGTTCAGCACCAGGTTGTTGTGGCTGCAGCAGGACACCAGTGGAGCATTGTAGCAAAAGACGTTATGTTCCACTTCTTATTGCCACTTGGGCATAAATTCTAAATCACACTGCCAGACGAAAAAAAGAGGGTGCAAGGAGAGGGACACGATCACACAGCTCTGTGCATATGGCATTGATTGGGCCTGGACTCATGTTATTCCTGTGGTTTGAATCTTTTTCACACCTCTGTATGAACTTGAATCGGTAGCATCTAATCATTCTTCTGGTGTGTGTGGATCTGGAATGTTCTGTTTAGAAGTGAAGAGAATGTCAGTCGGTGTCTTCATCATATTGTTCACCAATATTATCAGAATGTTATGTTTTTCTAAATCATGCAGCCCCATTTTTAGAATGTATTTATTTTCTTGTTCTTCCACAGAAGACCCACAGACTCTGGGGGGGTCTCTGTGTGGTGCAACATGTCCAGTTGCTCTTGATCGCATTCTTCTCTGAAACCTCAGTTTAAACAAATCTTGTTTCTGTCTCTAACTTCTGCCTGCAGAGAAAAGGCTTTTTAGAGTTCGCTATGAGTTTGTGAAGAGGGTTTCTGAAGAAATCCTGACTCAGCTCCTTGATGGCCTTGAAACAGATGGCGTCTTCAATCATTTGGAGAAACAGGAAATACTTGAAATAACCCCAGTTGTAGCAGACAAGGCCCGCTCCACCATAGATGGTGTGATGAATAAAGGAAAGAACTCCTGTGAATGGATGATCCAACGTCTTCAGCTCATTGATCCTGCACTGTCTGATCAGCTGGGTTTGTCCTCTGCCTCGTCTGCTCTGTCAGGTGAGGCTACACAGTTCTGTAATGCTGTTTTTCTCTCCATAGAAGCTCCACCTGGTCTGGTATCCTGCTTGGCTGCAATGCCCTGTTGGACGGGGGGCATCGACTGGGATGATCCTCCCAGTAACTGAACATCCACTGTGTCCTGTTATCAACTTTTTACTTTCTGTAACATAGAAAGTTCTCTTATATCAGATCTTCTGTTCCTTCTGTGTCTCTGCTCTGTCTT
Source organism: Valencia hispanica (assembly GCA_963556495.2). NCBI lineage: Eukaryota > Metazoa > Chordata > Actinopteri > Cyprinodontiformes > Valenciidae > Valencia > Valencia hispanica. The sequence continues at coordinate 51,013,454 of OY747716.1, forward strand.
CTCAAACCCCCAGACGGTCGTGGCAGATGGCCGCTCCTACTGAGCCTGGTTCTGTTGGAGGTTTCTTCCTGTTAAAGGGGAGTTTTTCCTCTCCACCGTCGCTACATGCTTGCTCAGTATGAGGGATTGCTGAAGGATTGCTGTGGTTGGAGTCAACGGGACGCAACGACTCGATGCGATCTGCTGGGATTCCTTGGATAGAAAACTAAAACTTTAAACTGATTGGAATGTTTTTATTGAAATGAGTTTTCTTGTAAAGTGCCTTGAGATGACATCTGTTGTGAATCGGTGCTATATTGAAAGTTTAATTGCTTTTATATCAATTCCAAATACTAAATCTGTTTTCTGCATATAAGCCACAGCACGCCCAACACTTCATCAAGTAAGTAACAGTTTTGGTGTCTCTTTGGATGTCTAATTCACAGAACACATAAGATCGTCATTTCCTGGTGGGGAGTTTTATCCAAACTCCATCTGAACAAAGACTGCCTTAAAGTTCAGTTCACACAGATAGCAACTGAACAAATTCACAGCCTCTGAATGAACTGCTTCATCCTGATGTAACATTTTCTGTGGAGATACCATTTACACAACAGCTTAGGTAAATTACAAATCTGAATAAATTTTCCCTATCATCACTCAACAACAAAACAGGTTTAAATTGAGTTAAAACCAAATGAAAGTCCCAGAGAGACGGACAGGTGAGACGTACTGTAAAGCCAACAGAAGTATAGCCTGCAGAGTTCATTACTGTACAGCAACTCTTCCTCCTTATTGATGCTGTCTACATGTTTGTGTTCCTGATATCAGTTATGATGACCAAGGAATTGGAACCAGAACACAAAGCAACCTGGAGCAATCCAGGATACATTTCACCCTCACTATACAAAAACATAGTGTAATGGCTGAAAATACTTCAGGGTTTCCATAATAAAGAAGACTGAGTCCCAGAAGGCGTTTAAGTATTTAATACAAACATGTTTTGGCCAGAACGGGGAGGGACAGAGATTGCTCATGCATTGCCCTACCCAACCTTTCTGACTAACCGTTTAAATAGTATTCAGCAATCACTGTTTATCTCTGCAGCAGTCTTCTCCAATCTTTACGTCCAGCCTCTGGAGAACGGGTTCATGCCAGTGTGATAGCAAAGCATGAACCAGCACATCCGAGGTCAGACTGTTAAGTTATCTTGCTTTAATCTGTTCTGCCTTTTGTACGGCGTTAAAGTTCAGATTGTTTGAGATGCATAAACTGTTGAATTAGAATCAAAATAGGCACCAAAAGGCAGCCTCCTGCACTGCCTTTATGCTGACTCAAACTTTCATGTTTTCTATGCAATTCAAAAGTTCCGGTAGAAAGTGTGCAACATGAGAATGTAAACTCAAAGTGGGGTTAAATTTATATTCTTGAGGAAAAGCAGGAGGACAGACAGGTGGTCTTCTCTTTCAAAGTAATTATCCTTCATAAATGGCCCAGACTGTAATATTTGACTTAATAATATACTATTGTGGTGGAAAAATTCCTATGTAATAAGGATTTAAGTATATATTCTCTGACTAGTGAATGTATCTAGGGCAGATGACAAAGTTAGGGGAAGCAAGCTTAATGTTTCTGATAAAGATGTGTCAGATCATCAGAGAGACAGAAACATTAACCTTGCTTCGCCTAACTTTGTCATCTGCCCTAGATAAGAATCTAAATTTAACCCCACTTTGAGTTTACATTCTCAATTGTCAAGGCACTTGAATTGATTTAAATATGATTCAAAATATAAGTGTTATTGCTCGAATAATATTTTATGTAAGCTGCTGAGCAGGGTTGTATCCAGGAAGTTTGTAAGAGGGCTAATTTGGGGCCATTCGTGATCTTGAGGTGTCACACTTAAATAAAATGGCAGGCATAAAGCAGAGCTGTAATACACTGGCCCGGGGCCTAAACTGAGGGACAGACATCACTCATAAAAATGGACGTCAAAGATTGACTTAAACATGAATACATAAAATGCATAATGCTGACTAATAGCACCTATTTATATTAAGTTATTTATTACAATGTACTTCAAAATATAATTCGCATAAGCCTCTCATCAGGTAGGGGTTAGTGAGGGGACCTAATCTGAGGTGGTGGTTTATATTTTTCTGAGCAGAGTTACTGTCCCAACCTCATGGTAGATGTTTGCATTTAGCAACAAAAAAACACACACACTGAAATCAAAAGTACAGTAGTCCTCCAATTCCTTACAGTTGGTCCTGTTCATCAAAGCTCTCAAAATCTGCATCATCATAATCAAGTGAATTATTACTGTCCAATTCAGAAGCTGTAATCATAACAGCAGTAGCAGTAATTTATTTTTTCTGTAAAATTATGGGATACATGTTTAAAGTAGTGTAAAATATGCAGCTGTCTGAAGTCACTAGAATACCCACTAATAAACAAATACAAATCTGCAGCATGCGAGTACGTCGTCCTTTGTGTTTCAAAAATGTCCCGCTTGAGACGCTCCCACCTCTGCTGGTTGGGCAGGCGTAGCTCAAAGGATTTCATAAAAACTGGGTTATGTGCACATTTAATACAATAACTAATGTAACCTTACATAAAATAAATTAGAAAATGTACAAACAAAACTTAAACCAAATTTAATAAAACAAATTTGAATGATGCTTAATCAAATAAACATAAAATTCACCCACCTCAGACACATTCACACATTTTTAAATTATTACGACTCCAATTAAGAATTGGAAAACTGTTGCAGCTAAAATATGGGGAGTTATTCGGTGGGGGGGTCATTTTCTACATTTATAAATGTCAGTTTCAAACTAAATATTTAAAGCTGCTGTCTGGAGAATATATAACAAGTTTTAGCAAAACAAAACATTTATTTATAAAAGCAAAATAAAAGAAAAGCTGTGGCTGGGTCCTCCTGGAAAGAAGAAGAAAAGTTAAACAGAACCAAACTCCAGTCCGGAAAAAATGCAATACTTACACAAACACTTTAGGGAGCAAGAAAGAAAAATCACCCTCAACAGGGGAAGAATAGCCAGAGGCAAACAAAGGAGCAATTAACTCAAAACAATCAAGGCAACAAACAAAAAACACCCTTCTTCACTAAGGAGTGACAAATTTGAAGGGTCACACTCCTACACAAAGGTCCGTGACAAGCGCCTTCCTTTCACTAAAGGAATAGACGTGCTACTGCAGCTAGAGGCAAGGCAATTTTATTTGTATAGCACACTTTAAATTAAAAAGTAAAAGAAACACACATTACACATGATACATAATAAAGTAAGAGAGCATGAACACATTTCATACATCTGACATCAAGCATTTACTCAAAGGCAATTCTAAATCTTCATGTTTAGTTCTGAGTCTAGGGATGTTTAGTAGGCTAGAGTTGGAGGACCTGAGTGGTCTTGGTGGTTGGTACCATGACAACAGGTCTTCAACATATTTTGGTGCTAAGCCATGTAATGATTTATAAACTAGTAAAAGTATTTATAAGTCTATTCTCTGAGCTACAGGGAGCCAGTGTAAGGACTTTAGAACTGGGGTGATGTGCTCTACTTTCCTGGTTCTAGTGAGGAACACGAGCAGCAGCGTTCTGGATCAGCTGCAGCTGTCTGATTGACTTTTTAGGCAGACCTGTGAAGACGCTGTTGCAGTAATCAATCCGACTAAAGATAAACGCATGGATGAGTTTTTCTAGGTCCTGTTGTGACATCAGTCCTTTAATCCTAGAAATGTTCTTCAGGTGATAGAAGGCTGACCTTGTTATTGACCTTTATGTGACCCTGGAGGTTCAGGTCTGAGTCCATTACTACACCTAGATTTCAGGCCTGATCAGTAGTTTCTAGCTGTATTAACTGAAGCTGTGTGCTGATTGTTGATCGTTCCTCCTTGGGTCCAAAAATAATTACTTCAGTTTTGTTTCTATTCAGCTGGAGAAAGTTATGGCCCATCCATCCATTTATTTGGTCAATGCATTTACCTAGGGTTTGAATGGGTTCAGTCACCTGGTGACATTAAGTAATGTAGAGCTGAGTATCATCTGCAGTTATGGTAGCTAATGTTATTGGTTGTTACAATCTGGGCTAGTGGGAGCATGTAGATATTAAATAATAGGGGCCCTAAGATGGAGCCCTGGGGCACCCCAGATGTGATTTCTGTTCGTTCTGATGAAAAGTTTCCTATTGAAACATAGAAGTCCCTGTTCTTTAGGTAAGACTCGAACCAGCCAAGTCCTGTACCAGAGTGTCCGACCCAGCTCTCCAGTCTCAGTGCTGTGGTTACCACGGAAACCAGACTGAAAAACATCAACGCGGTTTGTCATTGTTATGAAGCCATTTAACTGCTGAAACAGCTTTTTCAATAATCTTACTGATGAATGGAAGATTAGAGATCGGCCTGTAGTTCTGCATTAACGTGTTGTCCAGATTTTTCTTCTTTAGCAGTGGTTTAATAACTGCTGTTTTTAAAGCCTGAGGGAAGACACCTGACAGGAAGGATGAGTTCACTATTTGATTATTAGAGGCATGTGATCAGACCAGAGCTCTCTCAACCACCTGCACACAAGCAGCAACACCACAGTCTGAAAAAGGTCTGACAATCTGGGCAGGCTTGCCACACATTATATACCCTGCCTCAGACCGATTTTGCTAAATTGTGCACAGCTGCACCAGCCTGCACTGTTTGGCAGAGTGAGGGGGAAGAAAAAACCCACATGCACAGAGATTGCACACTTGCAATCTAAATATGTAGTTCCAAACTAAATATTTAGCTTTAAACCAAATATTTAGCTCAGAGCAAAATATTTAAGGAATATGCAAAACCACTTGCCAAACTCAGAGCCTCCTTATACACACAGTGCCTCCTGCTGGTAGTTCGATTCCGTTTATTTAGCGCCAATTCACAACATGTCATCTCAGGAAACTTCTACGGTGGCCGGGAAGTGCAAAACAAAATTACATTAACCTGAAACACTTTTACATTTTTATCGAAACACTTTTACAAATTTAACAAAACACTTTTACAAGTTTCCCGAAACACATTTACAAGTAAAAAAAAACAAAACACTTTTACAAAGACTGCAGGGATGAGGTTGGGGTCGGGACAAGACCAAAGTGGTAACAGTAATGGAATCCATCCTGCCAGCAGCTCAATCTGCAGAGATGTTTTGCCCGTTTTGCGGAATCTATTTTCAAGTTTTAGGGACATTTTGTGGTGATTGTGGACGTAGTTTGGACTTTCTTGGTGATGCAGAGGGAGAAGAGGTCGGTTTTATGGACTGCCTCGTAAAGTATTTCAACAAAGGCCACTCATACAGGGTGATTGTTGACATGATGGAACGGCTTCACAGTGTCCGCCTGTCAACGAAATAAAATAATGCCGGATTCTACCGCAGAAAAAACTATTTATCAGAAGTAGATATCAGAAACGCCATCAGACTGGAACTTCGTGGACCAGGACAGCTGTTTGGCTACAGGGCAATGTAGTTGTAGACAATGTAATTCTGTGTTAACTTCTTTCTTCTTCTTTTTCTGCTTTAATGGCGGTTGGCAACTGATTCCGTTCCTCGCAGTATCACTTCCGGGTCATGTCTTTATAAATGTGTTTTGTTAAATTTGTAAAAGTGTTTTTTGTAACTTGTAAAATGTTTTTCTTTCAACTTGTGAAAAGTTTTCGGTAAATTTGTAAATGTGTTTCGGTAAAAATGTAAAAGTGTTTCAGGTTAATGTAATTTTGTTTTGCACTTCCCGGCCACCGTACACTTCACAAGAAAAGTAATTTCCATTCAGTCATGCATACATTCCTAATAATTCTACTTATTAAACAGCCCATTAAGATGGATTAATTATTCCAATCAGTTTAAAGGTTTTCTATTTTAGGAAACCCAGCAGATTTCATCGAGTCATTGACTTGTAGCATTCACTCCTCATGAATGAACATGTAGCGACAGTAGACAATCGCCTGCGTTGTCATTGACTTCACAGCAATCTCTCATACTGAGCAAGCATGTAGCGACGGTGGAGAGGAAAAACTCCCCTTTAACAGGAAGAAACCTCCAACAGAACCAGGCTCAGTAGGAGCGGCCATCTGCCACGACCGACTGGGGGTTTGAGAAGACAGAGCAGAAACACAGAAGGAACAGAAGATCTGATATAAGAGAACTTTCTATGTTACAGAAAGTAAAAAGTTGATAACAGGACACAGTGGATGTTCAGTTACTGGGAGGATCATCCCAGTCGATGCCCCCCGTCCAACAGGGCATTGCAGCCAAGCAGGATACCAGACCAGGTATATCTTCTATGGAGAGAAAAACACAGAGTAAAGATGAAGTTGACAGTTGAAATAAAAGCAGGTAATGCAATTGGAGAGTAGTAGGAGAAGAAAGTGGCATAGTGGTCAGGCTGTTCTCCCAACAGTCTAAGCCTATTGCAGCATAACTACTGAGATGGCTCAGAATAATCCAGCCCATTGGAATGCGAATATGTTGGTCAGCAGATTGAAAACAGGCTTGATTACTCATTGCAACCAGAATCAATTCATTTAGCTACATGCCCATGTTGCTGACAATCTTGCAGATTGGTATATGAATATGAGCATGAAAGGGTGAAGGTGACTTCTAGTGTAAAAAGGGCTTTGAATGCTCAACATGATTGCATGTAGCACATGCTGTACAGCTTTGCTTATTTGCTTTATATTGTTTATTAATAGGCAATGCTGTGCAGTCTGGATTTTTTCACATTTGTGCAAATTTGTTCTGTTTTTAACTTTTCTCTAAGTCCCTTTCAGTCTCAAATTTCTTTCCTAATTAGTCGATATAGTAGTAGATGTAAGAATGACCTTGTTTAGACAATTTGATATAAAAACAATCAATTTTCTGTGATTTTTTTGCATTTGGATATGTTCATATAACTTTGGACACCCAACCCCCACCCCTCTGAGAATATCAAATGTAGTGTTATTCTTTATCTAGTAGCTGAGGTGTCGTCTCTTGTGTCTGTGTGTCTTCATCCAGATATTGTTGGTCAGTGTCAACGTGACCCTAAAGCGTCTCTGAGGAAGAAATTTGAATGTCTCTATGAAGGCATCGCTACACGTGGAAATAAAACCCTTCTGAAGCAGATCTACACAGAGCTCCACATCACAGAGGGAGGAACTGGAGAGGTCAACCATGAACATGAGGTCAGATGGATTGAAACATCCAGAAACCCAGGAACAACAATCCAGCTAGAAGACCTCTTCAAACTTCCACCTGGAAGAAATAAACCAATCAGAACAGTGATGACAATGGGCGTGGCTGGCATTGGGAAAACAGTCTTAACACAGAAGTTCATTCTGGACTGGGCTGAAGACCAAACCAACCAGGACATTTCCATTCACTTTCAGAGAGCTGAATGCCTTTGAAGATGAACAGTTCAGTTTGGTGAAAATGATTCATAAATTCTTTGAAAACATTAAAGCTGCAGGAATCCGCAACTTTAAAAAGTTCCAGGTTCTGTTCATCTTTGATGGTCTGGATGAGAGTCGACTTCCTCTGAACTTCTACAACAATACGACTGTGACTGATGTTACAGAGTCCACCTCCGTGGATGTTCTGCTGACAAACCTCATCAGTGGGAAACTGCTTCCCTCGGCTCCCCTCTGGATAACCACACGACCTGCAGCAGCCAATCAGATCAAAGATAAGTTCATTGACTTGGTGACAGAGGTCAGAGGGTTCACTGACCCACAGAAGGAGGAGTACTTCAGGAAGAGATTCAGAGATGATAAGGAGAAGGCCAACAGGATCATATCCCACATCATGTGTCACATCCCAGTCTTCTGCTGGATCACTGCTGATGTTCTGGAGGATGAGTTAAAGGTCAGAGAGGGAGAAGAGCTGCCAAAGACCATGACTGAGATGTACATCAAGTTCCTGTTGATTCAGAACAAAAACAAAGAGGAAAAGTATGGAGAAGAAGCTAAACATCCAGACATCAAGAAGATGGTTGAGACTCTGGGAAAACTGGCTTTTGAGCAGCTGCTGGATGGAAACCTGATCTTCTTTGAACGAGACCTCAAACAGAGTGGTATCGAGATTAAAGAGGCTTCTGTGTTCTCAGGAGTGTTCACTGAGATCTTTAAAAAAGAGAGAGGTTTTGGCAACATCTCAGTCTACTCCTTTGTTCATCTGAGCATCCAGGAGTTTCTGGCTGCAGTCTACATGCTCCACTGTTTCACCACCAGGAACACGGAGATGATGAAGAAGTTCCTGGGAAACAACCACAATTCCTCAGCTTTGGATGAGTTCCTGAAGAAAGCCATGGATAAATCCCTCAGCAGTAAAAATGGCCACCTGGACCTGTTTGTCCGCTTCCTTCATGGCCTCTCTGTGGAGTCCAACCAGAGACTCTTAGGATGCCTGCTGGGTTGGACAGAGAACCGTCCAGAAACCATCCAGAGAATCATCAACAACCTGAAGAGGATGAGAAAAACACAAGCATCCCCTGATAGAAGCATCAACATCTTCCACTGTCTGATGGAGATGAAGGACCTCTCAGTTTACCAGAAGATCCAAAAGTTCCTGAGATCACACACCAACTCGAAGGAGAAGCTCTCTATGACTCATTGCTCAGCTCTGGCCTACATGCTGCAGAGCTCAGTGGAGGTTCTGGATGAGTTTGACCTGGAGAAGTACAAAACATCAGAGCAGGGACGACTGAGACTGGTTCCAGCAGTGAGGAACTGCAGAAATGCTCGGTGAGTCCAGATGTCTTCATGGTGTAAAGGCTGACTCAGCACTATTGTCCTTCAGTTTCATCTTCCTTCTTCAGGTTGCTTCTGAATGTTTTTTTTTTAGCCTTTAACTCCGTCCTTCATGCTTTGTACTATTTCAACTATTCAGATATCTAAACGTTCAGCTGATTCAGGACAGCACTGCTGGAGCTGTTCGCTGTATTTTTGAACATCTTGTCAAATACATAATATACATTGTACACAGTATTTCTTTTAGCGAAAGCCCCACACCAAGAACCAAACCCACTCTTTGCACCAATACAAATACTGATTTAACAAACGAATAATCAAACCGTATTTAGTGAGGAGAGAAGGGGGGAAAAAGTGCCTGAACATTACTCCTCTGAAATTGGAATCAGCGAGGGATCCACCGTCCTAATATGATCCAAAGTCGGCAGCCAGGCATCACTTTGTGGACACATCCTCTTATAGCATACCTCATTTTTTCCATGGCCAAATTATGTAAAATGTAAAAAAGGAACATATTTTAAAAGTAGGAGGAGACTTATCTTTCCATTTAGATCTGCCTTTGAGCTAAAACAGTTATAAAGGCAACAAGGATCTTAATATTTTCTTAAAAATGAAGGTGTTGTGGTGTAATGCTAAATGAAGAGATTGTGTCAGGTTCAATGAATTTCCCCTATGTGTTAGAAATACATTTAAATATGGACTGCCAAAAGTATTCCAGTCTCAGGGAAAACAAAAACATGATTCAAAGTGGCTGGCTCATCTTCACTTCTATCATAGAGAGGCTCTATGTCCGGCTTCAATTTAGCCAGTATTGCTTTAGACCAATTCAATATATAAACCACTTTGAACTGGATCACTCGATGTCTTGATATCGAGGATGAATTAACATTTTTCAGAACGTATATCCTCGGGTAATCCTTTGGTCAGTTCCTCTTCCCAAAGTCTTTTCACACAAAGCAAAGGACCCATATAAGTATTTACCACAGTAAACTCGATACCGATTCTAACAGAAATTGGCCAAACTTGATACCATTGTCGATACCATGGCAACATTTTTTGAATAGAGGTTTATGTCTAGTTGAGGGCAAAAAATATGATTGCTTACAATATGACTAATATTTTCGACTTCCATAGTTAGGACAAAACCAATAAGTATTGAGTAATTTAGCCCTAATAAAAAAAAAGTATATATCATTTAAAAGTGTGACTTTCTGTCATTAGTCTTTTTGCGAACCGCTCCAAAAGGTTGCTGTCCTTCACAGTCCCCATGAACTGTCTGACGATCTGGTCTTCAGCTTTAAAGGCCAGATGCTCCCGGACCTCTGCATCATACCAGTTTTACGATCAAGTATGCTGGCACAATATTCGTGCTTCGCCATGGCGGCACGGCACATTCAAAAGACACACCGTGCAGGCAGTATTACCCTGATACGCCGCCACGGTGTGTCTTTTGAAAAGGCCTAATGTTTAATATCCTTTATGAAAGTATGTACTTTTGATTCTGTTTTGCAATTATTTCATTTTAACTGGTTTTCTTTAGTGTACCACTGTTTGCCTCCATTTGTCTGTTAATTTGCTGTTGATACAAATGTTACTAGTGAGGGGCAAATACAGGATCATTCTATGGCAAAATAAATAGGATTTCAAAACAAACATCTTTTTAATTTAATAAAAATAAAACGCAGCTGTCTCACAAAGACAAAGTATGTCCTCCAATCTTTAGTTTTTCTATTTCAATTTAACAGATGAACTCTCACTTTGCATTGCCTTTTCATAGCTTCTGTGTCCATGTGACCTACGGTGTTTTTGGGACCTGTCAAACAAATATACCAGCTCCAAGCATAGTGCCCTCTGAAACACACGTGTTGCGACCGGCACAGTAGGAAGGAATTTTCTTTTGCGGTTTGTCCGTAAAGGCACAATTGAGCTTTGGCATCTTGTAAACAGCAGCAGCGGTGCACTGTCTGTTCCGTCTAGCTCTGGTAAGACGTCAGATGAGAGAAAGGCTGTTGTGTTCCATGCACATCACCAGTCAACTTTTTTCCCCATCAGTCATCAATCTTCTGAAAAATGACAAAAACCCAGACATCAATCTCTGAATGCCATCTGGATGCCCTGGACAGCACATGAAAAGTGGGGAAAAGAGGACATTTGGTCACCCTAACATGCATGTCTTGTAACACCTTAAGACCATCCACAGACCAAGAATTAAAGAAATGATCTGTAATAGGAGTCAAGCTTTTTTTCCAGTAGGGCTGGCCTCAAATCTATATTGCGATATAATCTAAAGCATGTACGGTAACGCTATTTTTTGCGATGTATGCTTTTCTTTATATTTGTCAAAATTACTGTTTATGAACATTCTCCCTTTCCAGATACACTGCAGCAGAACGTCTTCAAGAAAGTTTAGAATGCCATTCAAAGAACACGTATTGTGCAAAATGCATTTTTAAAATATTCAATGTGTTTTTCCCAAAAATGCAACATAAAAATTCAAAACAAAGATGAAGATATTTTAAATAAATTAAAAGCTAAATGCTATTAGAAGAAACACGAAGCCCGCTTTCTTCGTTATTTATACATTTAATAACGCACAAAAATAAAGCTGCACATATTCGAATTAAAAATGCTTCAAGTTCAACAGGTTTTTTTTCTTCCGTTAATGGAAAACGACAAATTTTAAACTTGCAATATGTAGTGTAAAGACTAACACTGAACATCAGTATTTATCCTCGTTGATGACAGCTTGATGACATCATCAAAATCCACAATCATGGTAGGCCGGTATAGTCAAAAAATCTCTACCTTTGGATACATTTATCATTAAATGTATATTTGATAACCCAAGCATTTCAGTTACTGGGGGGAAAATAAAGAAAAGGAGGAACAACAATGCCGCTCATCTATTTATGGAGTATTTTGTTCATATTTCAGTTTTAACCTGTATCCTCTTGGCTTCAGCTCACACACATGTATATATATATATTTTTCAGATTGTGGAACTGCGGGTTGTCAGAGATCAACTGTTCTTGTCTGGTATCAGCTTTGATGTGCAACCCCTCCCATCTGATGGAACTGGACCTGTGCAAGAACCAAGACTTGAAAGATGCTGGAGTGAAGAAGCTCTGTAGTTTTCTTCAGAGTCCCCACTGCAAACTACAGATATTGAAGTGAGACACCATGTTTAAATTTTAGCGCTGATATTTCTGATGTAAAAGTTGTGTTGTCACTAAACTGCAGACATATGGCTGATATTAAACTGATCCTATTATAAATCTGGGGAGATGCAGTTGTTTCTGTGGTGGTCCTTCAGGGGCTCCCTTCTTCTAGGGGGCCTTTGGATGCATCTGGCTCCAATCTTGTTAATGTCTGTGTAAAGTTAGGATTCAAAAACAACCCTACCTATTCTGGATGAACAAAGGCATTGGAGATAAATAAATGGCACTTCGGAGGGATTTGTTTGTGTTTCTTTGACTTCGAGGTGTTTGCTGATTTGTTTGTTGAAACGGAAATGATCATTAAAAAAAAATTACAGCTCATTATTGCTGCGGTTGACAGTGCTGTATCTAACATGAAAAAATTGTTTCCCCTGAGTGAACCGTAAAAATAACCTTAGTTCCCATAACTTAGACTTTCTAAGTGTCAGAAGTAACATGTGTATTTCTTTCCTCCGGTGTTTGTTTGGTCTTTAAGTCTATGATGACCTCTGAGGAAATTTTAGCATCTCCTTGTTGCAGTGGCATGTGTTATAAATTTTTTAGTTTTTTATTGATACCTTACTTCCCTTCTTGGCTTGATGGAAATCTCCTCACACAGGGGAGCCACCCCTTCGCGTCGGAGGTCTCTACCTCCAATCTGTGTTTTCCCAGCACCAGTGGCCCTGATTAGGTGTCATGTCAGTCCTGTCAAGTCTTTCTGCAGATTCACAATACATTTTTCGCTTTTGACTCTTATTTAGTCTGTTTCTTTCGTCAATAATCAATTGTTTTCCAGATTATTTAATACACATATAATTTTAATACTGCAGTTATTTTTGTGTGGCCACTTTTAGATTTTTATTGGATTAGTGAGTGCACTCTTCAAAATTCTCGGTGAATTAAAATTCAGCGCTTCTTCCAGAACATGCCTCCAGGTATCCAAAAATTCTTCCAGCTTTTTAAAGCCAGGTAACCACATCTGGCGAGATGCCAGGGAGCCAAGCCATTTCTGACCCCAAAGGGCCAGGTACGTCTGGGACAAAAGTCGGTAACCTTTAGTCCTCCGGTTTTTAAGCCAGGGAACTACTTCTGACGACGATATCAGGGAACCACAGTTTTCAGCTTATTCAAGCCAAGGGAGTTTTCAACCGGAATCGAAAAAGCTTCATCCGACAAGTGCCGGGAAATCACAATTTGTTTTTACTCCAAGTATTTTAAGTAGTAGGCTGTTCCTTTAATTCTCTGTTTTTTTGGTTTTTACTTTTTCTTTAGCATCAAACTTATTAACAGATGTTTTTTGTGCAATTAGGTCTTGCTTCTGCTCAGGGCTGAACTTAAAATTAATTCTTAAATAATTGCCAGCTGTTTTTGCGTTCACTCAAATTTGGCCCTTTAAGCATGTATTCCAGACACGAAGCTGACATGAATAAAAACATAGGAACTTTCTGACATCACCCAGGCAGCATCTTCACTACACTCTGACGAGAATATTCAAATTATTTTCTTTACCTTAAATGGTAGATTTGTCCAGCCTTCCCGTAAGAGTGAAAATGTCGATGCCGTCCGAGAGACCCGTCAGCCTGGCTTGGCTCGCCATTAATGTTGGTCCAGGTTGACATGCAAGATATTGAGTCAAGTTAAACTAAACAGTCAACACAACTTTAGTTCTGAAATACAGCCTCTGTCGGTTTATTGGTTTATTAGTTTACATACCTTCTCTGAGCAGGACAAAGCATTGATGACCTACAGTTCTGTCGTATTCAAATACGGCAAGCCCCAGACTAGCTCCCTTCTATTATTAACACACAGGTTTTTATACCTAGTAGGGATGGGCATTCGATTAAACTGTCTTCATTGATCATCGGAAGAATTAAAGATAGAATTTCAATTAATCATTGATATTTTTATATTAAAATTCAGTGTTCATAGGCTTAATTAAAATGCAATGAGAATAGAAAAATAGCATGTTTCCTCATTGAGATCTTCATTACAAGCGGGACACGTCTTGTGGCAGTTAAACAGAATTAATTCACAGTAGTTGCACAAAGAAAATATGCGCTATAAGCAGCGGAGCCGACAGCTAAAAGACGGTACTCCTTAACACAACTGATTATTTTTTTCTTCTCCAAAAAAGTAAAAAAAAAGTCATGTTAAATAATAACTTAATTTTATATATATATATATATATATATATATATATATATATATATATATATTATATATATATATATATATATATATATATATATATATATATATATATATATATATATATACTTATATATATATATATATACTTATAGGTCTTATAGTTTTGTGTTACATTTGGCAAAAAGAGTCGAGAAAGAGGATGAGAGAGATCAGCGTACCCAACAATGAATTAGGCTCATTAACAGAGTAAAAAAGACAAAAACAAAAGAAACCCATCCATCCATTTTCTTCCGCTTATCCGGGGTCGGGTCACGGGGGCAGCAGCCTAAGCAAAGAGACCCAGACTTCCCTCTCCCCAGCCACTTGTTCCAGCTCCTCAGGAGGAACCCCAAGGCGCTCCCAGGCCAGCCGAGATAAATAGTCCCTCCAGCGTGTCCTGGGCCTTCCCCTGGGCCTCCTCCCGGTGAGACGTGCCTGAAACACCTCACCAGGGAGGCGTCCAGGAGGCATCCTGACCAGATGCCCGAGCCACTTCAACTGACTCCTCTCGATGTGGAGAAGCAGCGGCTCTACTCTGAGCCCCCTCCCCCAATTGACTGAGCTTCTCACCCCGTCTCTAAGGGAGAGCCCAGACACTCTGCGGAGGAAACTCATTTCAGCCGCTTGTATTCAATTCAATTCAATTCAGTTTATTTATATAGCGCCAATTCACAACAGATGTCATCTCAAGGCACTTAACAATAAGTCATTTCAATACAATTATACAAACATTCCAATCAGTTAAAAAGTTTCCTATTTAAGGAATCCCAGCAGATTGCGTCAGTCATTGGCGTGAGGTTGGGCAGATTTCCAACCACAGCAATCCTTCAGCAATCCCTCATACTGAGCAAGCATGTAGCGACGGTGGAGAGGAAAAACTCCCCTTTAACAGGAAGAAACCTCCAACAGAACCAGGCTCAGTAGGAGCGGCCATCTGCCACAACCATCTGGGGGTTTGAGAAGACAGAGCAGAAACACAGAAGGAACAGAAGATCTGATATAAGAGAACTTTCTTTGTTACAGAAAGTAAAAAGTTGATAACAGGACACAGTGGATGTTCAGTTACTGGGAGCATCATCCCAGTCGATGCCCCCCGTCCAACAGGGCATTGCAGCCAAGCAGGATACCAGACCAGGTATATCTTCTATGGAGAGAAAAACACTGAGAGAAATCAAAGTTAACAGTCGAAAAAACAGAATGTACTGTAATACAACTGGAGAGTAGTAGGAGAAAAGGAAGTAGCAGAGTGAAGAAAATTGGTCAGTCTGTCCTCCAGCAGTCTAAGCCTATAGCAGCATAACTACAGAGATAGCTCAGGATGACCTTAGCCACTCTAACTATAAGCTTTATCAAAAAGGAAAGTTTTAAGCCTGGCCTTAAAAGTAAACAGAGTGTCTGCCTCACGGACTAAAGCTGGGAGCTGGTTCCACAGGAGAGGAGCCTGATAACTAAAAGATCTGCCTCCCATTCTACTTTTAGAGATCCTAGGAACTACAAGTAAACCTGCAGTCTGAGAGCGAAGTGCTCTTTTAGGAACATATGGAACAATTAGATCTCTGATGTATGATGGAGCTTGATTATTAAGGGCTTTGTATGTAAGAAGAAGGATCTTAAATTCTATTCTGGATTTAACAGGGAGCCAATGAAGGGAAGCTAAAACAGGAGAAATGTGATCTCTCTTTTTAATATTCATCAGAACTCTTGCTGCCGCATTTTGGATCAACTGAAGGCTTTTAATGGCATTTTGTGGACTTCCTGATAGTAAAGAATTACAGTAGTCCAGCCTTGAGGTAACAAATGCATGGACTAGTTTCTCAGCATCACTCCTGGACAGGATGTTTCTAGTTTTAGCAATATTCCTGAGGTGAAAGAAGGAAATCCTAGAAACCTGTTTAATATGGGATTTAAATGTCAAGTCTTGGTCAAAAATAACGCCGAGGTTCTTTACGTTATTACTGGGGGCCAATTTAATGCCATCCAGATGAAGTGATTGACTAATCAGTTTCTGTTTAAGAACTTCTGGTCCAAAGACAGCAACTTCTGTCTTGTCAGAATTTAAAAGCAAAAAGTTTAGGGTCATCCATGCTTTTATGTCTTCCAGACATGCCTGTAATCTACCTAACTGACTGGGTTCATCAGGATTTATGGATAAATATAGTTGTGTATCATCGGCATAGCTGTGGAAATTTATCCCATGCTGTCTAATGATTCTACCAATTGGAAGCATATATATGGTGAAAAGAATTGGTCCAAGGACAGAACCCTGTGGAACTCCACAAGTAACCCTTGAGAGTGAAGATGATTTATCATTTAGATGAACAAACTGGAATCTATCAGACAAATATGATTTAAACCAGCCTAGTGCTGTTCCTTTGATCCCTGCAACATGTTCAAGCCTTTCTAAGAGAATATTATGATCGACTGTGTCAAAAGCAGCACTGAGATCTAACAAAACCAGAACAGACACCAGTCCATTATCTGAGGCCATGAGAATATCATTAGTAACCTTCACCAGTGCTGTTTCAGTGCTATGATGAGCTCTAAAACCTGACTGAAACTCTTCAAACAGCTCGTTACTGTTTAGATGTTCACAGACTTGATTAGCAACTATTTTCTCAAGGACTTTGGATAAGAAAGGAAGGTTAGATATAGGTCTGTAATTCACTAAGTCATCTTGATCAAGGGAAGGTTTCTTGAGTAAAGGTTTAATTACAGCTATTTTAAATTCCTGTGGTACGTATCCGTTTACTAAGGATAGATTCATCATATCCAAAATGGGGCCAGGAACCAAATGGAACACTTCTTTAAATAATTTGGTTGGAATTGGGTCCAACATACAAGTTGAAGGTTTAGATGAGGCTAGTATTTTTGATAATTCCGAAAGCTCGACTGAATCAAAACAGCCTAAGCACAACTGAGGTTCTACAGTTCTTTCCGATACTGACTCATTTACTGAGGAAGAAGTAATCATGTTTGGGAGGGTGCCAATGATTTTATTTTTAATAAAATTTATTTTATTTATGAAGAATCTCATAAAATCATCACTGCTAAGAGCCGGGGGAATAGTTTGCTCAACAGAGCTATAACTCTGTGTAAGTTTGGCAACTGTACTAAAAAGAAACCTAGGATTGTTTTTATTCGCCTCTATTAATGATGAAAAATATGCTGTTCTAGCTTGTCGAAGGGTCTTTTTATACAGCAGTAGACTGTTATTCCAGGTTAAATAGGAATCCTCTAGATGTGTAAAGCGCCATTTTCTCTCCAACTTCCTAGTATTCTGCTTTAAAGTACGCAACTCTGCGTTGAACCAAGGAGTCAGCCTCCTATGGCTAGCCCACTTTCTTTTTTAAGGGGGCTACACTATCTAATGCCAAACGCAATGAGGACGTAACGCTGTGAACCAGACCATCAATTTCTGAAGGGTTAGAGAGAGAATTGCTGCCATCCACTGTGTTACTCTGAGACACTGAGGAAAGTAAGAATGGTACAGATTCTTTAAAAATTGTTACAGCATTGTCTGATAAAGTTCTACTATAATGAAATTTTCTTTCAGATTTAAGATGGTCAGTTAAAGTAAATTCAAAAGTTATCAAGAAGTGGTCAGACAGGACCGGGTTATGTGGGTGGACTGTTATTTCCTCACACTCAATACCGTATGTCAGTACAAGGTCCAAAGTGTGTTTACCTGAGTGGGTCGATCCCTGTACTTTTTGAGTAAAGCCAATTGAGTCTAAAATAGCATTAAAGGCTGCATTTAGGCTATCACTTTCAGTATCCACATGAATATTGAAGTCCCCCACTATAATAACCCTATCAGTATTTAATACTATATCAGATAAAAAATGTGAGATCCGATCCAAGAATTGAGAGTAAGGGCCTGGTGGACGATACAAAACCACAAACAAAAATGGTCTTAATGTTTTGCAACTTGGATGAGGAAAATTAAGGGTTAGATGCTCAAAAGAACTGTAGCTATCAATTGGTCTGGGACTAATTAGTAAATCAGAACGGAAAATGGCTGCAACTCCTCCTCCTCGCCCAGTATTTCTAGGAATGTGAAAATTTAAATGACTGGAAGGAGTTGACTCATTTATACTGACATAATCCTCCTGCTGCAACCAGGTTTCTGTGAGACAAAGGAAATCAATGTGATTATCACAAATCAAGTCATTTACTAACAAAGTCTTTGAGGAGAGAGATCTTATGTTTAATAAACCACATTTAATAGATTTATTTTCAGTCAAAGTTGTATTTATTTTTATGAGATTTCCATAATTTGCTTTTGTTGGCTTAACTTTTAATCCATTTAATTTTGGCCGTGGGCAAGACACTGTTTCTATAGGGTAATGGGTAGGTAACAGTACAGAAGCAGCAGAGAGGTGGGTTAAACTACGACTCTGCTTCCTGGTCTGGACCCTGGGTTGTCAGTGTTTTGGAGGACTAATAAATTCGGCCATATTCCTAGAAAGAAGAGCTGCTCCATCCAAAGTGGGATGGATGCCGTCTCTCCGGATCAGACCAGGTTTTCCCCAAAAAGTTATCCAGTTATCAATGTAGCCCACATCGTTTGCAGGACACCACCTAGACAACCATTGATGGAATGACAGCATGCGGCTAAACATGTCGTCACTGGTCCGATCAGGCAGCGGACCAGAAAAGATTACCGAGTCTGAAATTGTTTTGGCAAACTTACACACCGAAGCAACACTCATTTTAGTGACCTCCGATTGGCGTAACCGGGTGTCATTACCGCCAGCGGGAATAACAATTTTACTGTATTTACGCTTATCTTTAGCCAGCAGTTTCAGGTAGGATTTGATGTCGCCCGTTCTGGCCCCTGGCAAACATTTGACTATGGTCAATGGTGTCTCTAATGCCACGTTTCTGACTATGGAGCTGCCAATTACCAGGGTCGGCTTCTCAGCGGGTGTGTCGCTGAGCGGGGAAAATCTGTTAGAAACGCGGACCGGTTGGTGGTGGCCCGGGGGCTGGTGGCCCGGGGGCTGGGTCCTAGAACTATGCTTCCTACGTACCGTCACCCAGCCGCCTAGAGGTCCCGGCTGCGCGGGCTCTACCGTAGGACAGCTAGGGGGTTCTATCCTTGTTGGCTCCGCGCTGGCTAATGGGCTTCGGCTATCTGCTGGTTTTTCAACAGCGCGGAGCCGTGCTTCTAATTCTGATACCCTCGCCTCCAAAGCTACAAAAATATTACATTTATTACAGTTACCATTATCACTAAAGGAGGCAGGGAAGTAACTAAACATCTGACAGAGAGAGCAAGAGAGAAGAGAAGAGTTAGAGACAGGAGAGAGAAGAGTAGCCATAGCCGCAATGAAGCTAAGCTAACTGAGCTAGCGAGACCTTCCACCCAAAGAAAAACTGTGTGAAACACGAGGAGTTCCCAAAACGTAAAGTACACCACCACAAAATGTGTGTTTTAGTGTGATTGTGTGTTAAAATAACTTAGAAAGGCCTCAGCACAGAGAAAATAAGATCAATTCAAGAGCGTTTGAACACCAAAACAGCTCCACGGACCACAGCAGTGACAACAGGAAATGACGCAATACGGCTTACCCCGTCACCACAACAAGTATCCGTGTATGTATGTATCCGTGATCTCGTTCTTTCGGTCACCACCCAAAGTTCGTGACCATAGATGAGGGTAGGAACGTAGATCGACCGGTAAATCGAGAGCTTCGCCTTTCGGCTCAGCTCTCTCTCTCACCACGACAGACCGGTACAGCGCCCGCATAACTGCAATCCGTCAATTGATCTCCCGTTCAATTTTTTCCTCATTCGTGAACAAGACCCCCAGATACTTAAACTCCTCCACTTGGGGAAGGACCCCATCCCCGACCCGGAGGAGGCACCCCACCCTTTTCCGGCTCTAGACCATGGCCTCGGATTTGGAGGTGCTGATTCTCATCCCAGCCGCTTCACACTCGGCTGCGAACCGCTCCAGCGAAAGCTGTAGATCACGTTCCGATGAAGCCAACAGGACCACGTCATCTGCAAAAAGCAGAGACCTGATCCTGAGGCCACCGAAACGGATCCCCTCAACGCCTTGGCTGCGCTTAGAAATCCTGTCCATGAAAGTTCTGAACAGGATCGGTGACAAAGGGCAACCTTGGCGGAGTCCAACTCTCACTGGAAACAAGCCCGACTTACTGCCGGCAATGCGAACCAAACTCTGGCACCGGTCGTACAGGGACCTAACAGCGCGTATCAAGGGGCCCGGTACCCCATACTCCCGGAGCACCCCCCACAGAGCCCCCCGAGGGACACCGTCGAACGCCTTCTCCAAGTCCACAAAACACATGTAGACCGGTTGGGCGAACTCCCACGCACCCTCCAGGACCCTGCTGAGGGTGTAGAGCTGGTCCAGTGTTTCACGGCCAGGACGAAAACCAGATTGTTCCTCCTGGATCCGAGGTTCGACTATCCGTCGGACCCTCCTCTCCAGAACCCCAGAATAGACCTTACCAGGGAGGCTCAGAAGTGTGATCCCCCTGTAGTTGGAACACACTCTGTGGTCCCCCTTTTTAAACAGGGGACCACCACCCCGGTCTGCCAATCCAAGGGAACTGCCCCCGATGTCCACGCAATATTGCTCCTGTCATCAGCAGAAGGTGAGTTCCTCTTCCTGTATTTAAATCACAGCTCAAAACTAGGGCTGTGAAACGATTCATTTTTTTAATCGCAGTTAATCGCAGAAGCTTCATAGTTAACTGCGATTAATCGCGGTTTGAATTGCACGTGTAAAATTCTGTTATTTTGCACATCAAGCCTGTTCTAAGCCCATAATGTATCTTACCAGAGTTTTCATTGGGAATCAAATGAACACATAAAAATTTCCTTTTTGACCTTTTTTTATTTAAAAAAAAGGGCAATGTAGACCAACTTCCAAATATTAGGAGGAATAAAGTAACGCAGTGCTTACTTTGAGAGATTACATTTATCAGGCCACTCTCTTAAGCTACTTCAAAAATAAGCAATAACACCATTAGCAAAACAAACATAAAATTCCTAGCTAGAAATAACAACAATCAAGTGATATGTAACACTGGTAGGAAATTTCTAACTCGCTTATGACAAACCGAACGGTCTAAAACATTGACGCCACAGCGGGATATTTGTAACATTTTCTAGCTTTAAATGAAGAATGTCATCCTTGTAATTAACCTGTGCTGCACATGGATGAAAAAAAAAGAGTCCAAATGACAGTAAGATAAAATATATAGATATAAAGATAAAAATATTGCACTCATTGGGCATGAGATTCAGAACTATCTGAGTTCTAAGTTGTCCCTCTTATTTCTTTCCTTTAACCCAACTGCTAACACACACCATGGTGACATGAGCAGTGGACAGTGCTGCTCTTTTTTTGCAAGATGTGACCAGAGAGTGAGAACAGTCTTTCACACGGTACCGTTGTTGCAGGTGTAGCCAGATATTTTTGTGCCAGAGGTTCCAAGGTTGGGTAGGCCGTTGCGTGTCCAGACCCCCATTCCAATGGACAGTCATAGATGGAGATGCTGGGCTCACCTCTGTACCGATCCACAGACGTGTCAGATGCTGGGTCTTCTTCGTCATCTGAATCTGATGCAGCAGCTAACAGAAAGTGCATCTTCTGTTTAGGTGGACCTGGCTCAGGTTCTCTGAGGCTCAGGCTGCTGGGCACTCTCTTCTTTAATCAACTTCCAGACTTCCTCCCTTTCAGATCTGGGAAGGCATTTCAGATCCTTAAACTTCGGGTCAAGCGCTGTTGCCACTTTCAACCACTGCACATTGGTGCTTTGTTTTCGCTTTGATAGGTCAGATGTGAAGACCGCTTTAAACCGGAGCACATAACCTGGATCATCGTCAGAACCAGTCATCAACCGGAACAAATGACACAGTGCAGGCAGGACCACGGAGCAGGATATGTACTGTTCTCCTCCCAAAAGCTCAGTCACATACCTGCCAAGAAACGTAAAGTTTCCCCAGGAGCTTCTAATTTTAGCAATAACTAAATGATTAAAGAGAGGATAATAAATAAGTCACATTTTAATTTTCAACCAAACAAATCAAAAATATGTACCTGCATGGTTCAAAGAGTGTTTCAAGCTTTTCGATCTTCTCCAGTTCTGCATTAGTCAGCATGGCTGGTGTGCCTCTTTGTTCATGGAGTTAGAGTGTAGCCTTGACAACGTCCTTGTTTCTCAGAGGCCGGGTGATCATGCTGAGGGTGGAGTTCCACCTGGTGGAAACATCTTGGACGAGGGGCTCCTGTGGCTGTCCCAACTGCTCTTGTTGTGCGCGCAGTTCAGCTGCATTTGCTGGACTATGCTTAAAATGTCCAACCAATTAGCGGCATTTTGCCAAGACATTCTTTAGACCACATAGTGATCGATCTCTGTGCGCAAACTGTGCGCAACGCACGGCATGTGCTCGTATGGCGGGAGTCTTGCTGCTGCTGTCATATTACGCGCACCGTCGGTGCTAATTGTTGTCACCTTCCCCGCAATTTCCCACTGCTCTGCAACTTCAGGAAATTGTTCGGCACATGTTTCTGCAAAGTGACGTTCTTCTGAGTGTTTAACCGTCAGAGCAAACGAATGCAACTTCCAGTCAGCGTCTATGTGGTGCGCAGTAACTCCGAGATAGTTCTGGTTACTTACTGACGTCCAATGATCCCCGGTTAATGCCACAGCGTTTGCATTTGGCAGGAGATTGATTTTTAGATTGTTTCTCAGTTTCATAAAGCTCCTCTATGCGAGCAACAATTGTTCCCCGCGATGGTAACGTGTAAGCCGGGTCAGAACCTGCCAACCTGATTACATCCCTGAGACCCGAATCTTCAACAATGTTGACTGGTCTGCAGTCAGTTGCCACCCATCTGTCGATCGCTGTAGTTAACTTCTTTTCACCCACGGGTGTGCTGCGACGCCCGCACTCAGGAATAGTTCTTAGTTACCCGCTCCAGGCGAAACAGCCAGGTGTTTCACCTGACGCCTCCCCGAGAAGCGAGCTGCAGCCCCGCCTAAAGCCGCGTTTAGACTTTAGACTTGACGTGCTCCGATGGTAGCTGAACTCTTTGAAACAAATCCTTCATTGTACCTTAGTGTTGTCAACAGAACCGTCTGATTTAAGAAAAAAGTTAAACAGGCCGTTTAAAACTCGGTAGCACGTTTTCTATCCATCACCTTTTACCGCTTCACAAACCAAAGAGGCTAATTATGGGGTGGTCAAAGGGACAAAACGGCTTACCTTTGAAATGCGATTTTAAAAAAATAACGCGTCATTGATTGTTTTTAACTAATCGCGATTAATGCATTAACGCTGACAGCCCAACTCAAAACACATCTATTAAAATTGGCTTATTCACTTTAGACACTGATTTTAATTGTCCGGTCTACTGATCTACTACACTATACTACTACTATTTTTAACTACTACTACTACTTGATAAAAAAAAAAATTCTTTTAACTTTGTCATCACTGTAAGTTGACCTTGGGTTTTAGAAAGGTGCCCTCAAATAAAATGCATTGTTATTCTCTTGGAGGCCTGTCCTTTGCCCATCACGTTTCTCCTATAGGAGACTAATAAGCGTACCTTGATCTTGACCTTCACTTGTCATAATAACACGCTCTGGTTCTTGTTTTCTCTTTAAATCAGTTTTACTACATCAAGTATTGGACATCAGCTCATCATGTTTCTGTTACTTTTACATTCAGGGAAATTAGTTTCATACATGTTTATTATTTTGTTCATATTGTTTTTTTATTCTTTATTCAGATTGGAGTGTTGCAGTTTGTCAGAGGTCAGCTGTGCTTCTCTGGTCTCAGCTCTGAAGTCCAACCCCTCCCATCTGACAGAACTGGACCTGAGCTGGAACGACCTGAAAGATGCTGGAGTGAAGGAGCTCTGTGGTTTTCTACAGACTCTTGATTGCAAACTACAGATACTGAGGTAAAACACCATATTTTAGTTCAGTGCTGATATTTCTGATGTGAAAGTTGTGTTGACACTAAACTGCAGACATATGGCTGCTATTCTACTGATCCGCTCAAGAGGATCTTCATGGTAAAGTTTTTCTTCTTCACTGGTTTGGTCCAGTTAAAGTTTTTTTGTTTTTTCAAACTTCCTCTCATGATTTATTAGATAATAACCAGAAAACATGAAACAATGAGTGTAGTTTTAGTGTGGGGTTGCTGCTATTATCCAGAACTTCCCAGAAACCAGTGAATTTAGAGCTGATAACACAGCAATTTTCCACTCTTATTCCCAGGAACACTATTTAATAATGATAAGTCAACATAGGCAGCAGTGTGAAACTCAGGAAGAATCCCAGATACTTACTAATTTACTACGGTATGAGCTCGTGATGCTGCTGCTGCAACTCCCAGCAACATCTACTTGGAAGCTTGACTGATCTGACTGGCAGGTGGAGGCATTGCTAGATTTTTGGTGTCCCTGCCCATCAGTGTTAGTAGCTAAATGTTTGGGTTTTCATCCAGAGGATTTCTCGCTTGTTTTAACAGCCTGTGGTCAAATGGTTTGATTAGAAATGATAAAAACAACTGAGGAAGATCACAGAAAAGAAAAATGTCATTTCTTTTGGGTTTTTTATCTCTTTAAAACCTTCATAAGATGTTTCAGCATTTTACACAAGATGACTTATAAATAGTTCAGTTCATATTTCTAGGAATAATTTATTATAATTCAGCTGAAAAACAAAGTTCATATTTTCTATTCTAATAAATATGTTCCTTAGTTTGTCCCTGGACTTTAGGGACAGTGTTTAATTTAGTCCGTCTGTGTAATTGTGTTGGACCCCTGGTCTAAAATCAGAACAAGACAGCATTCGGACCCCCAGTGTGTATAAATCTCCCTCATGTGAAGCAGGTCAGAAAGGATTCAACCCAGTTTAGGAAAGTGAGTTTCAGCTCCTGGAATCTGTCTGACAGGAACAAATGTATAATCATTGATTGATGCTTCAACTCTTATCTACGGCTCTGGAATGATTTATTGAGTAAATACTCCTACAAAATGTCACACTACCAGGTTCTGGTTCCCTGTTTCAGCTCTTAAAGTCAGTTTTACCTTAAATATCCACCATGACATGTTTTTATGGCTGTGGAATAATTTAAATAGTTGAATTCATATGCATTAATCTACATTAGTTAATATTTCCTTCAGAAGACCCTCCTGAATTTGTTTTCAGCGAAGCTTAAATAATTTGGCTGCAGAAGCTGAGTTTGTATTGATAGAGTTGCTGGTGGAGAATTTCAGGTTCTTTTCACTTCTAGTAGACTCTGTTCGATTGGGGACCAAAATTCATCATTGCAATTTGTCTTTTTATTTTGGGATGGTGCGGTTTGCATTTACACTCCACTTTGTCAAACAAACTAAAGCTTTTGAGCAACATGTTACCTTCTTGCCTGTGATTGTGCTGCACCAAAACGCACTCAACACAGGGACACATCCACAACTACGTTGCAGCAATTGGCTCAGCATGAGCAGAAACAAGACAGAGTTGTTGTTGTGTGGCTGTTTATGTTGTGTTTACCCAGAATGCCATGCGCTGTAGTCCACTACCTAGTTTTGGAGCGCCCCCGGCCCGCTTGGCATTCACATATGCAATCAGACTACAGCCGAGTTCACTTCAAATTATGACTTATGTCTTTAGACAGACCAGAGTCTTGCTTTCTTGAGAACTCTTTAACTGGTTCTGTTGGACTGTTAACCTGCATCCTGTTGGCTTCAGCTCACATGTTTTTATTCTGTTTTATTCAGATTGAAAGGATGCAGTTTGTCAGAGATCAGCTGTGATTATCTGGTCTCAGCTCTAAAGTCCAACCCCTCCCATCTGACACACCTGGACCTGAGAGGAAACAACCTGAAGAAGGCAGATGTTCAGCAGCTGAAGGATCTTGTAAAGGATCTGAGGTCAGTAGATGGTTGAAGTGAGTCCAGCTGCTGTCAGCAGTATTGAGCTAAACCCAGTTTGAATCACAGCAAAGATCCAGTGTTTCCAGTAAAGCTGCAGCTTCTCAGTGGGAGGAGAATGGTGACAGGCTTCTTGATTGGACACAGAGACAACAATGAGCCAATCAGATGAGCCAGAAGCTTGTTGTGTTCATGTCTGCAGGACATTTACACTTAGTCATTTAGCAGATGTTTTTATCCCAAGCAAATGAGTAACCTAACCAGCATAAACTAGGTCAGGGTCACACAGAGTAATTATGCGCTGTGAGAGAGAAAAATGTCAACTGTAACCAAAAATAATAATATATATATATATATATATTAGCCCAGGCGCTGACCAGACCACCTGTTCCTCCCAGACCCCAACTCCTCATGGCCAATAGCAAACAGGGGTGTGGAAAGACCCCTAGCCTCCCTCCTGCTCGGGTGTTGTGTTGATGCGTGTTGTTATGATGTGCGTTTAAAACAGAGGGGTGGGATGTTGGGAAGGCAGCCACACATCCTCCGCCATTCCCCAGCGGATATGGAAACGCCTCCCTGCACCCCAGTGATGTGCCTACCCCCCAAAGGGCCTACATGAGTGGTAAAGTGATGGAGTGGGACAGAGGTGTCAGGAGATGGTGAGGGAAGGACTGGGGGACAAAATGCCTTCCCAGGGAGCCAGCTCCCCCACTGACTCCAAACGGCACCTGTGTTCACCAAGATCCACCGAGGGAGGGATACCCTGACGCATTCAACCCGACGCCCATGGCAGCACCACCACCAAGCCCCACGGAGCCCAAGGCACTCCCTCCGGCCCATCCCAGAAGAAGATCTTTACCCACCCCAACATTCAGTCTACTATCAGAGCACAAAAGACATTAGACACACAGGATGAGTTCAGCTCCCTGCACAACCACCCCGTGTGGGGGTGAACACCTGTAGCTAGATGGTAGTGAAGGAGGCCCAAAGCCCCACCCACGCATCGAAGGCCCCCGTGCCCAGAGAGGAACCCAGCAAATGCACCGGCCCAAAACCCCAGTGAAATGCCCACCCGGACCAGGAACAGACAGATTCAGGTTTCTGTCAGAGATAGGAGTTGAAGACTGGATTGTGCTGCAAAAGCAGATATGAAATCAGACTTGTTGACAGCAGATGGACAGTTCTATAGGCCAAGAGAAAAGGAAGAAAGACTAGAAAAATTGTGAGTAAGATTTATAAGGTTAGGAAGGTGTCGCTGTCTGACAACAGGAATTTGTTGGAAGCACATTCTGGGGTTAAACGAGACAGAAAAGTAGAAGAGGGAAAGAAAATGGAGAAGAAACTCGCTCTTTTCCTTGCTCAGTGGAATCTCACAGTAGACTGGCTGGTCTTTACAAAAGAGGGCTGACGCTCCAGCACAGAGGCCAAATAAAGAGGGAACAATCAGTTAATGCACAACAGCTTAAGCCGCCCCTTTGGTGTAGCCAAACAAAGTAGTGTGGCTTTGTTGGTGGAAAAGGTGTGAGAAGTGGTTCAATAGGTTATCCAACAACTGATACCGACCACGGTCACATGGTAAAACCCCCCGAAACAATAGCCTTGGTCAAGGAAGCAAGTTAAGCCCTTCTTCCATCTGGATTCTATCTGCCAGCCTTCCAACATGTATAGAGACAGTGGTCCTCATTCATCAAACTGTGGAAGCATCAGATCTGATCTCAGATCTGTTTGTTCTCTCATTTCAACAGGAAACAACTGATCAGTTTCATCTTTGTCACAGATCTGAGATCAGTCTGACTGCAGCCTGGAAATCACTGGCTCTTATTTCACAAACCATGGTTCCATTTAGTAACCATGTGGTGTTTCTACAGAGCAGAAGCTCTGCTGAAGTCCACTCATCACATCTGGACGTGTGTCCTTCTGTCCTTAGCTTCATCCAGATGTGTTCAGGGACAGCCTCCATGTTTATTAGTCAGCTGATCATTCAGAAGCAGATGAGATGTTCATCAACAGCCAGAGTTTGTGTGTTTAGATGGAGCAGCAGGAAATCCATCACTACAGTGTTGGTGCAGTAATGAAGCCTTCATGACTCAGCAGTTTGTTTCCACTGTGGACTTGAGTGAAACCTGCAGAGGAAGCAGACTTGATGCTAAAAGTGTGTGCAGGTGTGTGAGCCTGGAGCTCAGTGTGTTCACTCCAACATGTTAACATGAGAGCTGAAAGGAAGCTGGCTACGCTCCACAGCTGCTCTTTCTACTGGATGTGCTGCATCACTGACTGACAGCTGATGGAGGGAGGCTGGAAACACTCACTGATCTCCTCTCTTCTTCCTTCTTCTCTCTGCAGGTGGAAGGATTGATAATCTTTGCTACAGGAGAGAAGCTGATCTGTGTCCTGATGATCCTCAGAGGTTGAAGCTGCAGCAGTTTGAGTTTAAAGAGACTCTGACTGGATCATGATGATGAACTCTGAGCTGAAAGATTTTCTTCCTTGTTGGTATTCATTTTTCCTCATAGCTGACTGAACAGACTGCATTTCCCAGCATTCCAAGTAGTTGCGTCGGTGGATGACTTCACGAAAGCTTTTAAAAATAAGCCACACACAACACTCTTTGTCTTTCCATACAAACGCTACTTGTAGATGGAAGCACAACTGTCATGCCTGGATCAGGACAGGGAAGAAGACTTTAACAGCTTAAACAGCTTTTGATCCTTCTGTCTGTGCATCCGGGAGTGTTTCTATTGACGACCGAAACTACGATCAGCGCAGTTATCAGAGAAGACGGCTGAAGCCAATCGCTGAAGTTGACTCATGGCTTTGCATTCCAACAAACTGAACCGCTAGGTTCTAAAGAACCTGTTTGGACTTTATCTTTTCTTTTTCCTAGGACCGGAATTTGATTGCTGCCTGGGGAGCGATCATGCAGCGAACTGCGTCAAAGTATGACCGAAGCTATTTATTCCATTTTTCTCTATATGTGTCTGGGCAGGTTTCAGTCGTTCAAAGTGATGTGAAGTTCTACCTTCATGTTTTACAGCGTGCGTTTATTTGGACTTTGAATTCAGGTGAACTCCCAGAAAGGATGATTAGAATAAAAGCAAGTTTTAAAAATATTTTCTGTCATTTTAAATTTCTTTTGACCCTGAAATCTTTTGAAAATGAAATCAATAAAAAATCGGAAATCTGATTTGGCATCACACAAATTGTAGATTTAATTTTTAAGCCATATCGCCCTGCCCTACTGGGCAGCGGTAATATTTAAGGTTACAACAATTTAGATATTTCATAAGTGGTTTGATGTGCGTTGAACACTGAACCTGCTGTTTTCACCGAAGCTGCTAATCGCATCCTGTGAACATTTTTGCTACGCTTACACTGATTCATTCAGAGCAGAATTCAACTGTTAATTTGTACAGCTTAACAAATGAATAGTTACTCCTCTTTCTTTGTTTTGTCTCCTTACTGCACACACAATGTTTGGACTCATTGCACATCCCTGGACACCATTAAGACCATGTGGTCCTTTTGTCTATCTCCAGGCTAAACCTTAACCCTTTGTTAGACCACATGGTTGGAGAACCCAACCCCGCCCCCCATTTAGCCACACTTTCCCTAACTCTCATCATTACATGCTAAACTATGATTGTTATTGTCTTCTGATGTTTATCATTCTTCCATTCTTGTTTCATTAGCATTACTCATTTGTTAGTTGATTTGACAAGTTTGGATGTGATCCATTTTCTTTGATCAGGTCACTAATTTATTTTGCATGTTGGTAGTGTAGGTATATAATTTCCCTGAAACCTTTGGCTGTAAGGTTGATGTATTTTATTAAGAAATTATACTTTGGAGAGAAGTTGTTTGTGCTTATTCGAGTTTGTGTGTGTGCAATTATGCCATCCCACGGCGTTGATTTCAATGCTTCATAAGAGACGGTTTGGTTCAAGATTCCTTCAGTCGAAGGTGGTGCCCCGAATTACACTACTCACAATAAGTTAGGGATATCGTGAGAGACTCAGTGGATGTCATACATATGGTGTTTGTTTCACTTCAGCTGATCTATTCCAGTCTGTCTAAGTCATCCAATAAGCACGAAATTTCACCAGACTGCAGATTATTCCTGCCACCATGCAAAACTAACCATCAGTTATGTTTTTTTTTAACTTAAGTATGTAACTTTATGTATGTTGTGAGCATGTTTGGTTTTTACTGCCTACTGTAAAACAAATTGGCCCCTGGGGATGATAAAGGTGCAATGGACTCTGAACCTTGAAGTAGGGTTGGCAGCATGAAGGTGGATGATAGACGACAAGGGAGAGAAAGAAGAAGTTACAGCAATCACCTCCACACCTGCTCTGCTTCCTTCAACATCTCCAACCAACACGGTTCCTCAGCTGTTTAAACACGTTTAAATATGACTTTAGAGTTTTCCAGCTCATGCACTACTGATACGAAGGGAAGAAGAAATACACTGTTTAAACACACCTTAATAGGGGGCAGGAGCCAGGGACAGGGACGTTCCTTCTCACCTTAATACGGGACAATTCCGTTTTTTACGGGACGGTTGGCAACCCTAATTCATACAAACACACTAACATTTGTCAGTTCTCACAAAGTGAGATAATAAAACACGATCATTAATGTTCCAGTCTGCTTTGATGCACGGAATGTATAGTGTGGTTTTCCTACTACCCCCATTTGGTAAATAGATGATCACAGTGGAATAGTTAGTATAGCAGAGAAGCTATCCCACTTTCATTCAGACCTATTACAAACCTATAGCAATATCATGTCATTAAATCCTTATCCCGTTAATAAACATATTACAGTATGTAACCATATTCCGTCCGTCCGAAGAAAAAAAGTTGCACTGACTGTTCTAGTTTGTAACAAGCAGCATTGGCCATCAGGCAGGTAGCTAACATAAAAAAAAAATTCTAGCCTACCTGCTCCGGAATTACACCATTTGTACACGACAAGTAGAGCTATTTTATCCAGAGTAATTTCTCACTTACCACTATCTTGTTTTTTCTTATCCTCCTCTTCCTTTTTCTTCTTTCTCTTCCTGATGGATAATTCTGCTTCATTTTGACTCCCGAGGTTTTGTATTTTGCCGCCAGCAGAGATCACAACCTGACTGGCTGCTGTCAGCGACGACTGAGAGGGGCCCCTTTGAGGGGGATCCCGATAACGGTGTCATTGCATTTTACTGCCTTAACTATCAAAGGGGCGCTCACACAGTTTGTCGTTGCATTTTATTCTTAACCAGTCGTTGTCTTGGGGCCCCAGGCCAGCTTGGTTTGCTTGCCTTCTCCCGATGGCCCTGGGTGGAGCCTCAAGGGGGTCATTTCTAGTCAAGTATCAGATCAAGAGAAACGAATAGAGAATTAGGTTGTAACAGAACAGAACAAAGAGAAGAATCTGGATCAGGGTGAGTGTTCTCTTCTTCTTGTTTTCCTCTCAGTGGCTTTTCTCTCTTTGGACTGTGGAGAGAACCAGAACCCAGAGCTCAGGGTGGTTCTGCTTCAGCTTTATCGTGGGGAGTTACACCCTCTATTTCAGGAGCTCTGTGTTTTCTTTGTGTTTGCATCTGTTACCCAAACTAAAAACTGAGTTTGCTCACAGGAATAGATATTTTAACACTCTAGTTGAACAGTTGTTGAGTAAAACTAGTAACACTAGTTTCTCAGTCTTTGTGGCTCAGCTGAGATATCAGGGTGTCTGGTAGGTATTGGATAAACAATACTTCAAGAGAGAATGATTCCCATTAGATTAAAATCCTTTATTCTTCTGATCTTTTAGGATTTCAAATGGATTTAATTTGGCTTCAGTGGCTTTTATCAATAAAAAAAAAACAATGAAATTTTTAGCTTCTGAAGCATGTCACTGTAAAGGACAGGAAATATTAAAGTTTGGTGTCATTTCATCCAGCGGTCCACTAGAACTGAGCTAAACAGGGCCCGATCAGGGACACCCTTGTCCCACATGTCTACTCCACCGCAGTTCAACTATATAAGATAAGATAAGGCAATCTTTATTGTCCACCAAGTTGGAAACTTTCCTTCGGCTTTCTAAAAACACAGAATAAAATACATTCCTGGAATCATAATATCAACAGTTTGTACATCTACATGAGCAGTTTGCACAACATACATTCTTGTCATTATTTAGTTTGGTTAAGAATAGTTATTGCACTGATGAATGCCGTCTTGTAGGGGTGCACGATTTTGACAAAAAATCTAATTGCGGTTTTTCTGACAAATATAGTGATGCGATTTTCGATTTTTACTTTCTATACTTTTAAGTGCATACAACTAAAATTATGAATGAAATATATTGTTACTTTTACAACACAGTCTTGTACAACTTGACACACATGCGAACAATATACAATAACCTAAAAAATATTTATGTGGCCAGGGCCCTCTTCTGGCTTTTGTCTGCTGTTGAACCTGAAAAATCTCTAATATTAACTACATAGTGATTGAGGTAATGAGATTGTTCAATGCTTTGTAATTATTAAATACCTGAACCTAAATACCAAAGAATAATAAGACATACTGGAAATTAACTTAAACAGGTAGCTTAATTTTTTTATTTTTATTGACGAATCTTTGCCATTGAAAAATAGAAAATTAACTCTTATTAGATTTAGATTTACAATTAGAAAACAAAATCTTCTGCAGTCCACTGCCATTTACTAAACATGAAACTGTTATATTGCACACATTTCACAATGAACAAGTCGCCAAAAGTCTCTAGCAACACATGGAAAAGCCGCTAGATTTGTCACTAGTCACTTAAAAAAAAAAAAAAAACGTTGCCAGGGGGGTCGGAAAAGTCGCTAAATATAGTGACAATATCGTCAAGTTGGCAACACTGCTCTGCAAACAAGCTGCTTTCCCATCACCGTTTCTGATTGGCCAGCAAGCCAGACTCAACCATTTTGATTGGTCAATAGGTTTGTCACTGAAATGTCAGGGGCGGGAAAAAAACCTCAGCCTCCTGAGGTTAGGTTATCGCAGGAGTTAAAATTTCAATATCGATGCGATAAAGGTTAATCGTGCAGCCCTGCCTTCTTGTAAATGCTTTTAGTTGCCAGAGGATCAGGGGCGGAGTGGGGCACTAAGATCCACAGGGGAAATTCTGCCCCCCCAGCCCAGCCCACTGGATGAAGACCCAGATTAGAGACAAATGCACATTATTGACAATAAATTGTAGGTTTAAAGCTTTTATGGGTTTTCCATTAATAAACAGAAGCTGAAATATAACATTTGTATACATTTGGGGAAAGGAAGTATGGATAGTTGGATGAATTTTCCTTTGGGGATCAATAAAGTATTTATCTATCTATCTGTATACATATATATTATGGGTCAGTAAATATATTAGGTATTATACTATTGTTATATATTACATTATAGTCACATCATATTCAATATTAGGCTTTAGCTATATAACATATTGTTAATAACATTAGGCTATATATTATAGTTACACTCTATTCTATATTAAGCTTAGGCTATATGATATACTATGTAAGTTATAGTTATATTCAGTATTAAGCTCCAGCTATATATCTACAGCACGTCCAATCAAAAGTGTAGATATGTCCTGCTATCTTTTATACCATTTAATTGGAAGACTAAGCTACGTCACGTTCGTTTCCTTGTATTTTTATTGGGTGGGAAGGCACTCTGTTTGGGTGGGCTTTCCCATTGAAAGATCGGTCTTATATACATGCAGATTTATTTTTTCTTTTGAATTAACATTAACTACCAAACAACTTCGTTTGTCAGTGGATGAAATGAACTGAAAAAGGTTTATGATTGGTCAGTGGACATAGTCTGATCATGCAGATCATTCTCTTTGGGAAGGAGCAAGCTGGGTCTCTAAACTGCAGGAAATATCAGCGACAAAGTTTCACAGAAAGTAGCTAAGGGTGGTCAGAAATGACGCAAGATTTGTCGCTGGGTGCTTTTTGGAAAAAAAGTCTTTAAGGGGGTCTGAAAAGTCGTTAGAAATAGCGACAAAGTCACTAAGTTGGCAACGCTCTGTCTGAGACGTTCAAACTTGACCTATGGACTTGACCGGCAATCGGTTCATTGGATAAACACATTCCCAATTCCCAAGAGGCTTTGCTCCATTCTACATTAGATAGATAGATAGATAGACAGATAGATAGACAGATAGATAGACAGATAGATAGACAGATAGATACTTTATTGATCCCCAAGAGGAAATTCAAGAACAAACAAACAAATCAAATAGTTTAATTTTTTTAATCTATAACCATGAATGTTCTGCAAGATAAGACCATGCCTAAGATAGAGAGAGTGAACAACTGATATAAATACTGGGTGGACACTTTGGATAGTTTAATTGGGAGTATATGGCGTCAATGATTTTGATAAGCTCAGAGTCAGGCCGGTCACGATCTCCTCGCGGCCGCTTAAAATGTGATCCGCTGTGTAAATCCTTCAGCCGGCCGACCCCGATTGCCACTCCGCCTCTGAAGAGGGACCTTATAACACCTTCCTGGGGTTAAAGGCTCAGACCGGAAAAAGAGAGGATTGCAGTCATTTGTTAAAATGTTCCTTCCTGTCTTCCTTGTTCCTTCAGTAAAATGTTGAGACAAAGATTTATGTGGTTTG
This sequence comes from Valencia hispanica, assembly GCA_963556495.2. Classification (NCBI taxonomy): domain Eukaryota; kingdom Metazoa; phylum Chordata; class Actinopteri; order Cyprinodontiformes; family Valenciidae; genus Valencia; species Valencia hispanica. Next base: position 51,048,172 of record OY747716.1, read on the forward strand.
CCAACTATTTTACCTGCTATTGAAACAAACAATTCTCAGAAGTTTGTTTTTTAGTCTGCAGCTCGGGTGGCCATACCAGGCAGGAAAATGGAAGGTTAAAACACTCTCAACAATCGCTTTGCACACAAGCTCTACAGTTTGCTGACTGACCCAAGACCAGTGTTATATCTTATGCTACTCTTCATAAGCAGGAGTCCAAACACCTTTCTGTAGCAGCTTTGTGGTAGCAGCAAACTCTGGGGGGCAGCATTTCCACTGTACCCCATTCCCCCCAAACACACACACACACACACACACACACACACCCACGCACTCACAGAAGTCCGTATTGCTACCCATATTAGGACTTTATATTGACTTCCATTAATTTTAATAGCTACATTTATGCCTAACCCAAACCCTTACCCTAACCAGTTTATTCCTAACCCTAACCTTAACCAAAACACAATTCACACTATACCTCTAAACCTAACCCCTAACCCTAAAAAAGGGGGTCCACCATATTAGGATCAGGCTTTGGTCCCTATAAGGTCCATCGGTCTTCAGAAGGTTGGCGAATATGCCAGAGAAGGTCCTAAATAGGGTAGATATACAAGAAGACACACACAATTGTATGAGCCTTAACTAGAGTTCAATTAGTCATTTTGTAATATATATATATATATTTTTTTGCCTTGTAAGATGGGGGTAAGGATTCAAGCGATATAAATCTGTGCTTTTGTTTTAGTGGATGATATATAATAAATCAGATTTTGGAAATAAAACCCAAAATATGACAATTTATGATGTCTTTCAGAGAAAAGATGGAGAAGCACGTAAAAGACAAGCAGCCGGACATCCAACAGGATTTAGGTAAGTAATCAGAAGTTAAAGTACTTCAAATCATATCTTTCAAACTAAAGCTGTGTTTTATTTGTTTTGTTTTTATTAGATTAATTGAGCACATTTTATTTAGATGCCTTTATCTGTGTAATCTGGAGACTTTGTGAAATGTACATTTCTCAGGAGTTTAATTCTATGTGAACCATCAGAAAGTTACAAACTGACCAATAACTTGTGATGAGCCATAGCCTCAGTACCAACCCCAGTTTTTAACTCTATGGTGCATTCAAATCAGGTTGTACACGACATCATCTATACTGAAATAACTAAAGAAATGAATTAATAATCTTACAACACATTCCCTCAGTAATAGGGATTAAAATGAATAGAAATGGTCACAAAGACTCAGTGTGCCAGAGTGTAGAGGCTTACTGCCCACAGAGAACCTCAACAGCTCCCACTCTGGTTGAACTGGACCTCTGTGGTTTTGCTGTCCAAGGTGCTGGACCGTCAATCTGAGGTTTATTAGTTAAAAAAAATACATTTTCAAAACGTTTAGCTATCAATCAAGGCTGGGTTAAAGTTTTCTGATAACAAAATTTTATTTTTGCAGCATTTTAAGAACTGACCAAAGTATAAGGTCAGGTTATTGAATAAAACCAATAAACAAAGATCCAAAATCTCCTGACAGAACTTCACCTACTTCCAGGGTCCATGGAGGGGTACATGTCTTCACCTCGCCATAAAACTATTATACAGCAATAAAAATAGTCAAGGATGTTTTTTTAGAAAATGTAGTTTTTGGTGATATTTGTGTATTAGATCTATTACATTTGAATTTACAAAGTGTACTTAAATGCAACCTGAGGTGTTTAATCCAAGTGATTAAACACTGCAGATCTGCAGAAGCCTGAATTCAGGGCTGGTGGGTAGAACCTTTTACCACAAAATTTTTTTACTATGAAACTCAGAAAGAATTAAAACAAAATTATTACACAGTAGATGTGAAAAAAACACATTGACTGATTATTTACTGCCAATGGACTATCTGTCCTTGTTCTGGACTTCGACAAGGCCTCTGCGTAGTACTGCAACACATCCTACATACAGGTTCTTCTAAAAAAATTAGCATATTGTGATAAAGTTCATTCTTTTCCATAATGTAATGGTAAAAATTAAACTTTCATATATTTTAGATTCATTGCACACCAACTGAAATATTTCAGGTCTTTTATTGTTTTAAAACTGATGATTTTGGCATACAGCTCATGAAAACCCAATATTCCTATCTCAAAAATTAGCATATTTCATCCGACCAATAAAATAAAAGTGTTTTTAATACAAAAAAAGTCAACCTTCTAATAATTCTGTTCAGTTATGCACTCAATACTTGGTGGGGAATCCTTTTGTAGAAATGACTGCTTCAATGCGGCGTGGCAAGGAGGCAATCAGCCTGTGGCACTGCTGAGGTGTTATGGAGGCCCAGGATGCTTCGATAGCGGCCTGAAGCTCATCCAGAGTGTTGGGTCTTGCGTCTCTCAACTTCCTCTTCACAATATCCCACAGATTCTCTATGGGGTTCAGGTCAGGAGAGTTGGCAGGCCAATTGAGCACAGTAATACCATGGTCAGTAAACCATTTACCAGTGGTTTTGGCACTGTGAGCAGGTGCCAGGTCGTCTTCATCTCCATAAAGCTTTTCAGCAGATGGAAGCATGAAGTGCTCCAAAATCTCCTGATAGCTAGCTGCATTGACCCTGCCCTTGATAAAACACAGTGGACCAACACCAGCAGCTGACATGGCACCCCAGACCATCACTGACTGAGGCTCCAGCGACAGGTCCTCCATGACCCTCCCTGGGAGCTCTGGCGATGGGGACGGGTCCTCCTTGACCCTCCCTGGGAGCTTCAGGGACGGAGACGGGTCCTCCCTGACCCTCTCCGGGAGCTCTAGCAACCCATGGGGAGGCGCCAGATGCTGGAGAGCAGCCAATGCGATGGCCAGGAAGACTTCGGGAATGGTGGAGGCTGAGACCGGGACTGGAACGGGCTGGCTCTCTGGCAGGAGCCAACTTCGGGGCCGAGCAAGCTGACGCTGACTTCGGGGCCGAGCAAGCTGACGCTGACTTCGGGGCCGAGCAAGCTGACACTGACTTCGGGGCCGAGCAAGCTGACGGTGCCGGGCAAGTCAGAGCTGGAACCGGCGGACTGATCAGAAGAGCTGGCCTCGGTGGGCTGACTGGAAGGATTGGTCTCGACAGACTGACGAGAGTTGAAGGACTGGAAGGAGCCGGTGCGTCGATCGCAGCAGGGAGGATCGGGGACGAGCAGACAGTGCAAACTTCCACCCGGGAAGCAGCTCTGCCTCAACGGCGTTGCCGTCTGCGGCGAGGTGCTGGATCCCCCCTGGAGCAGAGATAAGCCGTCTTGTCCCCATAGAAAACTCGAACAGCTCGTCTTCCATGATGCGAGGAGCACCCAGAGAGCCAGACGGAGGAGGACCGACGACGGCGGGGGAGAGAACCGGTGGAGAGTGCAGGGCGGAGATGCAGCCGACGTTGGTGGAATATCCGCCAGCTGTTGGAGCAGATCGCCTCCCAGCTCGAGACGTCTGCTCCTCAGCTGCTAGGAGGACTTCCGCTCTGGTGAGGCAAGCCAAGGGACAGGTGAAGCAGGCGATCTTGTCCAGCTGACTCCAGATCGCCTGCAGGACTTCCGGGTGTTTGGCCTCCGCTGGGTCCATCTTTTTTGGCCGGATCATTCTGTCAGGAATGTGTGTGCGATGCATGGACCCAAACGCAGAAGCCGAGAAAAGGTGTAAGGATGTTTATTAAAGGTGATGATGAGGATGATGGTGACGGCAGGAACGGAGAGACAGGACATCGGATGATCGGGAAGGAGGACAACAAGGTAGGCACAGGAGACATCAATAATGATCCGGCGCTGAGTGGAGGGAAATGACTCCTTTTAAAAGCAAGGAGGTGAGTAGGTTTAGGTGTGAATGAATGGAGAGACAGGTGAGAACAATGAAGAGGAGGAGGAGTGAATAGGGCAGCATGACAAGCAGTTGGGATGAAAATCAGCACCTCCAAATCCGAGCCCATGATCTTGAGCTGGAAAAGGGAGGAGTTTAAGTATCTGGGGGTCTTGTTCACGAATAAAGGAAAAAGCGAGAGCGGAGATTGGTAGGGCATCTGCAGGAATGCAGGTGCTGTACCGGTCTCTCGTCGTGAAGAGAGAGCTGAACCGAAACGTGAAGCTCTTGATTTACTGGTAGATCTACGTTCCTACCCTTGTCTATGGTCATGAGCTCTGGGTAGAGACCGAAAGAAGGAGATCATGGATACAAGAGACTGGAATGAATTTCCTGGGTGTCTGGGCTCTCCCTTAGAGATAGGATGAGAAGCTCGGTCATCTGAGAGGGGCTTAGAGTAGAGCCACTGCTCCTCCTGGACATGTCCCACCTGGAGAAGACCCAGAGGAAGACCCTGGACACCCTGGAGCGAGTCTGTTTCTGGGCTGGGAACACTTGGAGCTCACCCAAGTGGCTGAGAAGAGGGAAGTCTGGGTCTCTCTGCTTAAGCTGCTGCCCACGTGACTCGATCCCGTATAAGCGGAGGACAATTGATGGATGGAGTGTTGTTAAAGGAGACAAGGACTTGAGTGGTTTATTTAACCAGGAGAACATAAGGAACAAGGCAAGTAAAGGATAACTTTTTTTCAAAATACTCAAACTCTAGAGATACGAAATATTAGAACAGGAGGTTTGAGACTGTGTATATCAATCATTATGCAATGAATGGTCATCGTACAGCTCCTTCTGGGGCCTCCTGCTGGCAGCCCAGTGAACCAGAAGGACAAGAAGCTTTAAAATCTCCCATAAGAGTGTCATCCAAGATGAAAAAATGTGGAATCCTTAAATGGTTCTCATTACTGTAACCTAGACTTGTAGTCAAGATGGCCTAAACCGAGACCAAGACACTACCAAGACCAGAGGGTATCGAGACCAAGACAAGACCAAGACCAAAAACCGTCAAGGCCGTGGCAAGACCAAGACCATGTAAAAGTGTTCTCGAGACCAAGACGGGTCACGAGAAATACATCACTACTGTAACCCCCCCTGGTCAACAAGATACTGACCCCCCTATGGTATCAACGGACATCCACAATCTTCTTGACAGAATAAGCGGAATGTCCGACAATGTTACGGATAGGTAGAGGTTGTCAGGACAGACTGCATAAAGGACTGGATAAAACAGATTTGATCAAGAAGACACGAAACACAGAAAGGACCCTAAGTTTGTCCGGAAGTTGTAGGCAGATAGCAGTTGGTCTGAGAATGGAATCAATCTTAAGAAGACCTATAAATCTGGGACAGAGTATATTAGATGAAACTTTAAGGTTGATTACTCTTCTGGACAGCCAAACTTCCCAGGTGAGTCTGTAACTCTCTTATCGTCAGCCAAGCTGCGATTCTGTTCTGAGGTGCATTTAAGAGTGGCAGTGCTATCTACAGAAGTGGTATTTAGCAGAAGTGTCAGAAATATCAGGTTCATCCGAGGGAAACAGTGGAGGTTGATAGGCTTGGGATGAATCAAATGAAGATAGGTCAGTCGTAGAAGAAACGTGGCTATCGTGGGCGTAGTCAACCAATGGCAACTGAAAGTTTCAAGTGGAAGGGATGAAAGAACAAAGCCATTATAGGGTGTTTTAAGTTCTTGATTCATTTTTTTCATTCAATTCAATTTTCAATTCAGTTTATTTATATAGCGCCGATTCACAACAGATGTCATCTCAAGGCACTTAACAAGAAGTCATTTCAATACATGTGTACAAACGTTCCAATCAGTAAAAAAGTTTCCTATTTAAGGAATCCCAGCAGATTGCGTCAGTCATTGGTGTGAGGCTGGGCCCCGTTGATGCAGACTTGCCAACCACAGCAATCCTTCAGCAATCCCTCATACTGAGCAAGCATGTAGCGACGGTGGAGAGGAAAAACTCCCCTTTAACAGGAAGAAACCTCCAACAGAACCAGGCTCAGTAGGAGCGGCCATCTGCCACGACCGTCTGGGGGTTTGAGAAGACAGAGCAGAGACACAGAAGGACCAGAAGATCTGATATATGAGAACTTTCTATGTTACAGAAAGTAAAAAGTTGATAACAGGACACAGTGGATGTTCAGTTACTGGGAGCATCATCCCAGTCGATGCCCCCGTCCAACAGGGCATTGCAGTCATTCTGTCCATTATTCTGATGAAGAAATTGTTTTTATTTTAATATGTTTTGCTGAAGTGTCTCCTCTTGTGTCTTTATTTCTTCCTTCAGATACTGTTGATCAGTGTCAACGTGACCTTAAAGTGTCTCTGAAGAAGAAGTTTGAATGTCTCCATGAAGAGATTGCTATAAGTGGAAATGAAACCTTTCTGAATCAGATCTACACAGAGCTCTACATCACAGAGGGAGGAACAGGACAGGTCAATAATGAAATTGAAGGCAGACAGATGGAAACAGCATCCAGGAAACCAGAATCATCAATTAGAGAAGAAGACATATTCAAACTCCCACCTCGAAGACAGAAACCAATCAGAGCAGTGATGACAATTGGAGTGGCTGGCATTGGGAAAACAGTTTTAACACGGAAATTTACTCTGGACTGGGCTCAAGACAAAACCAACCAAGACATTCACTTCATATTTCCATTCACTTTCAGAGAGCTGAATGAGATGAAAGACAAAAAGTTCAGTTTGGTGAAACTGATTCAGAAATTCTTTACTAAAACCAAATGGATCGTCAGCTTTGAGAAGTTCCAGGTTCTGTTCATCTTTGATGGTCTGGATCAGAGTCGACTTCCTTTGGACTTTCACAACAATAAAATAGTCACCGATGTCACAAAGTCCACCTCAGTGGATGTTCTGCTCACAAACCTAATCAGCGGGGAACTGCTTCCCTCGGCTCGCCTCTGGATAACCACACGACCTGCAGCAGCCAATCAGATCCCAGATAAGTTAATTGACTTGGTGACAGAGGTCAGAGGGTTCAATGACCCACAGAAGGAGGAGTACTTCAGGAAGAGATTTGTTGATGAAGAGGAGAAGGCCAGCAGGATCATCAACCACATCAAGACATCACAAAGCCTCCAAATCATGTGTCACATCCCAGTCTTCTGTTGGATCACTGCTGATGTTCTGGAGGATGAGTTAAAGGTCAGAGAGGGAGGAGAGCTGCCAAAGACCATGACTGAGATGTACATCAAGTTCCTGTTGATTCAGAACAAAAACAATAAGGAAAAGTATGGAGAAAGAGCTGAAAAGGATCTTGACATCAAGAGGATGGTTGTCTCTCTGGGAAAACTGGCTTTGGAGCAGCTGCTGGATGGAAACCTGATCTTCTATCAACAAGACCTCAAACAGTATAGCATCAAGATCAAAGATGATTTGTTGTCCCCAGGAGTGCTCACTGAGATCTTTAAAGAGGAAACGGGGTTGTGCAAAACCTCATTCTACTCCTTTGTTCATCTCAGTTTTCAGGAGTTTCTGGCTGCAGTCTACATGCTCCAATGTTTGACCACCAGGAATACAAAGGTGATGAAAAGGTTCCTGGGAGGATACCATAGTTACTCATCCTTGGATGAGTTCCTGAAGAAAGCCATTAAGAAATCCCTCAGCAGTAAAAATGGCCACCTCGACCTGTTTGTTTGCTTCCTTCATGGCCTCTCTGTGGAGTCCAACCAGAGACTGTTAGGAGGCCTGCTCGGTCAACCACAGAACAGTCCAGAAACCATCCAGAGAATCATCAACAACCTGAAGGAGATGAACACGGGTGAAATCTCTCCTGACAAAAGCATCAACATCTTCCACTGTCTGATGGAGATGAAGGACCTCTCAGTTTTTCAGGAGATCGAACAGTTCCTGAAATCAGGGAAGAGGCTCTCAGAGTCCCAGTGCTCAGCTTTGGCCTTCATGCTGCAGATGTCAGAGGATGTTCTGGACGAGTTGGACCTGGAGAAGTACAACACATCAGAGAATGGAAGACGGAGACTGATTCCAGCTGTGAGGAACTGCAGAAAGGCTCGGTGAGTCCAGATGTCTTCATGGTGTGAATGCTGACTCAGCACTATTATCCTCCTGGTTCTTCAAGAAAGTTCTGCCTGTGATTGGGCCTGAACTGACTCAAATAATAACGTCAACCCTTTTGTCAGCTGTCTACTCCCAAACAGCATTGATCAAACCAAATGCTAAAAAACAACAATCTGGACAACTAAAATATTGAACAAAAGCTGCGTTTCAACTTTTAAATAGCTTCCTAATAATGACCATATTGCAGCAACAATATGTTTGTTTTGGCTATGAATAATTATGAATAATTGCTTAGGACAATTATTAATTAAGTTAATAATTTAGTTCAAAATGACCACGTTTGGGGAACCATCCTGGGATCCAGGAAAATAATAATAGCCAAATAGTCCAGTCTCAGTTAGTGGTTATGATTACCAGCCTGATAACGCTGAGGTAATTAAACAACAAATGAAGGAATCGGTTTATGGCGTACTTTGAACAACAAGTTACTATACATAGACATGGAAAAACAACAACCATAAAACTTTCCAAAATACAAGTTTATTAACAAAAATAATTCAGCTTGCCAGGCAGAAAACTTTAATGAATAATCTCACTAAGCTAGTAATACACAACTAAACTACTAAGAAAAGAAGAATGAATAGTAAAACTAACTACCAAAAGCAAAACAGTGAAATGGTAGTATGCATAGAAGTGGAAGCAATAACCAATGAGTTGATAGTGATGTCAAACTTCAGTATGAATATGTATGCTTAAAGACCAAGGCTTGTATTCAAGAGTTTTGGAAGTGACGCTAAGTTTGTTTTAAACTAACATTGATTAGTTTAAGACCAATTAGCACCCTTTGGTTTGTGTTCAAACAACCAGTTCATGTCACGCTGACCTATTCCTGCCTGATTGTGTTCACCTGTCTGTCTCATCATCCAAACCTGATCCTACTCACCTCCTGCCTTTAAGACCCCTCACTTCCTTTCACTCCCGGCCGGATCATCCTAGTCCTCCTTCCTCCTAGTCCTCTATTGTCTTCATCCCCATGGTGTGTCGTCTTCCTGCCTCTTCGTTCCAGCCCGATGTCCAGTGTCTCCGTTCACCACCATCATCACGATCTCCTCACTTTAATAAAACATCCTGCACCTTCCTTCAGCGAGTGCGTTTGGGTCCACTCTCCACACACCCACGTGACAGAATGATCCGGCCCTAAACATGGACCCAGCACTCGCCCGGGAGATCGCCGCCCTCCGCCAGGACGTCTGGGCCAACCTGGCCAGACTCGCTGCCTCTCCTCACTTTCCTGTGCGGGTTTCCGGAGCTGAGGAAATCCTGGGAGTGCTCCCTCACTTCCAGAGTGTGTTCTCTGCTCCGGATCTCGCCGCGCTGCGGAGCGAGGCGGAGAGGGTTCGCAGGGAGGCGTTGGATCGGATCATCGGTCCGCCCTCTCCGTCTCCACCATCTGTCCGCCGGCGGAGGTCCCGCTGCGCCGCCGGGACTGTTTCCGGGAGCGGGGAGCGGAGCGCCGCACCTTCACCGTCCGCATTCGTCGGCACAAGGTTGGCGTTCTGTTCCCCGGGGACTGGTCCTCGACGGCATGAGCCGCTTCTGCTGACTCACAGCAAGCAGCGACGCCGCCGAGGTGGGGCCGCTTCCGGAGCAGTTCCAGCTCCAGTCCGTGAGCCCGTTTCGGCTCCAGTCCGTGAGTCCGTTCCAGCTCCAGAATCCGTTCCAGCTCCAGATCCCGTTCCAGCTCCAGTCCATGAGCCCGTTCCAGTCCATGAGCCCGTTCCAGTCCATGAGCCCGTTCCAGTCCATGAGCCCGTTCCAGCTCCAGAGCCCGCCGTTGTTGTGGCTGCCGTGTTTCTGGCGGTCACAGCGGCGGCTCTCCAGCGATGGACATTTCCCCATGCGTCGCTGGAGCTCCCGGGGAGGGTCAGGGAGGACCCGTCCCCGTCGCTGAAGCTCCCAGGGAGGGTCAGGGAGGACCCGTCCCCGTCACTGGAGCCTCCTGAACGGTTGTCTCAGCAGGCGTCCGAGCCTCCAGAACGGTCTCCTCAGCAGGCGTCCGAGCCTCCAGAACCTCCGTCTGAGGAGGCGTCCGAGCCTCCAGAACCTCCGTCTGAGGAGGCGTCCGAGCCTCCAGACTCTCCGTCTGGGGAGGCGTCCGAGCCTCCAGACTCTCCGTCTGGGGAGGCGTCCGAGCCTCCAGACTTTCCGTCTGGGGAGGCGTCCGAGCCTCCAGACTCTCCGTCTGGGGAGGCGTCCGAGCCTCCAGACTCTCCGTCTGGGGAGGCGTCCGAGCCTCCAGACTCTCCGTCTCGGGAGGCGTCCGAGCCTCCAGACTCTCCGTCTCGGGAGGCGTCCGAGCCTCCAGACTCTCCGTCTCGGGAGGCGTCCGAGCCTCCAGACTCTCCGTCTCGGGAGGCGTCCGAGCCTCCAGACTCTCCGTCTCGGGAGGCGTCCGAGCCTCCAGACTCTCTTTGGCACTACCTGAACCTCAGAAGAGGACCTAAGGGCCGTCCGCCCGACCTCCGTCCAGCCAGAGGACGCCGCCGGGGCCGTCCGCCCGTCCTCCGTCCGCCCGACCTCCGTCCAGCCAGAGGACGCCGCTGGGGCCGTCCGCCCGACCTCCAGGTCCTCAGGGGCCGCCGCCGAGGCCGTCCGCCCGACCTCCGTCCAGCCAGAGGACGCCGCCGGGGCCGTCCGCCCGACCTCCAGGTCCTCAGGTGCCGCCGCCGAGGCCGTCCGCCCGACCTCCAGGTCCTCAGGGGCCGCCGCCGAGGCCGTCCGCCCAACCTCCGTCCAGCCAGAGGACGCCGCCGAGGCCGTCCGCCCGACCTCCAGGTCCTCAGGTGCCGCCGCCGGGGTCGTCCGCCCGACCTCCAGGTCCTCAGGTGCCGCCGCCGAGGCCGTCCGCCCGACCTCCAGGTCCTCAGGGGCCGCCGCCGGGGCCGTCCGCCAGACTTCCAGGGGCGTACCCAAAGAGACTCGGGGCCCTCCTTCCGTGGGCCCCCTCCACCCACCCTGGCAAGGGTGCTTGTTTTTTTTCTCTTCCCATTCTTTTTCACTCTTTCCACGGTGTCTGGAATCCACCTTTAAAGGGGGGGGTCCTGTCACGCTGCCCTATTCCTGCCTGATTGTGTTCACCTGTCTGTCTCATCATCCACACCTGATCCTACTCACCTCCTGCCTTTAAGACCCCTCACTTCCTTTCACTCCCGGCCGGATCATCCTAGTCCTCCTTCCTCCTAGTCCTCTATTGTCTTCATCCCCATGGTGTGTCGTCTTCCTGCCTCTTCGTTCCAGCCCGATGTCCAGTGTCTCCGTTTACCACCATCATCACGATCTCCTCACTTTAATAAAACATCCTGCACCTTCCTTCAGCCAGTGCGTTTGGGTCCACTCTCCACACACCCACGTGACAGTTCACAATGCAAAGCAGAAGTGAAGACAAAACATTCTTTGGAGGAAGTAATGTTTCATTAAATAATCTGCTGAATTAATTAAATTAAACTTAGTTTATTTATATAGCACCGATTCACAACAGATGTCATCTCAAGGCACTTTACTAGAAAAGTCATTTTAATACATTTATACAAACATTCCAACCAGTTAAAAAGTTTTCTATTTAAGGAATCCCAGCAGATTGCGTTAGTCATTGGCGTGAGGTTGGGCCCCGTTGATGCAGACTTTCCAACCACAGCAATCCTTCAGCAATCCCTCATACTGAGCAAGCATGTAGCGACGGTGGAGAGGAAAAACTCCCCTTTAACAGGAAGAAACCTCCAACAGAAACAGAACCAGAACCAGGCTCAGTACCAGCGGCCATCTGCGACGACCGTCTGGGGGTTTGAGAAGACAGAGCAGAGACACAGAACAAAAGATTTGATTTAAGAGAACTTTCTATATTAAAGAAAGTAAAAAGTTGATAACAGGACACAGTGGATGTTCAGTTACTGGGAGGATCATCCCAGTCGATGCCCCCCGTCCAACAAGGCATTGCAGCCAAGCAGGATACCAGACCAGGTATATCTTCTATGGAGAGAAAAACACTGAGAGAAAACAAAGTTAACAGTCGAAATAACAGAATGTACTGTAATACAACTGGAGAGTAGTAGGAGAAAAGGAAGTAGCAGAGTGAAGAAAATTGGTCAGTCTGTCCTCCAGCAGTCTAAGCCTATAGCAGCATAACTACAGAGATAGCTCAGGATGACCTTAGCCACTCTAACTATAAGCTTTATCAAAAAGGAAAGTTTTAAGCCTGGCCTTAAAAGTAAACAGAGTGTCTGCCTCACGGACTAAAGCTGGGAGCTGGTTCCACAGGAGAGGAGCCTGATAACTAAAAGATCTGCCTCCCATTCTACTTTTAGAGATCCTAGGAACTACAAGTAAACCTGCAGTCTGAGAGCGAAGGGCTCTGTTAGGAACATATGGACCAATCAGATCTCTGATGTATGATGGAGCTGATTATTATGGGCTTTATATGGAAGAAGGAGGATCTTAGATTCTATTCTGGATTTAACAGGGAGCCAATGAAGGGAAGCTAAAACAGGAGAAATGTGATCTCTCTTTTTAATATTCATCAGAACTCTTGCTGCAGCATTTTGGATCAACTGAAGGCTTTTAATGGCATTTTGTGGACGACCTGATAGTAAAGAATTACAGTAGTCCAGCCTTGAGGTAACAAATGCATGGACTAGTTTCTCAGCATCACTCCTGGACAGGATGTTTCTAATTTTAGCAATATTCCTGAGGTGAAAGAAGGAAATCCTAGAAACCTGTTTAATATGGGATTTAAATGTCAAGTCTTGGTCAAAAATAACGCCGAGGTTCTTTACGTTATTACTGGGGGCCAATTTAATGCCATCCAGATGAAGTGATTGACTAATCAGTTTCTGTTTAAGAACTTCTGGTCCAAAGACAGAAACTTCTGTCTTGTCAGAATTTAAGAGCAAAAAGTTTAGGGTCATCCATGCTTTTGTCTTCCAGACATGCCTGTAATCTACCTAACTGACTGGGTTCATCAGGATTTATGGATAAATATAGTTGTGTATCATCTGCATAGCTGTGGAAATTTATCCCATGCTGTCTAATGATTCTACCAATTGGATGGATGGATGGATGTATGTATGTATGGATGTATGGATGTATGTATGTAATTTATCATTTAGATGAACAAACTGGAATCTCTCCAATATGATTTAAACCAGCCTAGTGCTGTTCCTTTCATTCCTGCAACATTGGAAATCAATAACCTTTGGAGAACTGATTCTCTTTTATGGATCGGTCACATTTTGACATACTAGGAGGGCGGTTTCAAAAATTACTTATGCTATTAGTTTTCTGTGTTTAAACTTTTTTAAAGCCAATCTATGTTTTGAATACTGTAGATGTGCATGCGCTAGACTTCGTCATGCCCGCGCTAGGCCTTCTAGTGATCTGCACTATTGAAGTAGAGTTTTTTTTTTTTAATCCCATTATTTTTCCCCCAGTGCTCCTACCTAGTTCCAGTCCTGGGGTTCCGCTCTCCCTCTGCCAGCCCCAGGAGGACCCCGCACTGGAACCCAAGCCTTGTTCATGCTTGGACAGTGAGCAGGCCCTTCTTTTCACCTGACGAGGTTTCCTCCGGCTGGACGTAGCGCGTTATTCCAGCCAGATCCTCCCCATCCCTTCCAGGAGGCCGGCCTGGAGGAGGCAGTATACAGCCCCAGGACTAGTGCATGTTTTTGTGGGAGTAGCTCACATTACCTGCTTAAGGGAACACAGGGAGAACATGGAAACTCCACACAGAAAGCCCCCCCCCCCCAAACTTGCATGGGATGGACGGGTACAGATAATGGATGGATGGGTGGAGTAACATCTATGTGTTAGGATCCTGTGTTCTGCTGGTGTTTTTGCTGTGTGTGTGCTCTCCTACCTTCTCTGCAGGGGCAGGGCTGATTAGCGACAGGTGCAGCTCGTTCAGGCTCATCATCTCCAGCTTTAAAAGAGGAATGAAGGCTGCAAGCTTACGCCAGACTGTTCTTGCTTCTAGCGTGGTATAACGGCCAACTATTACTCCTGAAAGTTGAGCCTTTGATAATTCTGTGCTCTTACTCTTCCTGGTTTCCTCTCAGATCCTGATCCAGACTCCTTTGTCCTCCGAAGTTGGTTTCCTCCTCTGATCTCCGTTGCTATGGTGAAGCTCCTGGAAACAACTTACTGATCTCTCTGGATTCCCTCCTGGTCAGCTTCTGCTTCGTTTCCTCCGCTGGTCTGCCTATTCTCCGTCTGCCTGCTCCACCTGCAAACACACACAGCCTCGCACAACATCAGCCTCCACTCACCTCCGGCATTGGATCCAACTTTATCTCCCTCAAAGATCGGACTCTCTGCCTCACAATCCTGTCACATCATCTCATATCCACTTTCTGCTGCAGTTCCTCCGCCTGCCATCGTGGACCCGTTTTCCCGGCGATCAACCAGAGACTTTCACATTTATTATAAATAAACGTATTTTATCATATCCAAAATTACCTTCTGGTGTTCTGAGTCTGTTGCTGCCTTTGAGTCATTGAAACCCTGCAAACATGACACTATAGTGTTATGGGTCAATTTTGACCCACTCATATTTACTTAAAGAAACAGCCAAAAAAAGCAACAGTTTTTCAAATAGAACTTCAATACAAATGCCAATAAAAAGCAGAACTAGTAAATATGTGAAGATTTGCAAATAAAACAAAACATTCAAGCCAACAAAGATCAAGTACTAGTTTTATGAAATGCTGTGTGCAAGAACTTGTATGTGTATTTTTAGATGAATATGTGGCAAAAAAGAAACCCTTTTAGTGTGTTCTTTGCAGAGATTTTTTGCAGGTGAGCACAATGTGTGTCTGACCAAGGTTGCAGCGGCTGGGTCTCGGCGCACCTGTTCCCTTTGCTCAATGTGCGCCTTGACAAGGGACCTTCCTAGCTCCACAGAAAACATTCTCTGCTTGGTTTTTTTTTGGGTTGAGTTTCACCTTTGGTAAATATGGGTCCACAACACAAAATCGTTGTATGCAAACACACAGAGGATGCTGTAAAATACAACCATTTGCCATCTCCTGGTCCCTGGCAAGTGTAGATGGCAGTCATCTTGCATCTCGTTCATTTTCACGGATGCCGCTTGCGGACTTGCTGGTGTAAATCTGTAGATTGCATGCAGGAAGTACTGAGCTCCAACAGATGTAGCCACTTTTGGATATGATGGTTTCAGCAAGAGCAGAATCAGCTTCAGCACCAGTGACTTCCTCATCAGACTGATCAGATATGTCTGTCTCCTGGTTGATCTTCCTCATCATCCTCATCAGAAACCTGCTCATCTGTATCCCTATGATGCTGTGTATATGATGCAGAGCTTGGATTACATTAAATCTTCTGCTTGTTGCATAAGGTAAACTGGAGGCGTTTACTCTGCCAAGTACCAACTCTAAACTAAATTGGCCTTACATACCTGAACAATTTCATCTTTGTTTATTTGGTCAAGCAGGCAAAACTATAAGCCCCTTACTGAAGCTCAAGTGGTTGGAGGAAGTGCTGCCAGTGGGCTGTTGGTTTATAGAGTTTATGATTTCAGTTTTGTCACTATTGCTTTCAAATCTTATGTTATACCTGGGTCGAAATTTACCCCCACAACAGGTCATACATTTCACAAGAGCATTTTATATATTTTTTGGTATAATTTTAAATTTCATTTTGTTCAAATAGAAGTTTCAAAAACTCAGTGCAATAAACTAATAGTACTGTTCTGCATTCAAAACCTAAAAACAGGTTGGTGCTGACCCTAACACTAGAGGAAGGTTAAGTATGTTAGCTGCTTTTAAAATAAAAACTGTGGCAGAATGCAGTTACTTATAGTGTGTGTAGAACTTATAGTGGAGTTTAAAGATTACAATTTAAATGAGATGACTTATAATAAAACTCCACTCTTGTAGGAATGCAGCAGTCAGAACAAGCCTTGTAATATCCCACAAGATATCGTAATCCTTTTTCTTATGTGGGGTAAATCAAGGATTGTTTGGAGTCTGCAGCGCTAATTCGCCCAGAGAAAAAGCACACGTTAATAATTTGTCTCTTTCTGTGCGCACTGTAACAAAGCGGATCGAGAACATTTGTACCTTAATCTGCAGAAGAAATGAAAAATTCCTGACAAAATTTTTGCAACACGTCCTAATATGTTCTGTGTCTGCTTGTCCTAACTCTTTAGGCCAGTTGTACTGGATCAAAGATTAGACAGAATTTTATCATATTTCTATTACTTTTAAATTCAGTGAAATTCATTTAATAAATTTTTATTTTGTTCATATTTCAGTTTTAACCTGCATCCTGTTGGCTTAAGCTCACATGTTTTGTTCTTTATTCAGATTGAGGAGCTGCAATTTGTCAGAGATCAGCTGTGCTTCTCTGGCCTCAGCTCTGAAGTCCAAACCCTCCCATCTGATTGAACTGGACCTGAGCTGGAACCGTAACTTGGGCGATGCTGGGTTGGAGGAGCTCTGTGGTTTTCTACAGACTGCCTTCTGTAAAGTACAACAATTGAGGTAAGAAATAATGTTTTAGTTTGGTGCTGAGTAGTTCTGTTTTCTTCTACATCGGTTTGGTCCAGTTAAAGTGTTTTTTGTTTTTCGAACTTCCTCCCATGATTTATTAAATAGTAACCACAAAACATGAAGCAATGAGTTGAATTTTAATTAGGGGTCACAGCTATTAATCAGAACTTTCCAGAATCTCGTGAACCTAGAGCTGATATTACAGGAAGTTCCCACTCCCATTCCCAGCATTAATGTTGTTTAATACTGTTGAGCCAACATAGGCAGCGATGTGGAACACAAAAAAATCACAAAAACTCTACAAGGCTTCAGTCCTGGAGAGGACACTTGGTTCTCCCGTTCTCCTCTGTCCGACGCTATGAGTATCTGGTTCTGCTGCTGCTTTTCTCAGTAACATCTACAGAGAGGCTTGAATGATGTGGACTGGAAGGTGGAGGCATTGTAAGGTTTTAGTGTCCCTGTCCATCAGTTTCAATGTTAGGAGCTGTAATAGAATAAGAAGAAAAACCAGTGATAAAGCAGAAGATGAAAGATGATACTGATGTGTCATTTTAATGTTTTTAATCTCTTTGAAACCTTCGTTTTTCTACATTTTATGCTGGATGCGTCGTGATCTATTGGACTTTGAGTTTAGTTTCTTATTTTTACTATCCATCTGGTGTTTCATTTATTCCTGTGCTCCGGATCCCTAGAATTTGTTTTCTATCAGTTCCCTGATGAGGTTATTCCATAGCTCTTCTGCATTATGTATATTAGACTCACCTGATCCTCATACTTTAAGCATGTCCCCACAGTTTAAGCTCCATGTTTTCATTCACTCACAGCTGGATCCTGTGTCATTCTACTCCTGTCATCCTGGTTTCCCTCTTTCCTAGAGTTTTTTTTTTTTTTCTATTTAAAATGTCTTCCAATTCAAGTCTGCCTCCGTCTTGCCCCACTTTGATCCTGTCTTCCCATCCTGCAACTCCGCTTCCTGAACAACGATGCAGATGTGACTCTGTGATGGAGGTAAGCCGTATTGTGTCATTTCCTGTTGTCGCTGTTGCACTTCGTGAATCTGTTTGGTGTTCACACTCTCTTGAATTGATCTTGTTTTCTCTGTGCTGAGGCCTCTCTAAGGACACTAAAACACACGTTTTGTGGTGGTGTACTTTACGTTTTGGGAACTTGTGTTTCACACAGTTTTTTGGGGGGGGGGCTATGGTCTCGCTAGCTCAGTTAGCTTAGCTTCATTGCGGCTATGGCTACTCTTCTCTCTCCTGTCTCTAACTCTTCTCTTCTCTCTTGCTCTCTCTGTCAGATGTTTAGTTACTTCCCTGCCTCCTTTAGTGATAATGGTAACTGTAATAAATGTAATATTTTTGTAGCTTTGGAGGCAAGGGTATCAGAACTAGAAGCACGGCTCCGCGCTGTTGAAAAACCAGCAGATAGCCGAGGCCCATTAGCCAGCGCGGAGCCAACAAGGACAGAACCCCCTAGCTGTCCTCCGGTAGAGCCCGCGCAGCCGGGACCTCAGGCCGGCTGAGTGACTGTACGTAGGAAGCATAGTTCTAGGACCCAGCCCCCGGGCCACCACCAACCGGTCCGCGTTTCTAACAGATTTTCCCCGCTCAGCGACACACCCGCTGAGAAACCGACCCTGGTAATTGGCAGCTCCATAGTCAGAAACCTGGCATTAGAGACACCATTGACCATAGTCAAATGTTTGCCAGGGGCCAGAACAGGTGACATCAAATCCTACCTGAAACTGCTGGCTAAAGATAAGTGTAAATACAGTAAGATTGTTATTCACGCTGGCGGTAATGACACCCGGCTACGCCAATCGGAGGTCACTAAAATGAGTGTTGCTTCGGTGTGTACGTTTGCCAAAACAATGTCAGACTCTGTAATCTTTTCTGGTCCGCTGCCTGATCGGACCAGTGACGACATGTTTAGCCTCATGCTGTCATTCCATCAATGGTTGTCTGGGTGGTGTCCTGCAAACGATGTGGGCTACATTGATAACTGGAGAACGTTTTGGGGAAAACCTGGTCTGATCCGGAGAGACGGCATCCATCCCACTTTGGATGGAGCAGCTCTTCTTTCTAGGAAAATGGCCGAATTTATTAGTCCTCCAAAACACTGACAACCCAGGGTCCAGACCAGGAAGCAGAGTCGTAGTTTAACCCACCTCTCTGCTGCTTCTGTACTGTTACCCACCCATTACCCTATAGAAACAGTGTCTTGCCCACGGCCAAAATTAAATGGATTAAAAGTTAAGCCAACAAAAGCAAATTATGGAAATCTCATAAAGATAAATGACTGACTGAACAGAAAAATAAATCTATTAAATGTGGTTTATTAAACATAAGATCTCTCTCCTCAAAGACTTTGTTAGTAAATGACTTGATTTGTGATAATCACATTGATTTGCTTTGTCTCACAGAAACCTGGTTGCAGCAGGAGGATTATGTCAGTATAAATGAGTCAACTCCTTCCAGTCATTTAAATTTTCACATTCCTAGAAATACTGGGCGAGGAGGAGGAGTTGCAACCATTTTTCGTTCTGATTTACCAATTAGTCCCAGACCAATTGATAGCTACAGTTCTTTTGAATATCTAACCCTTAATTTTCCTCATCCAAGTTGCAAAACATTAAGACAATTTTTGTTTGTGGTTTTGTATCGTCCACCAGGCCCTTCCTCTCAATTCTTGGATCAGATCTCACATTTTTTATCTGATTGAGTATCAAATACTGATAGGGTTATTATAGTGGGGGACTTCAATATTCATGTGGATACTGAAAGTGATAGCCTAAATGCAGCCTTTAATGCTATTTTAGCCTCAATTGGCTTTACTCAAAAAGTACAGGGATCGACCCACTGAGGTAAACACACTTTGGACCTTGTACTGACATACGGTATTGAGTGTGAGGAAATAACAGTCCACCCTCATAACCCGGTCCTGTCTGACCACTTCTTGATAACTTTTGAATTTACTTTAACTGACCATCTTTTATCTGAAAGAAAATTTCATTATAGTAGAGCTTTATCAGACAATGCTGTAACAATTTTTAAAGAATCTGTTCCATTCTTACTTTCCTTAGTGTCTCAGAGTAACACAGTGGATGGCAGCAATTCTATCTCTAACCCTTCAGAAATTGATGATCTGGTTCACAGCGTTACGTCCTCATTGCGTTTGGCATTAGATAGTGTAGCCCCCTTAAAAAAGAAAGTGGGCTAGCCATAGGAGGCTGACTCCTTGGTTTAATGCAGAGTTGCGTACTTTAAAGCAGAATACTAGGAAGTTGGAGAGAAAATGGCGCTCTACACATCTAGAGGATTCCTATTTAACCTGGAATAACAGTCTACTGCTGTATAAAAAGACCCTTCGACAAGCTAGAACAGCATATTTTTCATCATTAATAGAGGCGAATTGAAACAACCCTAGGTTTCTTTTTAGTACAGTTGCCAAACTAACACAGAGTCATAGCTCTGTTGAGCCAACTATTCCCCCAGCTCTTAGCACTGATGATTTTATGGGATTCTTCATAAATAAAATTAATTATATTAAAAATAAAATCATTGGCATCCTCCCAAACATGATTACTTCTTCCTCAGTAAATGAGGCAGTATCGGAAAGAACTGTAGAACCTCATTTGTGCTTAGGCTGTTTTGATTCAGTCGAGTTTTCGGAATTATCAAAAATATTAGCCTCATCTAAACCTTCACCTTGTATGTTGGACCCAATCCCAACCAAATTATTTAAAGAAGTGTTCCATTTGGTTCCTGGCCCCATTTTGGATATGATGAATCTATCCTTAGTAAACGGATACGTACCACAGGAATTTAAAATAGCTGTAATTAAACCTTTACTCAAGAAACCTTCCCTTGATCAAGATGAATTAGGGAATTACAGACCTATATCTAACCTTCCTTTCTTATCCAAAGTCCTTGAGAAAATAGTTGCTAATCAAGTCTGTGAGCATCTAAACAGTAACGAGCTGTTTGAAGAGTTTCAGTCAGGTTTTAGAGCTCATCATAGCACTGAAACAGCACTGGTGAAGGTTACTAATGATATTCTCATGGCCTCAGATAATGGACTTGTGTCTGTTCTGGTTTTGTTAGATCTCAGTGCTGCTTTTGACACAGTCGATCATAATATTCTCTTAGAAAGGCTTGAACATGTTGCAGGGATCAAAGGAACAGCACTAGGCTGGTTTAAGTCATATTTGTCTGACAGATTCCAGTTTGTTCGTCAAAATCAGAAGTCACTAATAGGCGGACCGCGGTCCGGGTCCGGACCGAAATGCTGTCTCATGCGGACCTGAGCCGAATGCCAAAACAAAAATGACTATTTATAACCTTAATGAGCGCTTCTGGCTGGCGCAGCTTTTGCGTTCTTTACGGTAGTGTTGTAGTGTCCTTGGAAACCCACAGGCCAATGGTATGCAAGTTTTGCCATACCACGTGATACCACCAAAGCCAATAAGCACTTTGCATTCCAGCCGGGAAATTTTCGAAAAAAAACGAAGCGTAGCAAAAATAGAGAGATACCGGCCGAAATAAAGAGAAATATCACAGCGGAGAGAAGGAGAGATTCAGGTGGACAGAAGGAAAAATACAGGCGGTGAAAGTTTTAGCTACAGGTGAAGTAAAGGGAGAAACAGGCAGACGGGAGGAGAAATCCTGGCGGAGATGAGTGATACAGGGAGAAACAGGGGGATGAGAAAGAGGAAAGGAAAAAACTGATAGTTGATACGGAGAAGGGGAGAGAAATAGGCAAGGGAAACGGTACAAGTAGAAAAATAACAAATGGCAGCCTCTAAAAAACGCAAAGTGGACAGTGAAAATAGAGCATTTAATCCGGATGGACAGAGTCCTTTCTCTTTGTACTTCCCAGTGGAGGCACAAAACCTGTTTGTCTCATATGTTCAAAAACTTTGGCAGTTATTAAAAGTGGCAATGTGAAACGCCATTATGAGACAAAAAATCAAAGTTTTGAAAAATCAATCTTTTGTTTGAGACAGTTTAGTCCTCATTTGAAAAAGAAAAATTTAAAAGAATTTCTACATTTATTGTTTTCTGAAGTTAGTTTGTGAACATGCACAGTTGCCATGTCTTATTTTTTTTATTTACATGTTATCCTAATTTTATTTAGTAAATGAGAGAACATTACACATTTGAGAAATCATACATACATGTTTAGTACTTTGTGACAATAAATGTCAAAAATATTTCAATAACACTGAATTCATTTCATTTGATAGGCTAATCAAGAATGCAGATGTTGATACAATTGCTAAGAAATATAAATATATAGTATCACACTAAATTATAGGACATTATAATTTTCCGGACCTTGGCCTCAACAAATTTTCTCGAACTGGACCTCTTTAAATTTCATTTGATTACCCCTGATCTAAATGATCAATCTTCTTCACTCTCAAGGGTTACTTGTGGAGTTCCACAGGGTTCTGTGCTTGGACCAATTCTTTTCACCATATATATGCTTCCAATTGGTAGAATCATTAGACAGCATGGAATAAATTTCCACAGCTATGCCGATGATACACAACTATATTTATCCATAAATCCTGATGAACCCAGTCAGTTAGGTAGATTACAGGCATGTCTGGAAGACAAAAAAACATGGATGACCCTAAACGTTTTGCTTTTAAATTCTGACAAGACAGAAGTTTCTGTCTTTGGACCAGAAGTTCTAAAACAGAAACTGATTAGTCAATCACTTCATCTGGATGGCATTAAATTGGCCCCCAGTAATAACGTAAAGAACCTCTGCGTTATTTTTGACCAAGACTTGACATTTAAATCCCATATTAAACAGGTTTCTAGGATTTCCTTCTTTCACCTCAGGAATATTGCTAAAATTAGAAACATCCTGTCCAGGAGTGATGCTGAGAAACTAGTCCATGCATTTGTTACCTCAAGGCTGGACTACTGTAATTCTTTACTATCAGGAAGTCCACAAAATGCCAGAGCCCTTCGCTCTCAGACTGCAGGTTTACTTGTAGTTCCTAGGATTTCTAAAAGTAGAATGGGAGGCAGATCTTTTAGTTATCAGGCTCCTCTCCTGTGGAACCAGCTCCCAGCTTTAGTCCGTGAGGCAGACACTCTGTTTACTTTTAAGGCCAGGCTTAAAACTTTCCTTTTTGATAAAGCTTATAGTTAGAGTGGCTAAGGTCATCCTGAGCTATCTCTGTAGTTATGCTGCTATAGGCTTAGACTGCTGGAGGACAGACTTACCACTTTTCTTCACTCTGCTACTTTTCTCTCCTACTACTCTCCAGTTGTATTACAGTACATTCTGTTATTTCGACTGTTAACTTTGTTTTCTCTCAGTGTTTTTCTCTCCATAGAAGATATACCTGGTCTGGTATCCTGCTTGGCTGCAATGCCCTGTTGGACGGGGGGCATCGACTGGGATGATCCTCCCAGTAACTGAACATCCACTGTGTCCTGTTATCAACTTTTTACATTCTGTAACATAGAAAGTTCTCTTATATCAGATCTTCTGTTCCTTCTGTGTTTCTGCTCTGTCTTCTCAAACCCCCAGACGGTCGTGGCAGATGGCCGCTCCTACTGAGCCTGGTTCTGTTGGAGGTTTCTTCCTGTTAAAGGGGAGTTTTTCCTCTCCACCGTCGCTACATGCTTGCTCAGTATGAGGGATTGCTGAAGGATTGCTGTGGTTGGAAAGTCTGCATCAACGGGGCCCAACCTCACGCCAATGACTGACGCAATCTACTGGGATTCCTTAAATAGGAAACTTTTTAACTGATTGGAATGTTTGTATAAATGTATTGAAATGACTTCTTGTTAAGAGCCTTGAGATGAAACATCTGTTGTGAATTGGCGCTATATAAATAAACTGAATTGAATTGAAAATCAATCTTCAAATGTTGACAGGATGACTCAGTTGCCACTTTAAACTTTATTTTAGGCAAGCTAATTTATCTGTCTAGCACATGAAAGTAAAATAAACAACAAAAACACAAACGCAATATATTGCAGTGGCAAAGTAATGGAAATTAAAATTTTAAAGACAGACTACAGCTTATGATAATCCAATTATTATTAATCAAAGACAGCACTAAACAGATAGGTGTTTAGCCCTGATTCAAAGGAACTCAGTATTACAGCATTTTTAAGCTTTCTAGAAGTTTGTTCCAGATTAGAGGAGCAGAAAAACCTAATACTGGTTCTCCATTTTTAAATCTGATTCTGGGGATGAAGAGAATGACCACAAATCTTGGAGTTCCAGTTTGATGCCATTTAATATTATAAAATAGTGTATGAATTCAAATAAAATGTAAAATTATGGAATTTTAATTACAACTAATAGCCTAACCATGATATTTAATTTTCAAAATTACATAACGTTTCCATTTTGGTAAGACTACTGTTCTCATGAGTCTCTCCTCCATACGAGATATTGGAGTGGTGTAGGAGTTTCTGGGAAGTTTAGTTCTATATTTTAAAGATATGCGTTTTTCTGGGAAATTTTTGCCAGTTTTGAAAAGCTTAAAGTAAGAAAATGCATTATAACATTGCTCAAAATAATTAAAAATTAATCAAATTAAATTAATTTAAAATAAAACCGTTTTGTAAATGTGTATCAGATTTAGTACATCAGTTATATTAGATCATTCATGTTTGAAATAACTTTTGGACAAATTTAAAAGAAATTCATTGTTTCAAAGGATATGTGTTAAATTATAAAAACATATATGCAAAGTGATATTTCATTTCTTTTTTTGTAAAAAGTTTAAATAAGCACACAGATTACAAAGACTTGAATTTTCTGATTATTATTTCGCATTTCAGGCTTTACATGGTTAAAAACCAGAAGCTAAGATAAATGGGGGCATGTGTTTGAAGATTTTGACTATTTTTTATTGTTATTAATGTTGCATGTGTTTTATGTATGTGTTATTTTGCAGCACTGCCCTTTGTCTAACAATAATTACTCTTTTGGGAGACTAAGAAACACATTTCTGTCTCTCCCTTCACATGTCATGATATGATCTGAATCTGCTTGTCTTAACTCTTTAAATCCATTATAATGGATCACAAATTGAATTGACCATCCACCCATCCTTTGCAGGGTTGCCTGGAGAGGTTGCCAGTCCATCGCTGTGAATTAATAATATCAGATTAAAATATATTAGTTCATCAAGCTTGTGTACCTGTCAGTGAAATGTTTTTATTATTTGTTCATATTTCAGTCTGACATGCATCCTGTTGCCGTTAGCTTACATGTTTGATTCTTCATTCAGATTGTGCGGCTGCAGTTTGACAAACATTGGCTGTGCTTCTCTGGCCTCAGCTCTGAAGTCTAACCCCTCCCATCTGACAGAACTGGACCTGAGCTATAACAGAGACTTGTATGATGCTGGAGTGAAGGAACTTTGTGGGTTTCTACAGACTTCCCTCTGCAAACTACAAATATTGAAGTAAGAAACCATGTTCTTAAGTAGTGTTGATATTAATAATGTGAACTTAGTGTAGACACTAAACTGCAGACGTATGGCTGATATGCTGATCCAAATGGTGGATGTTCATAGTAAAGTACATTG
Source organism: Valencia hispanica (assembly GCA_963556495.2). Classification (NCBI taxonomy): domain Eukaryota; kingdom Metazoa; phylum Chordata; class Actinopteri; order Cyprinodontiformes; family Valenciidae; genus Valencia; species Valencia hispanica. The sequence continues at coordinate 51,073,205 of OY747716.1, forward strand.
TCTTCTCCACTGGTTCTCTCTATACCAAAATGATTTATTAAATATTAACTTAAAATACAAAGAGTATATAATATGAGTTGAATTTTTAGTGTGGGGTTGCAGCTATTACCTATAAAAGTGTTTCCTGAAAAATAACGTAGTTAGTTGGTGCTCTGTTTACCTCCTTTTGGTGTGATTTGTTTTAGAACTGTATTAAATAATTTCTTTGCTCAATTTAAATGCAAACATTTATTTTAACACTTTAAAATTGGTACACTTGTAGAACTTCCCAAGACCTATGTAAAAGCCTTAAAACGTCATAGTCTCAAACGCACAGTAAGTTGGCCATGTTGGATTGAACATAAGATTTTGACCCCATTTTTGACGTTTATAGCCTCCGCATCTGATCGAACTCCTCTTAGGAATTTTGACCAATCAGCTTGAAAATTGATCAGGATGTCTTTCAGGCATGTCGAATCTAAAGTTAACAAAAAAATTATTTTCATATATATTGAAGAGACGGAGCCAGGCCTCAAACTTTGACTAAATGCAAAAAATATAAAAGTTTTTATATCTCCAAATCAGAAAGTCACAAACATATTAAACTGACTGTGTTGGATTGGCATCAGGTCCTGGACAAAGCCCAATTGTCATATGCTGACATCACTTAAGCCCCTCCCCCTCAGAACAGGAAGTGTAGTGTTTTGCTGTTAAAGGTCCAAATTTTGCACCCTTGACCTAATCAACATGAAACTCTGCACAGTAACTGTAAACAAGTTTGTGTAACTCTATTTGCAGTACTGAGAGGCTACGGAAGAGGGGCTGAGGCAGTGTGGCGAAATCTGGCATCATGCCATGCCCATACGTTTGACTTACAGACTTCAAAATGAGTGGTTTGAGACGGGCGCCCCATGTTCAGAGGCCTTAGCCATCGATGCGGTCTTCCCAGGTTCAATTCCGACCTTGCGGACACTTGCCGAGTGTCTCTCCCCCCACTTCTCTCCCCTTTCTGTAACCTATCCACTGTCAATGAAGGGCACTGTGGCCACAAAACCTTAAAAAAAAAATGAGGATAGACTTAACGCATTGGTAATCAAGGCAAGGCAATTTTATTTGTAAAGCACCTTTCAACAACAACAACAACAACAACAAGGTAATTCAAGGTGCTTTACATGATTATGGGATAAAAATAAAAATAGCAATAAAACAGAGACATATAAAGTAAAAACAGCGATAAAGCATGAAGCACAGACAGAAAATATGATACATGAAAACATTGCTTAAAGGCAGCTCTAAACAGATGATTTAAAAGGACCCAGCATTTCAGCAGCTTTGCAGTTTTCTGGAAGTTTGTTCCAGATTAGAGCAGCATAGAAACTGAAAGCTGCTTCTCCATATTTGGTTCTGATTCTAGGGATGTTGAGTAGACTGGAATTAGAGGACCTGAGTGGTCTGGTGGGTTGCTATAGTAACAGTAGATCTTCAATATACTTTGGTGCTAAACCATGTAATGATTTATAAACTAGTAAAAGTATTTAGAAGTCTATTCTCTGAGCTACAGGGAGCCAGTGTAAGGACTTTAGAACTGGGGTGATGTGCTCTACTTTCCTGGTTCTAGTGAGGACGCGAGCGGCAGCGTTCTGGATCAGCTGCAGCTGTCTGATTGACTTTTTAGGCAGACCTGTGAAGACGCTGTTGCAGTAATCAATCCGACTAAAGATAAACGCATGGATGAGTTTTTCTAGGTCCTGTTGCGACATCAGTCCTTTAATCCTAGAGATGTTCTTCAGGTGATAGAACGCTGACCTTGTTATTGACCTTTATGTGACCCTGGAGGTTCAGGTCTGAGTCCATTACTACACCTAGATTTCAGGCCTGATCAGAAGATTCTAGCTGGATTAACTGAAGCTGTGTGCTTAATCTTGATCATTCCTCTTTAGGTCCAAAGGTAATTACTTCTGTTTTGTTTCTGTTCAGCTGGAGAAAGTTATGGCACATCCATCCATTGAGGTGTTCGATGCATTTACTTAGGGTTTGGATGGGTTCAAAGTCACCTAGTGACATCGTAATATAGAGCACAGTATCATCTGCATAGTTATGGTAGCTAATCTTATTGGCTGTTAAAATCTGGGCTAGTGGGAGCATGTAGATATTAAATAAGAGGGGCCCCATGATCGAGCCCTGGCGCACCATGGCATCATGCATCAGAGAAGAAATTAGAGCCATCTGATCTGCACCAAATTTACCAACATGAATATTAGTCACAATTCCAACATATATGTATACAAATATTTGATAGGCGCTGCCTAATTACTGCATAGCTTCCCCTATGAGTATTAAGACAATCAGTCTTAAGCCATTCTTTCACCTAGGATTGCAAAATTCAGTACATATTTGTAGTTTATGAAGACCTCTTTAAGTCTTTTGAAGCCAGGGTCCATACTGACAAAGAAAGTTGGCCATTGTCGCTGAAAGTTGCCATTTTGTGGCTTTTGAACACTTTGTCATGCAGATTTGATTAGCAGGCTCAGTGTAAGTGTTGACTCAGTGGAGCGTGAGTCCAGCGGTCACAAAACATGGGCCGGAGCGGCGCTTAGCTGCAAGGCCGTTGAAGTGTGCTTGCAGCTTTAATTCAAGTTTTATTGGTATAACTTTATTGCAATTTTTTTCTTGGCGCTTGGGTCTATGGTTCGCAGACCCTCAGGGTTCAGGGATTACATCTTATGGACCATTGTCACTTTGGCACAGTGACCTTACTGTCACATAAATATAATAATCTCAATAATATTTTCCTATTACTTTACTGTAAAAACATAAATAGACTTTTGTTGTCTTTAGTACAGCACAGAGAGGTAACTTGGGGGAAAAAAGCTGAGACCATTGCTGTGATATTGGCCATAAATTATTGGGCTATTGTCCCTATGGAAATTCTAAGGAATTTTAAGTGAATTTATTGCTGTTTGACAAGGGAGAAGCTGCAGATAGTTTTTTAGCTGTTTTAACATTGACTATTGAAAATAAAAAGGTGTATGACGCTGTAAAAGATGTAATCGAACAGCACTATAAGCTATATTATCTCTAAAAGAGCTCAGTACAAGGTGTCAGCAAGATGGAGAGTGTTTATTAAAGCTGGACACAAATCTGCACAAATCTGGTTATTGAGACTGAAAGATGAACGCAGGATTTATTGCCAAAATTAGAAACATTCTCTCCAGGAGTGACACTGAAAAACTAGTCCATGCATTTGTTACCTCAAGGCTGGACTACTGTCATTCTTTACTATCAGGAAGTCCACAAAATGCCATTAAAAGCCTTCAGTTGATCCAAAATGCTGCAGCAAGAGTTCTGATGAATATTAAAAAGAGAGATCACATTTCTCCTGTTTTAGCTTCCCTTCATTGGCTCCCTGTTAAATCCAGAATAGAATCTAAGATCCTCCTTCTTACATATAAAGCCCATAATAATCAGCTCCATCATACATCAGAGATCTGATTGGTCCATATGTTCCTAAAAGAGCACTTCGCTCTCAGACTGCAGGTTTACTTGTAGTTCCTAGGATCTCTAAAAGTAGAATGGGAGGCAGATCTTTTAGTTATCAGGCTCCTCTCCTGTGGAACCAGCTCCCAGCTTTAGTCCGTGAGGCAGACACTCTGTTTACTTTTAAGGCCAGGCTTAAAACTTTCCTTTTTGATAAAGCTTAGAGTGGCTAAGGTCCTAAAAAGTCAATCAGACAGCTGCAGCTGATCCAGAACGCTGCTGCTCGTGTTCCTCACTAGAACCAGGAAAGTAGAGAACATCACCCCAGTTCTAAAGTCCTTACACTGGCTCCCTGTAGCTCAGAGAATAGACTTCTAAATACTTTTACTAGTTTATAAATCATTACATGGCTTAGCACCAAAGTATATTGAAGATCTACTGTTACTATAGCAACCCACCAGACCACTCAGGCCCTCTAATTCCAGTCGACTCAACATCCCTAGAATCAGAACCAAACATGGAGAAGCAGCTTTCAGTTTCTATGCTGCTATAGGGTTAGACTGTTGGAGGACAGACTGGCCGCTTTTCTTCAGTCTGCTACTTTTCTCTCCTACTACTCTCCAGTTGCATTATTACTGCTGGGTTCCTTGGGTGTTTGGGGTTTGAGTTTTTCCTTTCACTGCGTTTTTGTCTCCCTCTGGTGCTCTTGTGTTTGGTTGCCCTTGTCTTTGTTCATCTCTTTATTTTCCCAAGTTCCTATTAATACTTATCCTTTATTAGTCCCAGTTAGTTTTGTTATATTTAATTCCTCTGTCTAGTCCTTATGTTTTGCTCCTGGTCTTCTTCCCAGTTTCCCTACCCATTCTGCCTTCCGTCCCAGCTGCTAATGATTTTCACCTGCTCACTCCCTCTCAGCTGCAACCGCTTCTCTTAATTAGTCCTCAGCTCTTTCTGTTCACATCTTCACTCTCCCCTCAGTATAAATACAGTCTTCACTCAGTCACAACTCGCTGGTTCGTCGTCACTCTTCCCTCTCTGGTTCTTGTTCCTCCACTGTTTGACCCTCCTGAGTTACTGTAAGTTCTTTGTTTTGTTGTTATTAAATCATTCTTATTTTGTACTTTGCTGCATTTGGGTCCTCCTTAAATTCCACCAAACATGACAATTACCTGTTATTTTGACTGTTAACTTTGTTTTTTCTCAGTGTTTTCTCCAGAAAAGCTACAGCTGGTCTGGCATCCTGCTCAGCTCTGATGGCTTGTTGGAGGGGAGCATCAACTGGGATGATGCTCCCTGTAGCTGCACGTTGTCCCTCTCCCGTTATCAACTTTTTACTTTAACATAGAAAGTAGGCTACTCCTACATCAATGCTCCTGTTCTTTTTTGTGTCTCTGCTCTGTCTTCTCGAAACCCCAGTCATTCGTGGGGGATGGCTTCTTGTACTGAGCCAGGTTCTGCTAGAGGTTTCTTCCTTTTAAAATTGAGTTGTTCTTCTCCACCCTTGCTACATGCTTGCTCATTATGAGGGATTGCTGTGAAGTCAACGACACAACGGAAGCAACTGTCTACTGTTGCTCCGTTTGTTCAGGAGGAGTGAATGCTGCAAGTCAATAACTTGATGCAATTAGCCGGGTTTCCTTTTGATAGAAAACTTTTAAACCAATTGCAAAAATGAACTGAACTTGACAGCATTGTTTGATAATTAGGATTGAGTGGAATGTATGTATTGTTGGGATTCATTTTTCACGAACGAACTGAACAGACCGCATTTCCTAGTGCTGCCCTCAAAGCACTCCCATTGGTCTGTGACCAATGATGACATTACAGACTTTATTTAACTGGTGCAGCTACATTGCCCCCCCCCCCTTCCCTCTCCGACCTCAGACGTGAAAGGGGATGCAAATCGCTAGTGAAAATTCCCCCTTTTTGTTCGATAGCTGCGGGACCAGGGAAAAACTCTCCTCAAATGTTCAAGTACAACCAGGAAAGCTTGTTTGGACTGTTCCAAAGGCAGTTCTTGATGAAGACGGGCCCTGGCTAAGTCGCAGCTTTGGCGGTCTGCAACAAAAAGACCTCGTCATGCGCACAACAGTTTTGCCCACCTTTCAACCCTTTTTTTCCCCATTTTACCTTTGTGAATTGGTTTGTTTGCCTTGGACCGGCAACCCATCGTCAAAGTAGGGACAGTCCTGTTTCATTTATTTCTACTCTTAAGTGTCTGTGTATAGAGATTGTTCCTTGTTGGTTTATTGTGAAATCACTGTTTGCTTATTTATGTGCTTTTACGGTTCTTTGTTCTCCAAACCACTTCCATTGTCAGCTAAGGCTAATATCCTTATTAGTTTCAGCTGACCCCATTGTTGGTCTAAGCTAATCCCATTGTCCCTTGCCCCAGGCAATCCTTTGTTAGCGCCTTAGCTTTGCAGCGGGGAAAGCTAACACGACCGCACCCAGCTGATAAACACCCGAATCCTTCATCCAACTCCCGCACGCAACACATACACACGCGCACACAAACCGCCCTCCTTTCTTTTATGAGAAGCAATGTTTGAAAAGGATTCTGAGAAGCCTATTGTTTGTTCAATCCCCATATTATCCATTTTCTTAGTTCAGTAGTAGTAGTTACATGCGGTAGGATAACTGGGAATTATTGACCAAATGCGTTGGCTGTAAAGATGATCTATTTTCCTAATAAATTCCCGGTTATGATTTTAAAGAAGTTTTCTGTGTTTTGTCCAGTTTGTGGGTGCAATTACTGTCCCCAGCGTGTGACCTTATCCTTCTAGAACAGGCGTGCCTAATCCTGGTCCTCGAGATCTACCATCCTACAAATTTTAGATGTATCCCAGCTCCAACACACCTGAAGCAAATTGTTAAATTTCCCCATCAGCAGTCTGTCGGCTCTGCAGAGGCCTGGTAATGAGGCCTTCATTTGATTCAGCTGTGATGAGAAGGGATTCACCTAAAAGTTGCTAGATAGTAGATCTCAAGGAGCAGGATTGGGCACCCCTGTTCCAGAAGATACTGGTTGTCTGGTAGAGTTTAATTGTTCGAAGAACTGTTGCCCCAATCTTAATTAGTAGATTAAAGCTTGAGTTTCCTGTGATGGACTGGCGACCTGTCCAGGGTGTACTCCGCCTCTTGCCCCGTGACTGCTGGAGATGGATAACAATGCAACCCTGCATAGGATGGATGGGTACAGAAAATGGATTGATGGAAAGCTTGGGTTTCATCAATAATTATATTAACATTGATAATAATTATTGATGCTTATGTAAACCTGACGTTTATCACAAACGCTGTCACCAACAGTATGATTGAATTGAAATGACAATTTTTGTAAAGTGCCTGGAGATTGTGTTGTGAATTGACTCTATATGAATAAAATGAATTGAGTTGAATAAGGGACAAAGCTGCTGTTTGGATAAAAGGATATAAAGTTGTCTAAATGTATCCAAATGGAGTCTGAGTTAGCACTTACAAAGACCATAGAAAAATTCAGGCAGAGAAAAACTAAAGAACCATAAAGAATTTTGCATAACACCACAGGAGGGGGGAGAATATCAAACATGGGCTCCATGAGGCGTCCAACACGTAATACAAACATGTTCTGGATCTGCTTGTTATAATCCTTTAAATCAGTTTTACTTAGTCAAATATTAGACATATGTGTATCATGTTACTGTGAGTTAAACATTAAGTTTTAACCTGCATCCTGTTGGATTTAGCTCACATGTTTTATTCTTTATTCAGATTGAGCAACTGCGGTTTGTCGAACATCAGCTTTGCTTCTCTGGGCTCAGCTTTCACGTCAAACCCCTCCCATCTGACAGAACTTGTCTTGAGCTGTAATCAAGACCTGAAAGATCCTGAAGTGAAGGAGCTCTGTGATTTTCTACAGAATCCCCTATGCCAACTACAAAGATTGAGGTAAGAAAGCATGTTTTAGTTTAGTGCTGATATTTCTGCTGTGAAATTTGTGTTGACACTATACTTCAGACATATGGTTGATTTCATTCTGATTCCCGCAGAGGACCTTCACAATAAAGTATCCTTTCTTCTTCACTGGTTTGGTCCACTTAACGTTTCTTTGCTTTTCAAATGAAATGAAATCAAACTTTATTAAGCACTTTTCATACAAACATTGCAACTCAAAGTACTTTACAGATTAAAAATGACCCCACATAAACCACGTTCCCATCCCTTCCCCACAGATTTAAAAGCATGATCACATTTATACCCCCCAACCCAACCTCCATGCGCACACACACTTAACCGCAACATTAGAAAAGGACTTTGGGCTGAGTACAGATGAGCTAGGGAAGGTTTCTGGTAGTACAGTTCAGTGGTAGAGTTGTCAGCTGCAACCCAGAAATCGTGGGTTCGATTCCTGCTTCCACCTGCTACATGTCGTTGTGTCCATGGGCAAGACACTTCACCTAACTGCCTACTGGTGTTGGCCAGAGGGGCCGATGGCGCGATATGGCAGCCTGGCCTCTGTCAGTCTGCCCCAGGGCAACTGTGGCTATAATCATAGCTTGCTTCCACCAGTGTGTGAATGTGAGAGTGAATGAATAATGGAGTTGTAAAGGGCTTTGAGAGTCTTGAAAAGCCCTATATACAGGTCCTTCTCAAAAAATTTGCATATTGTGATAAAGTTCATTATTTTCCATAATGTAATGATAAAAATTTAACTTTCATATATTTTAGATTCATTGCACACCAACTGAAATATTTCAGGTCTTTTATTGTTTTAAAACTGATGATTTTGGCATACAGCTCATGAAAACCTAAAATTCCTATATCAAAAAATTAGCATATCATGAAAAGGTTCTCTAAACGAGCTATTAACCAAATCATCTGAATCAACTAATTAACTCTAAACACCTGCAAAAGATTCCTGAGGCTTTTAAAAACTCCCAGCCTGGTTCATTACTCAAAACCGCAATCATGGGTAAGACTGCCGACCTGACTGCTGCCCAGAAGGCCATCATTGACACCTTGGGGGACCTGCGGAAGCAGTGGACTGAGTCTGGAGTAGAAACATCCAGAGCCACCGTGCACAGGTGTGTGCAGGAAATGGGCTACAGGTGCCGCATTCCCCAGGTCAAGCCACTTTTGAACCAGAAACAGCGGCAGAAGCGCCTGACCTGGGCTACAGAGAAGCAGCACTGGACTGTTGCTCAGTGGTCCAAAGTACTTGCATGTCATTCGGAAATCAAGGTGCCAGAGTCTGGAGGAAGACTGGGGAGAAGGAAATGCCAAAATGCCTGAAGTCCAGTGTCAAGTACCCACAGTCAGTGATGGTCTGGGGCGCCATGTCAGCTGCTGGTGTTGGTCCACTGTGTTTTATCAAGGGCAGGGTCAATGCAGCTAGCTATCAGGAGATTTTGGAGCACTTCATGCTTCCATCTGCTGAAAAGCTTTATGGAGATGAGAGAATCTGTGGGATATTGTGAAGAGGAAGTTGAGACGCAAGACCCAACACTCTGGATGAGCTTAAGGCCGCTATCGAAGCATCCTGGGCCTCCATAACACCTCAGCAGTGCCACAGGCTGATTGCCTCCATGCCACACCGCATTGAAGCAGTCATTTCTGCAAAAGGATTCCCCACCAAGTATTGAGTGCATAACTGAACATAATTATTTGAAGGTTGACTTTTTATGTATTAAAAACACTTTTCTTTTATTGGTCGGATGAAATATGCTAATTTTTTGAGATAGGAATTTTGGGTTTTCATGAGCTGTATGCCAAAATCATCAGTTTTAATACAATAAAAGACCTGAAATATTTCAGTTGGTGTGCAATGAATCTAAAATATATGAAAGTTAAATTTTTATCATTACATTATGGAAAAGAATGAACTTTATCACAATATGCAAATTTTGAGAAGGACCTGTAAATCCAAGCCATTATTATAAAAGAAGCCATCTGCACTGGCAGCAGCACATCAATAGCACTCGCCAAGGCACCAACACAGTGTGCCCAGAGGAGGCAAGGCCAAGACACCCACCTCAATCCAAGTGCTACCCGAAGAGCAACCACAGCCGACCACCGCTCCCGAGGCAGAGGACTCCCACAGAGGAAACACTGGAAGGAAGGTTAAAATATAAAAATAAACAGTGGATAGATGTGATAAGACTAAACAGTAAAATCCTGATAAAATATAAGCAGGTAAAATGTGCAGAGTAATTAAAAAGACTATAATAAATAATCAGTTAAAAGCTTTGCTAAAAAGGTGAGTCTTGAGCCTGCTCTTAAAAACATGATTCGTTCTCTGTGGCCCTGAGGCAAACTTCCTTCCATGATTTATAAAAAATTAACTAGATAACATGAAACAATTAGGTCAATGTCAGTGTGGAGTTGCAGCTATTATTTAGAATTTGTCAGAATCCAGTGAATTTAGAGCTGATGCAGCAAATTCCTACTCATTTCCAGCACCATCATTTAATAATGTTGAGCCAACATAGGCTGCGATGTGTAATCCAAGAAGAATCCCAGAAACTCTAAAACTTCCGTCCTGGAGAGAACATTTGGTGCTCCCATTCTTCTCCTTTTTATTTGGCAACGAGCAACTGGTCCTACTGCATTTCTCTAACATCTACAGAGAAGCTTTGATTTGCAAGTGTCTGCTGCTGTAGGAGGAGCAGCCTCTCCTAATCTTTAACAATATCATGCCTTATTATCTTTTCTTTTCTAAGATTTTTTTCTTAGTTACTTTATACACCCAGCCTTTGGAGTTACTGTAATAGACCGGATCTCTTTTTTTGGATTATTTTTTGAAGGACTGTATTGTTTTGCTCAGCTGAGGACTTCGGCAGACTGCTCCAGAGACTGGACGAAATGGAGATAAAGATATGTTGCTTGGAACTTAACATGGAAATAAACACTTCATATGGAAACGAGACAGCTTTACCAATGACTATGCGCAGGGAGCAAGAACCTGGCAGTTGTCAGGTTCCGTGGATTTTTGCTTTGTTTTCCTTCCACTTAATTTCTTTCCCCTCTGTACCCTAAGGTGCTTTCTTGTTTTGTTCCCTCCTGTTTGTGTTTAATCTTAGTTCTTTTCCTTATCTAGTTTTTTCATGTTAGATTATTCCTTGTCTTTATTAGTTTATTCTGCCACTTCCTTGTTTCTGTTTCTCCTTCTTGCTCTTAGATATTTTCACCTCTTTTGTTTGTGTCATTTGTTTCCTTAGTTTATTCCCTCTAGATAGTTTCCTAATTTATTGCTTCCTTCTGCTCTCTAGTGTTTCCTTAGGTCCCCTTCCTAGACTTATTATCTTAGTTAAGAGTTTTCTGTCTCCCTACCATTCTACCTCTCTTCCCAGCTGATTGTTTCCACCTGCTCTCTCCCTCTCACCTGCATCTGAAAACCCCTAATTGGTCATTGGTCTCCTCTCACTTCCTCCCCAGTATATATTCTGCCTTCATTCAGTCACTATTCGCTGGTCCGTCGTCGTTTTTCCCCTGTCTGGTTCCTGCCTTCCTGTCATGTTCCTGTTTTTTTTCCCCATCGCTACATTTGTCGGTCTTCCTGAGTTTTGTAAGTTATTGTTTTTTGTTACAATAAAATCTTTACGTTTTACTTGCTGCTTTTGGGTCCTTAATTCTACCAAACATGACAGCAGTCCGATGTTAACTCGGTCAAACGTCAAAGTCTCGCACAGAAGCCACAGAACAACACCACTCCCTCAGCCAAAAGGAGCTTGACGGTAGAACACTCCATTCACAGTTTGAAGAGCACTGGTTGGCTTTAAAGCATCCACACCTGCTCGAAGAAACAAAAAAAATTCAAATACAAAACAAGAGATATCACTCCCCCTGGAATCCCGCTGAAAAACAGATTTGCAGCCCTCAGTTCCCTGAAAGACGACGCAGCCCCTGGGACCAGTCAAGGTCACCAGGAGAACTCCAGCCACATGAAGCGGACATATAAGAAAGTAGGAACCCCCCCAAGCTAAAGTTCTTATAATTCATGATGGTTCAATAAATGAGATTGAAGACTTCTGTAGCCAGTACACTAGTATTATTAGCTCACTCAAAAATTCAGTGAGCGAAATCTCAGAAGAAAATCCAGACCATCATAGATCAACACCCGAAACTGGAAAAGCTTGTTATCCATGCAGGATCAACTGATGTAGCCAAAAAACGGTTAAAGATTCTGAAGAGAGATTTATCTAATATGCTACAGAGACTTGATTGAATTATGTTGTGCCACAGATAGGTAGGTTTTGGCTATGAATAATTGCTTAGGGCAATTATTAATCAGATTAATAATTTTATGTAAAAATTACCTCGTTTAGGGCACCACCTGGATTCCAGGAATATCAATAGCCAAATTGTTCAGTCTCAGTTCATGTTTATGATTATCTGCCTGATAAGGCTGAGGTAATTAAACAATATATGAAGGAATAAGTTAGACGTACCTGAACAGCAAGTTACTACACATGTAGGTGAAATAACAGTTTTCCAAAATACAAGAGTTTATTACAACAAGAATTCACTTTCAGTTAACATACTTTAATCAACAAACTCACCAAGCTAGTAAAACACAACTAAACAACTAAGAAAATAATAACGATAATAAAACTCAACACTCCAAAGTAAAACAGTAAAAGTGATAAAAATGCACAGAAATAGAAACAAACAATAAATTGATAATGATGTCACAGTTCAGAATGAATAGGTTTGCTCAAAGACCAAGGCTTGTATTTAACAGTGTTAGGAATAAAGCTAAGTTTAGTTTTAAACTAATTACGATTAGTTTTAGACTAATCAGCACATTCTGGTTTGTTTTCAAACCACCAATTCACAATGCAAAGCAGAAGTGAAGAAAAACATTGTTTGGAAGAAGCAATGTTTCATTAAACCATTTGCTGAATTAGAAATCAATAACCTTTAGATAATTGATTCAATTTAATGGATCGGTCACCGCAGTGATTGATCTAATTTATTATTTAGGCTTTATGTTGACGTTAACGGCAGTACCAATTATGTCGATCTAATTTAGTATTTTGACTTACCAAGAAGGCGGTCTCAAAAAAGGCTTTTAAAGATTAGTTTAGTGTTTAAACTATCCGTTTTAAAGTCGATCTCTATTTTGAATAGCATTAATGGCGGTCTTTATTGTTCATGAATAAAATGCTGTCAATGGCGGGCCCACGTGGTTCACTATAGCATGTAGCTTACAGATAACTCACGTGGTACTGCATAAAGTCGCTCTGGATAATTTATTAAACATCAAACAAAGGAAAACTGTCAGATTGAGTAACTTAGGTTGCAGGATATAAAACGAATTTCCATCGGAAACTTCGACAATCACTGTTTAAACCTCCAGGCCGACCAGCCTGTTTGTACCCAAACAATAAATGAAATCTTACACAAAGTAACAAATCACAGTGAAAATAAACAACCCTTAATTCTTGTTTAAACTAACCTAATCTCGCCTCTGCCCAGACAGACCTTATTGAACAGTTAAAGTTCTCCAGGTTGCTCCGTGGATGATGGGCGAAGCCAAAACGTTAGGCCGCAGCCTAGCCACAGCTACGGTCCGTTAGCAGTGGGAGGATTATAGCTGTTCAATCGCGGGTAGCAGCCTTTAGCTCGGAACGTCGTGTCGTCCTCTTCGGCTTGCTAAACAGCGATCAGCTGCACCTCAGTTCACCGACACAGTACCTTCTCTGCAGGTTCAAGATAGCATTGTCCCAGGCTTTGTCGCAGTGGGGTAACGCTCCAGTCTCAACCCGGTTCTGTGGCATTCAGTAGCTGTTAGCGGCTCGCTTCATACGGCAGCATCTGTTCAGAAAGCAGGGCTCAGGGCGGTGGGGTTTATCTCAAAACACTGGGTTTGATTCACCTGATCAGCAGTATTGTCGTCGTTGGAGTGAGTTCCTCTAGGAACTCGCGTCTTTTCCCTCGCCAGTGAAGGAAGGATTGGATCCCTCCTAGCGCTGTTTGGCTGATATATTTAACAAGGATGAGAGAATTCCTTCGTCAGTTCAAGAGCTTTAATTCGACTTGTTGATCAACAAGGAGTCCCGCACATACCATTTGCATATAATGGCCTGCCCCCCCATCCTAACCTTCTACTATATAGTATTACCTATCTTCTTCAGCTCCCCCTCCTTAGATAAATTGCCCAGCTTCAATAAGTCCAGTCCAGTTCAGCTACCCATCATCAAACTACTTAAGTTAGCTTTATTAAACATTAGATCTCTATCAGGAAAGTCGTTCCTAATCAATGAATTCAGCACTGAACATAATGTACACACACTTTTTTATTTGAAACCTGGCTAGACGTAAATAATGAAACATTTGCACTGAGAGAATCTATTCCTCCAAATTACAATTTTTAAAAGCAGGAGCAGGAAACACAAACGAGGTGGAGCCATAGATACACTTTTTCATTACTCAAGTAACTTTAAAAAGGCATCCCAGGGTACATTTGAATCTGTTGAATACTTAGCTACCCAGATAAAAGAGCCTGACAAAGCTTTATTTCCAAGTTTATATAAACCCCCAAAACTTAACTCTAACTTCTTTAAATGGGGGGTATTATGCTTCTTACAGGCACATATTACCCTTCTACTCCAATAAAATTGTCACCTTAAGTCTTTTAAAAGTCCGTCATATATCCAAATCCACCTTAAAGAAATTTACTTCCGTACTGGACGCCTTGATTTTCGCCTGTGCCTCTCTAAGACCCTCCTACTCTTTCTGACACTCCCCCTTCAGTTCGTCACATACCGTGCATCATCGCAGCACGGAGTCGGGGAAATTCCCACAAAAGACGTGAAGCTGCAGCTGGTGTGTTATAATTACTGCACCTGGGACTCAGCCGGAGTTGTGTGAGGTGGGTAGGGGAGCTCTGCAGGTGAGAGGCTCTCGGCTGAGTACGTAAGGTCGGAGGAGGAGATGGGTGGAAAAGGCGGGGATAGGTGGGAGCAGGCGTTTCAGCAACCCCGAGAACTACCAGCAGAGACTCAAAGATTCCTCTAACATGAGTGAATGCGTCAGTGTCAGCTTATGGTTTCAAGGAGGACCCAAATGCAGAATGTTTTAAGAAACTCAGATTTAATTAAATAATAAATTGCAAACTTACAAAAATCACAGGGAAACCAGGGAACATGGAGACCATGAAACGTGGGAAGACAGATCAGGGATAAATGTCAAGCAAGAGGGAAGACAGGAACCAGGAAGGGAAGAAATGACAACGAACCAGCGAGTAGTGACTGAAGGAGAGGTGAATACTGAGGAGGGAATGAGGAAGTGATAGAGAAGACCAATGACCAATTAGTGAGAGCAGATGCAGGTGAGAGGGAGAGAGCAGGTGGAAATAATCAACGACTGGGACAGAAGGTAGAATGGCTAGGGAGACACAAAACTAAAGAAACTATAAAGCAAAGATATGTCTGGGGAAGAATCTTTAAGGAAACCCTGGAGAACAGAAGGGAGAAATAAGGAAACTATCTAAAGAGAAATACAAATAAGAAGGTGGACACAGAAGCAGAGGGTGAAAACATCTAAGAACACAGAGAAATACAGAAACAAGAAAGTGCCAGAAATAACTAATAAAGACAAAGAATAACTTAACATGATAATAGAACTAAATAAGGAAAAGAACTAACAAAACACAAACACTTAAGAACTATGACACTCAGAGCAACACTTCAGGCATGTTTTTAATGAGGGAAAGACAGGTTCTCAGGATATTAAGCTTCAGAATGTCCATTTTGCATAATACTAATATTAATGATTTCAGCTACCTTCTTTCTGTAATATGTATAGACTATGACCAATTAATCATTTTGGGGGGCTTCAACATCCATACCGACAACCCCCAAGATAGACTAGAAAAAAACATTAGCTGACACGCTTCATAACTTCGACTAGACCCAGCATGTCAAACAACCAACACACAATCTAGGACACAGTCTGGACTATCAGCAAAGGTTTAAATATATCCAACATCTCTGTAATTGATATTGCATTATCTGACCATTTCTGTGTTTTCTTTGAAAGCACCATCTCAGCTAAGCTATCTAGCCACAGTGAGACCACCATAAAAAAAACTTTTTTCAGGGATAGTTCAGTTGGAACCTTTAAACAAATTCACTCTCGCACCACATCCCCTTCGTCTTCCAATTCAAAATCAGTAAACAAGTTGGTAGATAACTTCCTTGCCCAAATTTCAGACATTGTTTCCATTGCTCCAACTAAAGAGAAAGTAATCTCTGGTAGAAAGAAGTCTCTGTGGACAAGCGATCCACTGCAACAGCATCTTCACAGGTCTGCCTAAAAAGTCAATCAGACAGCTGCAGCTGATACAGAACGCTGCTGCTCGTGTTCCTCACTAGAACCAGGAAAGTAGAGCACATCACCCCAGTTCTAAAGTCCTTACACTGGCTCCCTGTAGCTCAGAGAATAGACTTCAAAATACTTTAACTAGTTTACAAATCATTGAATGGCTTAGCACCAAAGTATGTTGAAGATCTACTGTTACTATACCAACCCCCCAGACCACTCAGGTCCTCTAATTCTAGTCTACTCAACATCGCTAGAATTAGAACCAAACATGGAGAAGCAGCTTTCAGTTTCTTTGCTCCTTTTATCTGGAACAAACTTCCAGATGACTGCAAAGCTGCTGAAACACTGAGTTCCTTTAAATCCAAGCTATCTGTGTAGAGCTACCCATCTGTTTAGAGCTGACTTTGAGTAATGTTTAAATGTGTCATATGTTTTGTTTGTTTTATGCTTTATTGCTGTTTTTATGTGAAGCACCTTGACTTGTCCTGTTGTTGAAAGTGTGCAATACAAATAAAATTGCCTTGCCCTGGCTTAAAACAGTCAACCTAAAGTAAAGCTTTGACAGAGTGTTATGAATTTTGGTCCACACATGTGGTGTCTCAGGATGTACAAAAAGTCTCTTGAAGCAATGATCGAAAACCCAAACACCTCCTTGAGCTTTTGACTTACAGACATCAAAATGAGCCAACATAGTCTTAAGGCATTGGGGACAAAAATATGTTCAAAGGTTTTTGCAGAGTCAAAATCTGACTTTTCACCATGAAAGACAATGATGTGATAACTCCACACACAATGTTGACCGTACCAAACTTTTTGTGTGTCATCACAGACAAGCACTCAAAGCAAATGCTAATTAGATGAGTCACTTAAGCCACGCCCCTTGACAACAGAAAGTCAAATGTTTTTGTTTTTTGGAAGGGCCATATTTGACTCATTTTATGTAATCAATAATAAACTGTGCCCAGTGACTGAAAATAAGTTGGTGCAAATTAGTGTATAGTACTGGACCTTTTCTGAAGAGGGTGTGGCGGCATGGCCAAGTCTGAAATCACATCATGGACATACATTTTGCTCTAATTTCCACATATATAATCTGATCTGCAGGAAATTAAACATTATCAATATTTATGAAGCCCCTTAATAATCCATTCATTATCTATACCCGTTCTTCCTCTGCAGGGTTGCCTGTCCATCACAGGGCAACACAGAGACACACAGGACAAACAACCATGCACACACACACTCGTACCTAAGGGCAATTTAGAGAGACCAATTAACCTAACAGTCGTGTTTTTGGACTGTGGGAGGAAGCCAGAGTACCTGGAGGGAACCCATGCATGCACAGGGAGAACATGCAAACTCCATGCAGAAAGACCCGGGCCAGGAATTGAACCCGGGCCTTCATGCTGCAAGGCAACAGTGCTACCGACTGCGCCACCCCTTAATAATGATTATGCAAATATTTTTTGGGTGATGCCTAATTTTTCTACAGGTCCCTCTAGAAGCATTAAAGCAATTATCCCCAAGCTATGCTTTCAGTTAAGATTGTGAAATTTGGTACACTTCACACTTTCTACAAAAATGTCTCTTCCAACTATCGTCTAACCCCAGAGAAAGTCAGCCATTTGGATTAAAAGCCCCATTTTGTCTCTTATACACACCTCATGCTGAATTGATTACCAGGCTCAGTGTAAGTGTTGAGGTGGCGGTGCATTAGGCCCGCGGTCTCAACACAGGCCTGACTTGCGCTGAGCTGCGACGGCTGTTTCAGCCTGCTTGCAGCTTATATTTGTTTTTATTCCCATCCAATTCTTAGTGCAATAAGTAATTATATAGTTCAAATAATATGTTTATTGTTCTTATTAGGGTGGCTGTAACTCAGTGGTAGAGTTATCAGCCTGCAACCCAGAAATTGTTGTTTCGATTCCAGCTTCCACCTGTTACATGTCGTTGTGTCCTTGGGCAAGACACTTCACCTACATTTCCTACTGGTGTTGGCCAGAGGGGCCGATGGTGCGATATGGCAGCCTGGCCTCTGTCAGTCTGCCCCAGGGCAGCTGTGGCTATAATCATAGCTTGCTTCCACCAGTGTGTGAATGTGAGAGTGAATGAATAATGGAGTTGTAAAGCGCTTTGAGAGTCTTGAAAAGCGCTATATAAATGCAAGCCATTATTATTTGTTTTACTTCTTGTGCTGCTGCTTTCATTTTTTATTTTATCCTCATTACTCTTGTTGTCTTGCTACACATTTTCTTATTGGTAACTATATTTGTTTCATTTTACTGGGAAGCACTTTGGTCACCTTTTTGGCTGTGTAAAGCTCTATATAGATAAACATTTGATTGATTAATTGATTGATTGAAATACGTTTTTATTGCCTTCACCTCATCCACCACCATCCAACACCTCAATTTCAGTCTCAGTGAAATGTGTTTTTTAGAGCTCTCTGATGCCATGATTACCCGTGAAATGCCTCAGATCAGCTGGCTTGTGTAAAGTGTACATTGAGGAATATAAGTACTTGAACACCCTGCGAGTTTGCAAGTTCTCCCTCTTAGAGATTATGGAGGGGTCTGAAAGCTACATTGTAGGTTCATTTCCACTGTTAGAGACAGAATAAAAAAAAAATTCAGGAAATCATATTGTATGATTTTTAAAGAATTTATTTGTACTTTATTGCTGCACATAAGTGTTTGAACACCTGAGTAAAGCAGTGTTAATATTTGGTACAGAAGCTTTGGTTTGCAATTACATAGGTCAAACTTTTTCTGTATTCCTTGACCAGGTTTGCACACACTGCAACAGGGATTTTGGCCCACTCCACACAGATCTTCTCTAGATCTGTCAGGTTTTGGGGCTGTCACTGAGCAACCTAGAGTTTTAATTCCCTCCAAAGATTTTCTATTGGATTTAGGTCTGGAAACTGGCTAGGCCACTCCAGAACCTTGATATGCTTCTTACGGAGCCACTCCTTGGTTATCCTGGCTGTGTGCTTCAGGTCATTGTCATGTAGGAAGACCCAGCCATGACCCATCTTCAATGCTCTGACGGAGGGAAGAAGGTTGTTGCTCAATATCTTACAATACATGGGCCCATTCATCCCCTCATTAATACAGTGCAGTTGTCCTGTCCTCTTTACAGAAAAGCATCCCCAAAGCATGATGTTTACACCCTCATGCTTCACAGTAGGGATGGTGTTCTTGGGATGCAACCCATCCTTCTTTTTCCGCGAAACACTGCGAGTGAAGTTTCAACAAATCTCATCTGACCACATGACCTTTTCACATGGCTCCTATGGATCATCCAGATGGTCATTGGTAAACTTCAGACGGGCCTGGACATGTGATGACTTGAGCAGGAGAACCTTCCGTGCAATGCATGATTTAAAACCATGACAGTGTAGTGTTCTACCAACAGTAACCTTTGAACCTGTGGTCCCAGCTCTCTTCATGTCATTGACCAGTTCCTCCCATGTAGTTCTGGGCTGATTCCTCACCTTTCGTGTCATCAGTGATGCTCCACCAGGTGAGATCTTGCATGGACCCCCAGTCCGAGGGAGACTGACAGTCCTCTTTAGCGTCTTCCATTTAAAAAACAGGTTTTGTGGGCACAGTGGCCTTTGTTTGAAAGGATAGTACATAGAAAGGGGGAGAGAAGTGGAGGAAGACATGCGGCAAAAGTCCGCTGGGACAGGACTCGAACCCTGGACAAACGTGTCAAGGACTGAGGCCTCTGTACATGGGGCGCCCTAACCAACCACTATTCTATGCGATGCCCCAGCCTCTTCCATTTTCTAACAATTGCTCCAACAGTTGATCTACTTTCACCAAGCGGCTTGGTTAATTGCCCCGCAGCCCTTTCCAGCCTTGTGAAGGTCTACAATTTTGTCTCTGGTGTCTTTTGACAGCTCTTTTCTCTTGTTGACTGTGGGGTGGACAGGTGTCTTTAACGAGCTCAGACAGGTGCTACTAATTTAGATTCATAAGTGGAGTAGAAGTGAACTTTTGAAAGGCAGAGTAACAGGTCTTTGAGAGCCAGAATTCTTGCCGATTGCCAGGCGTTTAAATACTTATGGGCAGCAATAAAATACAAACAAATTAAAATTCTGTCTCTCACTGTGGAAATGCACCTAATGTAAATTTCAGACCCCTCCATAACTTCTAAGTGGGAGAACTTGCAAAATCATAGGGTGTTCAAATACTTATGTTCCTCACTTTATGCAGAATCATGAGGTTCTTCATATTGACCATCTATGACAGAATGTTGCTGTGAAGGAGGAAGGATATGTTCTAAAATTGCCTGAGCATATTTCTATGATGGTTGTGATTGATAAAGCGGGAACTGTGTGGAGATGTGCATACTCAGGGTTTTAAAAACCGGAAAACGTCTTTGCATAAGTAAACTGTTTTCGCTGAGCTTAAGTAGAGCAGTAGTAAGGATTCAGGTCAAAGTTTTATAAATTAGGCCCCAGGTTTTCATTGAAGCAGCAGCATGTTTTCATTAATATTATTGAGAGATCTTTAACTGGTTCTGTTGGATTGTTTTAACCTGCATACTGTTGGCTTTAGTTCACATGTTCTATTCCTAATTCAGATTGGAGTACTGCAATTTGTCAAAGACCAGCTGTGCTTCTCTGGTGTCAGCTCTGAAGTCCAACCCCTCCCATCTGAAAGTACTGGATCTGAGTTGGAACAACATTGAGTGGTCAGATGTTAAGGAGATCAAGGATCTTGTAAAGACACTAAGGTCAGTAGATGGTTGGAGTGAATCCAGCTGCTGTCAGCAGTATTGAACAAATTTCAATTCAGTTTATTTATATAGCACCTGTTCACAACATATGTCATCTCAAGGCACTGTACAAGAAAGTCATTTCGATGCAATCATACATTCCAATCAGTTTAAAGTTTTAGCTAGTTTTCTATTTAAGGAATCCCAGCAGATTGCATTGAGTCATTGACTGGCAGTTGCGCCCCGTTGATGCAGACTCCAACCACAGCAATCCCTCATACTGAACAAGCATTTAACGACAGTGAAGAGGAAAACCTCCTCTTTAACAGGAAGAACCTGGCTCATTACGAGCGGCCATCTGCCACGACCGTCTGGGTGTTCAAGAAGACAGAGCAGAGACACAGAAAGAACAAAAGAACTGATATGAGTACTTTATATATTAAAGAAAGTAAAACAATGGTAACAGGACACTGGGGATGATCAGTTACTGGGAGTATCATCCCAGTTGACGCTATTTATCTTTGAGATTTTGATGATTTGCTCTTGTCAGGTTACCTTTCAAGCTATTTGACTTTGGCTGTGAGCAAGACACTGTCTCAATGGGGTAACGGATGGGTAACAGTACAGAGGCTTCAGAGAGGTGGGTAAAAACTACGACTCTGCTTCCTGGTCTGGAACCTGGGTTGTCAGTGTTTTGGTAGACTAATAAATTCGGCCAAATTGCTAGAAACAAGAGCTGCTCCATCCAAAGTGGGATGGATGCCGTCTCTCCGGATCAGACCAGGTTTTCCCCAGAATGTTCACCAGTTATCAATGTAGCCCACATCGTTTGCAGGACACCACCTAGACAACCATTGATGGAATGACAGCATGCAGCTAAACATGTCGTCACTGGTCCGATCAGGCAGGGGACCAGAGAAGATTACAGAGTCCGACATTGTTTTGGCAAACTTACACACCAAAGCAACACTAATTTTAGTGACCTCCGATTGGCGTAATGTGGTGTCATTACCGCCAGCGTGAATAACAATCTTACTGTATTTACGCTTATCTTTAGCCAGCAATTTCAGGTAGGATTTAACTTTCTGGTCCCTGGGAAGCATTTGACTGTGGTCAATGGTGTCTCTAATGCCAGATTTCTGACTATGGAGCTGCCGATTACAAGGGTCAGCTTCAGTGTGTCACTAAGCAGGGAAAATTGGTTCGAAACGTGGATGAGTTGGTGTTGACACATGGCCTGGGTTCTGAAACTATGCTTCCTACGTACCGTCACCCAGCCGGCCTGATGTCCCAGCTGCGCAGGTTCTGTTGGAGGACGGCTAGGGGATTCTGTCCTTGTTGGCCTCTAACTCTGACACCCTCGCCTCCAAATCTACAAAAATGTTCAATTTATTACAGTTACCATTGTCACTAAACATCTGACACAGAGAGTAAGAGAGAGGAGAAGATTTAGGCAGAGAATGAGAGATAGGAGAGAGAAGATGAGTAGCTATAGCCGCAATGAAGCTAAGCTAAATAAGCTAGCGAGACCTTACCATGCCAAGAGAAAGCCTATGAAAAACAAAGAGTACCCAAAACATAAAGTTCACTAAAAGAAAATGTGTTTTAGCGTGCTTGTGTGTTAAAAAAACTTAAAAGGGCCTCAGCACAGAGAAAACTAGATGAATTCAAGAGAGTCTGAACACCAAAACGACTCCACAGGGTGTAACAGCGACAACAGGAAATGACAGAATAAGGCTTACCCAATCAGCAACCTTTGGCCAGTACTCACTGATGTGATGGAGTTGTAACCCTTACTTCTTGTTCACCAGCTTGTCAGCTCTGAGGGTGCATGGAAAGGCAGGCTACAGTTATCTTTCTTAACTTCTCTTTATTAACCGAACTGCAGGACAGCACCCAGTACAGCATAAGCTACAACGTTCAAAACCCAGTTAGTATCAAAGCGAAGATCCAGTGTTTCCAGTAAAGCTGCAGCTTCTCAGTGGAAGGAGAATGGTGACAGGCTTCCTGAGTGGAGGAGGCTGGCTACGCCCACAGCTGCTTCGCAGCTGCTCTGAACAGGACCGAAGTCCAAATCCAAAAAATCCCAGTTCTTTTTTACAGGATGTGCTGCATCACTGACTGAGCGCTAATGGAGAGAGGCTGGAAACACTCACTGATCTCCTCTCTGCATCATTCTTCTCTCTGCAGGTTAAAGTGGTAATCTTTGTTCAGGAGAGAAGCTGAGGTGTGTCCTAGTGATCTTTAGAGGTTGAAGCTGGAGCAGTTTGAGTTGGGGCTCTGACTGGAGAAAGCTGAAAGATTTTGATCCTGTTTATTTGCCCATGTCTGTCTTTAGTGTCTGACATTGTTTGCCTCTTTGGCTCAATAAAGATGAAATTAAAGCTCATAGAGTTTTGATCTGAAGTTGATCTTTTTCTCTCTGATTCATTTTCATCTTGAACCAAGAAATATAAAATAAAGCTCAATTTAAAAGTTTCCATGCTGCATGTTTGCTTCATTGTGATGCAGTTTTTGAATGTTTTTATGATATTTTAGATGTTTTCTCCAAATGTTTGGACAGCTCTGGTTATTTGATTTGCTGCTGCAAACAGCTCAGTAAATAAATTATGGTTTCTTCAATCAATCAGAGGATGAATCTTTTCTCTCTGATTTTAATAAGGTGTTTTAATTATTTATCTTTGATGGTAAGCAATCCATTCATTCATCCATTCGTTCGTCTGCTCCTTCAAGGGAATCTCAAGTCGTCCTCAGGTCCATCCATCTGCTCCTTTATCTTCTTTGGTGAAAAATGGAAACACTTTCAAAAGCAGCTCAGGCTTTCATATTTTATTTAAAGGTGTGTATCTCTGCTGTTTTAGCCAAAGGTTTTTAGTTGTGTTGGATCTGACTCATCATGCAACTTGTCTCTGGTGATGTAAAATATATTTTTTATCATGTTTAGGGACTTTACCCTGCAGCTGCTCATGAAGTCCACTGAGAATACTGAAGAAATATGTTCTGTTTTCAAAGCAAATTCAAACATAAGCCATTCAAACATAAGCAATTCCATGGGTTAAGTTTTGTTTTTGTTCCATTGAAAGAAAACGCTCTCCAGAAACTAGATTGACCATTTTTGTGTTTTTGCCCACTACTCTCATCCTCACTAGAACCAAGAAAGTAGAGCACATCACCCCAGTTCTAAAGTCCTTACACTGGCTCCCTGTAGCTCAGAGAATAGACTTCTAAATACTTTTACTAGTTTATAAATCATTACATGGCTTAGCACCAAAATATGTTGAAGACCTGTTGTCACGGTACCAACCACCAAGACCACTCAGGTCCTCCAACTCTAGTCTACTAAACATCCCTGGAATCAGAACCAAACATGGAGAAGCAGCTTTCAGTTTCTATGCTCCTCTAATCTGGAACAAACTTCCAGAAAATTGCAAAGCTGCTGAAACACTGAGTTCCTTTAAATCACAACTAAAAACGTTTCTGTTTAGAGCTTCCTTTCAGTAATGTTTTCATGTATCAAGTTTTGTTTATGATTCTTGCTGTTTTTAGATTATATTCTTTGTAATGCCTTGATGTATCTGTGTTAGCTTCTTCCTTTATTGCTGTTTTTACTTTAAATGCTTTGTGTGTTTTACAGCTGTTTTTATTTATTGGACAGAGAATCTTTCAGGGTTTTTTTAAATTCAGGAAATCACATTGTCTGATTTTTAGAGACCCCTCCCTGGGCTGCCACCTTATCGTGGTGGAGGGGTTTGAGTGTCTCAATGATCCTAGGAGCAGTGGCGGCTAGTGAAAAATATTCTTGGTGGGGATGTGCTTTTTTTCTCTTTTTTTTAAATCAAACTTGTGCTTTCTGAGCTTTGTGCACAACTCCACTAATTCCTGAACTAAGTACAGCTCTTTTATTTCCTGTCTTACATCATTGGACAAACGAATTAATCCAGGTGTGTCTGACCATTATTGTTGCGACTACTGAGGTCAGACACACCTGGATGGATCAGTTTGTCAAATACAGACAGGAAATAAAAGGGCTGTACTTAGTTCAGGAAGTAGTGGAGCTGTGCATATAGCTTATCAAGTCAATTTCAATAATCATCCCAAAACAATTGAACATAAACGGCTGGATACCAGAACTATGTGAAATACTGATTATTCTAAAGCCAATATTAACAACTTGAGGCATTCTTATTCTAAACATAAATACAATATTGCACAAACAAGTTTAGAACCAAACTGGAAACAAATAACTTATTAGGTTTACACACAAATTGTACACACAAAGCGTTAACTCTTACAGCAGCGCCCCCTTGTGGCAGAGAAATCACACTGCCAATGTCACCACCAGATATCTTGCCCGCCCTCACACCAGCCTTGGGGCGATTTCTCTATCGCCCTTCATGCGGCCGAATCAACGACGCTGATTGGATAAATTCCTGTTGCTATGTGTGAATTTCTTCTCAGTAACTGGCTGGATGCTGATCTGCTACGAGCGATCTTTCTGTCGCCCCAGCTGCTACGAAGCGGGAACTTTTTCTCCGAAAATGATATATATTTTTATATATGATACTTTGTTACGAATTTAAACTCACAATTTGAATATTTGATTACTGTTAATAAAAAAATTATAAAAAAAATTAAAAACACCTGGGAAACATTGGGGGGGCGGCGCCCTATCGCCCTCTATTGGCCAGCTGCCACTGCCTAGGAGCTATGTTGTTGGGGGCTTTTTGCTCCTGGTAGGGTCACCCATGGCAATTTGGTTCTAGGTTAGGGATCAGACAAAGTGCAGCCCAAAAGACCCCTATGATGAATACAATAACTGGATTTAGTGTTCCCTCGCTTGGACGCGGGTCACCGGCGAGTACCTGGTAGCCGGGCCTTTACCCATGGGGCCCGGTCGGGCTTAGCCCGAAGAGGCAACATGGGTCCCCCTTCCCATGAGCTCATTACCTGTTGTGGGGCCATGGGGGATGGGTGGCGGCACCTCGTTGGATGCCTGGTCTCGGCGCCCTGCGTTGCGCGGGATCAGGACCCGGGAGCTGGTACAACTTGGTGTCCAGATGCTGGCTGAGCCCGGCCTGGGGATGCTATCCGTCCCTTGCAAGGCAAGGCAATTTTATTTGTATAGCACACTTTCAACAGCAGGGCAATTCAAGGTGCTTTACATGATTTGGTGATTAAAAAAAAGAAAAAAAAAACACATAAAGGAAACACACATTACACATGATACACAATAAAGCAAGAGAAAAATAAAAAAAGCAAGAGAGCATGAACACATT
Source organism: Valencia hispanica (assembly GCA_963556495.2). NCBI lineage: Eukaryota > Metazoa > Chordata > Actinopteri > Cyprinodontiformes > Valenciidae > Valencia > Valencia hispanica. The sequence goes on from OY747716.1 coordinate 51,098,974, forward strand.
TCATACATATGACATCAAGCATTTACTCAAAGGCAATTCTAAACAGATGGTTTTTAGTCTCGATTTAAAGCAGTTCAGAGTTTCAGCAGCTCTACACTCGTCAGGAAGTCTGTTCCAGATTAGAGGAGCATAGAAACTGAAAGCTGCTTCTCCATGTTTAGTTCTGAGTCTAGGGATGTTTAGTAGGCTAGAGTTGGAGGACCTGAGTGGTCTTGGTGGTTGGTACCATGACAACAGGTCTTCAACATATTTTGGTGCTAAGCCATGTAATGATTTATAAACTAGTAAAAGTATTTAGAAGTCTATTCTCTGAGCTACAGGGAGCCAGTGTAAGGACTTTAGAACTGGGGTGATGTGCTCTACTTTCCTGGTTCTAGTGAGGACGCGAGCAGCAGCGTTCTGGATCAGCTGCAGCTGTCTGATTGACTTTTTAGGCAGACCTGTGAAGATGCTGTTGCAGTAATCAATCCGACTAAAGATAAACGCATGGATGAGTTTTGCGGCTATCGGTGGGGCGCTGGGATGTTGGCGGTGGGGATTGGCCTAGAGTAGAGGTGGCGCGTGGTGGCCGGCGGCCGGCTGCGGCCCCTGCAGTGCCGGGGGCCCCTCGTCAGCCGGTCCCTTGTCAGGTCCCTGCTGGGGGGTGGGGTGCCCCTGGGCCCCGGCTCTCCCGGTCCATTGACCGGCCCGCCCTGGCGCGGCCGGTTGCCGGCGGGGCCCGTGGGCTCGTCACTGCTGCCCCCCGGGCCCCTGCATAGTGGCCGCTGGACATTCCCCTGGGGTTCTCCTTTTCTCCTCTCTTGGGGGATGCGGTCGGCCCCACCCGGGTCCGCCTGGGGCTCTGGGGGTCCTTTGGACTTCTTTGCTCCGATCTCCTTCATCTCTGCATCGATTCCTGGGAGACGGATTGATGCCTGCTCACACCAGCTATCGAACACTCTTATGGAGAAACCTTATATGCACCAGCATGCTAACACACACACATAGATGTGGGGCCTCTGGTGTTTAAGGATATATTCTTGGGCTGAGGTTATCATTACTAGAGCTTGATTAATCGGTACCATGAGTTTTTCTGTGACGTTGTATTTTTATATCTATTTTTGTGTGATGTGGTTGTGTAATTCTTAGTTCACAATGTTTGGTTTGTTTTGTCGATGTTCCTTCTTCGTGTTTTGTTTTGTTTTCCCCTCTCTCTGCCGTCCTGTGGGTGTAGAGGCAGACTTCGATGTCTTCCTGTGTTTTCTTTGTTCCCCTTCCTCTCTTGTATTTTCACTCACCCTCTCTCTTGACTTTTTGTTTCCTACCTCTCTTCTTCATCTTCCTTCTTTCTTCCCCTTAATTTTCCGTCTCCATGTCCATAACATCAGGAAATAAAAACCCCAACAATTCATAATAAAGATTTTTCACACATATTAAGTGGAGTACTATAGCAAAAGCTGTACTGCTCCGCTTGTGAAAGTAAATCTGTTGGGCTTCTACTTGGTACTCAGACACCAATTCTGAGCTCCACACTGCCAAACAGGACGCGTAAAAAAAAAAAAAAATGGATGGGTGGGTGGCGGCAGAAGTCGGGGACCTTGGCGGTCTGATTCTCGGCTGCAGAAGCTGGCTCTTGGGACGTGGAACATCACCTCTCTGGTGGGGAAGGAGCTGGAGCTAGTGTGCGAGGTTGAGAGGTTTCGACTGGACATCGTCGGACTTGCCTCGACGCACGGCTCTGGCTCTGGAACCCGTCTCGTCAAGAGGGGTTGGACTCTCTTCCACTCTGGTGTTGCCCCCGCTGAGAGGCGCCGAGCTGGGGTGGGCATACTTCTTGACACTCATCTCGGCGCCTGTACGTTGGGGTTTACCCCGGTGAACGAGAAGGTAGCCTCCCTCTGCCTACGGGTTGGGGAACGGGTCCTGACTTAAAAAGGAGGACCACAGAGTGTGTTCCAACTACAGGGGGATCACACTTCTGAGCCTCCCTGGTAAGGTCTATTCAGGGGTTCTGGAGAGGAGGGTCATGGGAAAAGAAGTGGAGGTGGTTGAGGAGTATAAATACCTCAGAGTTCACCTGGACAACAGACTGGACTGGAGACTGAACAGTGAAACCGTCTACAAGAAGGGACAGAGCAGACTGGACTTCTGGAGGAAGCTTAGGTCCTTCAAGGTTTGCAGCAAGATGCTGCAGATCTTCTACAAGTCTGTTGTGGAGAGTGTAATCTCTTCAGCCGTCATCTGTTGGGGTAGCAGCATCAGAGCCAGGGACTTAAAAAGGCTCAACAACCTGATAAAGAAGGTTCTGGTTCTGTTCTGGTTCTGTTCTGGTTCTGTTCTGTTCCTGTTCTGGTTCTGTTCTGGGGACGACTGTGGAACATCTGGAGATGATGATGCAAAGAAGGATTCTTCATAAAATCTAACAAATTATGGACAACGCTGAGCATCCTGTTCATGAGACAGTCATACAACAACAGAGGGTCTTCAGTCAGAGGCTTCTTCAGTTTCGCTGCAATACAGACCGCTACAGGAAATCCTTCCTGCCCACAGCCATCATCATCTACAACAACTCCTTAAAGAATTAATTATACGAGCTACAACACTTAATTTCCCTCTGGGATCAATAAAGTATTTTTGAATTGAATTAAACGCACTTAGGGATACTGCCTACAAGGAGGGACACAGCTGATTGTATTTCCCGAGGAAGCTCAGGTCCTTCAATATTTGCCTCAACATGTTGCAGATCTTCTATATGTCTGTTGTGTAGTGCTTTCTCATCTGCAGTCATCTGTTGGGTAAGCAGTATCATAGCAAGAGACTCAAAAATACTGGGAAAAAACTCAAAAGCAAGACTTGTGCTGTTCTGGTTCTGTAATGGGGACTGTTCTGGTGCCTCTAGAGCTAATTGTGTAAAGATGAATGCTTCACAAAATGAAGAACATACGGGACAAGCCTAAACATCCTCTTCATCACACAGCAATTTATCAAAAGAGTGTCTTCAGTCAGAGGCTTCTTCAGATTCACTGCAAGAAGATTCACTACAGAAGATACTCCTTTCCTCAAGCCATAAGCAACTATAATGGCAGTATGAAAAAGTTAAGTGATGCTACTGTAGCATCCCATTTCCCTTTGAATATACATAAAAGAACTTCTGAATTGAATTGATCTTTTATGCGCTAACTCTCTCTTTCTTGTGGGTGTGTAACATCATAGCGCAGCATCAATTTTACCAGCAACTGAGGTGATTAGATTGTTATCCTATCTATCTATCTATCTATCTATCTATCTATCTATCTATCTATCTATCTATCTATCTATCTATCTATCTATCTATCTATCTATCTATCTATCTATCTATTCATACGTAAATGAATCTGTGCATTTCAAACGTCAGTATACAGTATAACATGCAGGATAGTGGCCCTCTGGGAACGACTTTGGACACAGCGGTCTAGAGCACTTCAAATCCCAAGAAACATAAGGGTGGGGACTCTCTCCACAGTCTCCATTGATGTGAAATGGGTTGGAACAGCTTTATGCCTCCAAAAGTCAATGATGACCTCTTTTCTGACGTTGAGGTTCAGGTTGTTTTTGTTACACCGATCCACCAACCGTTGCACCTCATCTCTGTAGGCCAGCCCATCTCCCCTGGTGATAAGGCCCACCAAGGTGGTCTCATCTGCATATTGCATTACTTTGTGGGATGGTTAGGGGAGCAGTTATGTGATGAAATACAGGAGGCTGCAAAGCACACAGCCTCATGGCCTCCAATCGTCTATAAACCCCAGATTGGTGTGACAGATTAACAAATTCTTCTGGTGACAGATATAGACGATAGTCATTATTACGATTGTTTTCATGATTTTTTGCATTATGTCATCAATAATGTTTGTTTGCATGGTGTATCATTTCTTTGAGGGAGTTAAGCCTTTCTAATAAGTCATAACATTCGCTCTCAAACATGATGATGTTTAAAATGGATTTAATTCGGAGCCAGGTTTTTCCAAGTTCTTTCCAGCCACAACTCACAAAAAACTGTCTCTTGTTATATGAATATTTTAGGCCTGAGCCGCTAAACAAAGGTCTTTTGATGAAGGAAACAATATGGTCCAAACTCCTGTCTGAAGGAAATAGTTATTGGATTCATTCATGTGTTTCTAAACAATGACCTGTTCTAGCTTGAAAGAGTTTAACGGGGTCAGAGACAACTCTGGAAAAAAAAGAAATTTTTATGCCAAGTTCTTCAGAGGAAAACTTTTTAGTCACGCCGAGACAAGTTAAATGGATCACTGTTCAAACCTGCTCTCAGCATTCATCAGAGGCTTACGTGTGGATCACATCTGTGACTGAATTGGCAGAATGTGCTGTACCTTTGTTCATTCTTATTATTTTGCTTCTTTAAAACATTTTCAGTTTCACGTCCTGATTGAAACTGACCACCATTATTACAAATGCGTATACGTCTGTATGCGAGTTTGTTTGGGTCATTCTTTGGGGACGTTGTGCTCCGTAAAAAAGCACACAAAGTCCCAGTCATCAGTTTCAAATTATCATCAAATGTCACACAAGCTCCTTAAGTCACAGATGATTCCTCGCAAACTGCAGAATCAAGAGACTGAAGAACTCTTTTATCTCCCATCCCATCACAATGTATTGTTGAACCATAGAGGCAGTGTTTGGTGTGTCTATGTGTGTCAGGGGTGATAAATCTGTATCAATGTGAAGTTATTTTTTTCAGAATTATACAGGAACAACAGGAACACCTGCACAGCCACATCCTTCTCAGTGATTCACATATTCATTGTACTGCTCTGCACAACAGACCTGCATATTGACAAGCAGTGTGGAGCAGGACAGTGCAGGGGAAACTGTTCTTGTCACACCCCCTGAGGAAGCTGATCCAGTCCAGACCAGCTACCACAGCCAAACAGAGGAGGGTGAGTGAGGTAAAACTTGTCCTCAGGTTTAGATGTCTAGAGCTTATTGCTTCAGAGGCGTGACCCGCCACCTCCAAGACTCTAGTGTTGTAAGCCATGGTGAAGCTTAAATCAGGGTTCCTGAGCACAGAATTATAAACTAGCACCCTACAGTCCTAACCCACCACCCAATAGCCCACGCAAGCCAAACATGCATGGATCAACCACCCCACAGGGCACCCCCAACCCAGGTCCAAACATACATACAGTGAGGAACATAAGCTAGTCCATGCATTCATCTTTAGCCGGCTTGATTATTGTAACAGCGTCTTTACAGGTCTACCTAAAAAATCAATTTGGAAACTGCAGCTCATCCAGAACTCTACTGCTCTAGTTCTCACTAAGACCAAAAAAGTGGACCCCATCAGTCCAGCTCTGAGGTCTTTACACTGGCTGCCTGTCTGTCAGAGGATAGCCTTCAAAGTTCTGCTGCTGGTCTATAAAGCTCAGAATGGTTTAGGACCAAAATACATCGATGATCTCCTGACCCAGTATGAACCTACTCGACCCCTCAGGTCATCTGGATCCGCTTTTTTATCAGTTCCCAGAGTCAGAACCAGACATGGAGAAGCTGCGTTCAGCTTCTATGCTCCACATGTCTGGAACAAACTCCCAGAAAGCCTCAGATCAACTGAAACACCCACCTGTTCTCAGCTGCTTTTGATTAGGTTTTTATTTCAAGTTTTAAATCTGCACGGCTTCTTTTAAGATAGATTTTTATTTTTTTATTTTATTTTATTTTTTATTTTGGTTCATTTTAAATCATGGTTTTTATTCCTGTACTTTAGCTTTTTCTGCACCCTGCTGTAATGCTTTTGATTTATGTAAAGCACTTTGAATTGTCTTGTAACATGAATTGTGCTATACAAACAAACTTGCCTTGCCTAATATAGGAGTGGTGCCCCAATTAATCAATTAAATAATTTAATCCCATCAATAGTTATATTAATATTACGTTATTAGTCATAACTATTGGTGTTGAATTAAACCAGACATTAAATCGCTCACACTCTGTGCCTTCTCAATCACAACAGTATAGTTCACCAACTAGGAGCTTGAACAGAAAAAAAGCGGCTCCCCCAACAAGGAGCCGACTCATATTGGTCACTTCAAAGAGCTGTCTCTAAGAGCCGTTTCGTTTGTGACTGACACATCACTACATGGTATTAGATCTCTTCTTCAGGAATCTGAGTTTACTTTATAAGCTAGCTTTAACTGGACATTAGAAAACAAGCTATCTGTATGGAATGCTAAAGTAGCCACAGTGCTAGCATAAAGGACAGGGAGTGCTTTGGGGCTAACTGACAGCTGCAGAGATGGCATGCGCTCGCATCATCTTCACATAGTCATTAATGGTTGCATGTAAATGCGTGTAATTCCAGTTTCTGTTAATAATCTTGCTAATTGACCATAGGTATCAGTAGAACATCCGAGAATGTGCAGCTATTTGATCTAACCTGTGTTTTCACAATTCATTTTTCTTTCTCTCTAGAGCAATGAAACAGCATTGCTTCTGGAAAATAACCCAAAAACATTGTAGTTTATTGTTTTGTAGATAATTGTTCTTGGCTGGTGTCATTTGTTGGTATCATAAAAATATATAGCAGCCGCACACTCAAATACTGTGCAATATCATTTGTTGGTATAAAAACCTAATTTCGTTCTAATTTAATGGTTCTGAGGTGAGAGTATTAGTCAGGTAATGGAACAAGTAAATTATCTGATCCACACTGGCATGACTTGTCTGGCCATCAACATCCAAATTAAATTGGTACCCCACCTAAAACATTTGGAAAGCAATTGTTGGAAATACTTTTTATTAGATCATAAAAAATATTGAATTGTTGTAGTGGTTAAAGAAAACAATTTAGAGACTGTAAATATCATGTGTGCTACAATGGTTTTTGTATAAGATGCAATATCAGCCCTACTAAACTGGTACATCTTCCCTCTTCAGCAAAGTGCTACCCATGTGGCTGAGGCGGCTACAGAGGCTGTCCAGAATATTCAGTCAGTTTTAAACCAGTCATTGGGCAACAGCAGAGCAGATAACAGTCAGCGACAGAGGATGAAGCAGCCCCTGAGCATGGATGAAGAAATCGGCAGGTCTATCTTGAATCATGATTAAAAATAAATGTTCACATACCATTTAATGAGTGGATTACAGAGTTGTTTTAGTGTAATAAGACTTAATAAAAGGTCATATAGATATTTTGAAACATAATTTTACATTTTCCACTCCTAAGAGCTGTGTATTAAATCAATATCCTCTCAATTAAAGGTCTTTTCCTGGACTTTTTAGGCGGGGTTAAAGCGAAATGCACTATACTTGTATAGGTCACCAAAGGTTGTCAAACACTGGAACCCTTTCAATTTGACTGTTTTTCTTCTCCACAAACATTGTGACACAACCCTTTTGGCAGTTCAAGACTTGCAGCACATGGGAAAAAGGGTCTGGGAAAAAGAAAATTTTCCATGGCCAAAGATCTTACTCATGCATAGGTGTTTTCTTTTCTTTTTTTCTTTATCTCTTCTGGCACACTGTCAACAAGCAGCAATTCATATTACTCGTAAATTAATAAAATAATTTAGCAATTCTCTATTCTAGGTATCCAGCTTGTTTGAAAGTAAATATCCAAACATGAAAACAATCAGTGGAGGATGGCTTCTGTACAAAGCCAGTGGTATTACTCTGTATGTTGTGATCGAACTGATATCTTTACACAATATCTAGTTCCTATCAATACTGTTGTGTTGCAGGAGGAAATGGAAGACGTTGTCTATCTGTTGTGCCAGAGTCAGAGGGATACACAGGATGTACAATCAGAAGTGCTTCTGCATGAGGGAAAACCATGCTGTACATTGTTCCTTTACAGGAAGAATTTGATCTGACACCTCTTCCTCCTGATGCACATTAATTTTCCCTTATGCCAAAGGCTGAATGCAAGACACGCCTCAAAATTATGCCTTTGCCTTTGTTTTACATGTAAAACAGTGCAGTGCCCAAGACACATTTTCAGAACCAGAGGTAAGAAAAAGTCTACTTCTGTGTAATTGTTTTTACTTTTATGTGTCTGGCATCTTGATGAACAATTAAATTGCTTATTTAACTTTAGATCACTGGCATACCCTGTCATGATTAGAAGGTAAGTTGTTTCTAAAGTTTACAAACTAAATATTGCTTTGTCAGACTGTCTTGTAATATGATTTATTCAGTTTTCTTTCTTTTAGCCAACATAAGGAATGTGTCCTGTGTGCCAGGGGGAATTTCTAACAAAGGATTGGGAAGTACATTCAAGTCCCTGTGGGGACTGGCGGAGTCACTTGGAGAGGTGATAAACCTTTTATGTGTGGAAGTGTCCAACACATGCATGCATGTTCATCAAAAATCTCCAGTATATCTTAGTTCAGTTTTTATTTTTAGCAACTTCTCTGCCAGGACAGCAGGTGGTGCAGACCTTTTCTGGCAGGTCTACCTACCATTGCAGTAACCTCTCTGGTCGATGATAGTTTATTTAATTCAGCTTGTAAACATATTTCCACTCAAGGAGCAATGGCTGAAAGAGAGCGAGTTTTATTTGAGCTGGAAATCTTTTTACTAGAAGTGCACCCCACTGATGAAGAAGTATAAACTAGGTTTTATATTGATATTGTAATGTTTTGTCAACTTTCTGATCTATGGTCTTTAATCTTCTTTTTACACTACAGTCCTGTGTCCTGTGAGGCTGCAGGTCCTCTTGGGATAAAACAGCTCCAGAATGAGGAAATGTCCTGGTACCAGAGAATCTGGCTTTTGATTTGGAAAAAGAGCACACAGCTGCTGCTGACAGAGATCTTTAGGAATTCTGTATATACATATCTTGAAGTGCTTTTCTTATGCAGGCTTAGTTTACGTTTACTCATGGCAATTCAGACACCACAAGTTCTACTGTTAACCTAGAGAATGTTGTGCAAACTTTTATTGAAAGCACGGTAGAAATGCATGGTCTTTAAAGGTCCTATATCATGCTATTTTACAGCTTTCACCATCTGGGATAGGCATATATATGATAAAATGTTAACGTTGGCATTGTATAGTATTAATTTTTCCTGAAATATAACTTATATGCTGGAGTTATTCTTCGACCCGGAAGTAACACGCTCGGTTTCACTAAAATCCCGCCTCCCCCCCCTGTGAGTGGCGCCCATTTCTCGACGTAGCCTTGAGCCCTGGCCAGGCTGCAGCGAAGCAGCATGGGCAACAGGCACGCCCCCAAAACTTTGTAAACAATGATGGCGGAACGTAGTGTGGAGCCCTACCCCTCCTTTCCACCGGACGCGTAAGCAGCTCGTTACAGGAGCAGCACGTCATACGCAGCTGATAGCCACCGCTGTAGTCAATAGAACCCTTTCCACCGGAGGCGAAAGCAGCGCGAGTCTGCCGCGTCTCAGGAGCGTCATGTCGCGGCACTTTTCTAAATATACGCGGCAGTCCTATTTTCTACGCAGTACGCCTCTGAAACGCGTACATTTCTACATTTTGGATTGAGGAAGATAGGAAATATAACGGCTCGGCATCCGGAAATTTTCAAAATAAAAGAAACATGCTGCTTTGCGTTTGCTTTACTTAAAAAACGATCACTACCTGTGCGGCCCGGTGAGAAGTCAGTACCTCGCGGGAGGGTCTCATTTGTGTGTCATCACACAAATGAGCGATTTTGGATATTCCCTGACATAACATAAACTTATTGGCAAATATAAAACGGACATAACATAAAACACAGACCTTTTGGAGCCATGTTATAACTTTTCCTGGTTCTTGCTGTGTTTACTGATGAAACCACGCTTGATTTAGCTAATCTCGTGTGATTTCGTGCTCTCTCTGTGACAGCTGCTTCCCTGCTGCTATGCGCCTCATACACACCCGGTGGAAAGGGCCAAGCAGCAGAATACGCAAGTGAAACGTGCTGCTCCTGTAACGCGTCCGGTGGAAAGGAGGGGTCACCATGTCAACCCGGAGTATGACAGTGAAGCTGAAGTGAACGACGGTCATATACAAACATCTTGCAGCTGGTTTGATGCGGGATTCCAGCCATTCCTGGCGATTGGGCTGTTCTTATTTAATGTTGAATAAAGTCCTTTAATTCTTGCAGCCAAATGCGCAGTTTAGAAGCCGAGCCGTTTTAGAAACTACAATACTATAGAAAAGGTGGCGCTTAATGTCTTTCTTTGGACTCTCCCAGCTCGCACCTGTGAAAAAGAGGGAGTGTGTGTTTAATCGGCAGGGGCAGTGCGAACACATCAGGCACTTCTTGGTTTGACACAGTTACGTAAAAAACACGTCACTATGTCATGAGTCAGTCGTTTTTCAGGAGAGGGCGGTGCAGCTGCTCAGAGTGCAGGATCAGAAGGATTACTGAGAAGTGCGTGAATTAAGCCAAAAACCACTCTGGCAGGGTTTTTTAAATAAGAAAATTGCATTACAACATGGTTAAAAGCTCAAAAAAGTTGATTTTGCATGATTTAGGACCTTTAAAGGCCTTGTTAAAAAAAATTCTGGCATTATACTGTAGTATAATAGTGTTTGTCTGCAACCCTTCTACAGTGTGCGTAGTACAACGTGTTCTTTTGTTCTCAAACCCTGGTGTCAGATTATTTATTTGTTTAATACCTCTGATGAAAACTATTCTCATTATTTAAACAGTGAAGAGGATGTGCTATAATGGCTGGCAACTCAGGTTGATGCCAGCAAAGAGTTCTCACTGTGTGTGTCCAGAACAAATCTCCTAGAATGGGGACTGATGCTTTGGCAGCGCCAGAAGAAAGGTTCACCACTAAACCTTTTGAAGGTGGCATTCATGGGACACAGGGGCTCTGCGGAAAGAATTTCTTACAGGTTAGAGTCGATAGATGTCTCATAAATACACACAACAGTAATTCATAAGGTTCTAAGTGTTGAAAGTCACTCCCAAACAACTCTTTATAATAATTTCCCTAGAGATGATTGCTGGCATAGAAATTTGTGTATTTGATGGTGAAGCTGGCAAAGGCAAAATACCTAAATACTCCCTAAATGACCTGGATAAAGGCCTGTTCCGGTACAACTCTTGACATTATGGCAGTAATTTTAAGTAACACCATAAAGAATACATGGGCTCAACAAAGACTAATTCTATACTCAATGCTTTTAATTGTTATTTCCTGTCATTTCAGAGTTGCTGGTGAAATTTTAGCTGTGAGCTTGGCACAAGGTGGCCCGGCACCAAAGTATGATTGTGCTATAAATTCCTTTTAACTGGAATTCTGGAAAACATTGATGGAAAGGATGTACATGACCAAGAGTTTTCCTTGTTAATCCAGATGGTATGTTGCACAAAAAATGCATATTTTTTTTAGAAAATAATGCTAAAGGAAGGTGAATAAAAGATTTCTTGCTTTGCTTCCCATTATCTTCAACAATACTTAAGAAATAACAAATTCTCTACTGCACATGTTTAACTCAAGGCACGCGGACCAAATTTGGCCCACCATAGCCATTTATGTTGCCCTCTAAAATCTAGAGGACCATATAAATAAGTTATTTATTTATTTATTTTATTTATTTATTTTTTTTACGTGTCCTGTTTGGCAGTGTGGAGCTCAGAATTGGTGTCTGAGTACCAAGTAGAAGCCCAACAGATTTACTTTCACAAGCGGAGCAGTACAGCTTTTGCTATAGTACTCCACTTGATTTATGTGTGAAAAATCTTTATTATGAATTGTTGGGGTTTTTATTTCCTGATGTTATGGACACGGAGACGGAATATTAAGGAGAAGAAAGAAGGAAGATGAAGAAGAGAGGTAGGAAACAAAATGTCATGAGAGAGGGTGAGTTGAAAATACAAAAGAGGAAGGGGAACAAAGAAAACACAGGAAAACATTGAAATCTGCCTCCATACCCACAGGACGGCAGAGAGAGGGGGAAAAACAAAACACGAAAAAGGAACATCGACAAAACCAACCAAACATTGTGAACTAAGAATTACCCAACCACATCACACAAAAATAGATATAAAAATACAACAACAATGTCACAGAAAAACTCATGGTACCGATTAATCAAGCTCTAGTAATGATAACCTCAGCCCAAGAATATATCCTTAAACACCAGAGACCCCACATCTATGTGTGTGTGTTAGCATGCTGGTGCATATAAGGTTTCTCCATAAGAGTGTTCGATAGCTGGTGTGAGCAGGCATCAATCCGTCTCCCAGGAATCGATGCAGACATGAAGGAGATCGGAGCAAAGACGTCCAAAGGACCGCCAGAGCCCCAGGCGGACCCGGGCGGGGCCGACCGCATCCCCCAAGAGAGGAGAAAAGGAGAACCCCAGGGGAACATCCAGCGGCCACTATGCAGGGGCCCGGGGGGGCAGCAATGACGAGCCCACGGGCTCCGCCGGCAACCGGCCACGCCAGGGCGGGCCGGTCAACGGACCAGGGGAGCCGGGGCCCAGGGGCACCCCACCCCCCAGCAGGGACCCGAAAAGGGACCGGCCGACGGGGGGCCCCCGGCACTCCACGCGACGCCTCCACCCTAGGCCAATCCCCACCACCAACATCCCAGCGCCCCACCAATAGCCGCAGGGGACGGACAGCATCCCCAGGCCGGGCTCAGTCAGCATCTGGACGCCAAGTTGTACCAGCTCCCGGGTCCTGATCCCGCGCAACGCCGGGCGCCGATACCAGGCATCAAACGAGGGCCAGGGCCGGTCCAACCCGCCAATGAACCGGCCACGCACGGTGCGCACAGAACAGGTGATCAAATGAGCAGAGACGCCGGATCCGCATCCCGCCGAGCCACCGAGCAGGCACCACCCAACAATCCCAAACCTGGCACCTCTAAAAGAGGTGCCCCAACCAACCAAAGGAAGATATCGGCCCAGCGCATCGGCACGCACCAGCTCCGAACCGGATTGACCACCGGCGCACCGGCAGGCAGGGGCCCCCGTCACCAGCGGGGAGTGACGGAGGGGAAATAGGCCCCCCATTAAGTGTAAGGCCTGAGGTGCGCCAGGCGAGGGGGCAGACCAAGATCCAACCTGACAGGTAGACAAAGACATACAGACACAGTCATACGTTCCCTCCCTCTTAAATACATACATTCTCACTGACTCACCAAGACACACAAAAAAAATGACGCAGTACCCTCACTCACACACCCCATGCACACTTTATGCTCCCAGGTCCAGGTACTGACGCCCCAGTAGAGCCACCAGCCCCCGGACCCGGGAGGTGGACCCCCTACCTTCTAGGATGGAGACAAGCAGACCGCCAAGGGCCCCACAGTGGCAAAGCAGCCCGACAGCCCAGGACCCCAACCAGACCGCCTGTCCCCCTCCGGACCCCAACCCCTGATGGCCTGTAGCGAACAGGGGTGGGAAAAGACCCCTAGCCTCCATCATCCCGCTCGAATGTGGTGTTGATGCGTGTTGTTATAATGTGCATTTAAAACAGAGGGGTGGGATGTGGGGGAGGCAGCCACACATCCCCCAACCCCCACCCCGAGCCCTCAGTGTCTATATGTGGTTTAACAGTGGGCACCGGCACCAGAGGTGAAGCTGATTGTACCGCTCCCCCTCTGGATGCCGAAAAGTGTGCCCACCCCAAAGTCCCTACATATGTGTCATGTGAAAATGTTATAAGTGGGAGTGTCTAAGTTGTATATTAAAATTGGGACCCAGGACACCACGGGACAGCGAGGAGGGAAGCCCCTCCTCGCACCCCAGTGATGTGCCCATGCCCCAAGACCCTATATGAGTGGTAAAGTGATGGAGCGGGTGGACAGAGGTGTCCAGGGATGGGGAGGGAAGGACTGGGAGACAAAATGTCTTCCCAGGGAGCCAGCTCCTCCACTGACCCCAATAGGCACCGCTGTTCACCGGGATCCACCAGGGGAGGGAGGCCATGGCACGTCCGACCCGGGGCCCACGGCAACAGCACCACAAAGCCCCACGGACCCCAAGGCAGTTCCCCCAGCCCCATCCAAGAAGGGGAACTAAACCCACCCTGACATTCGCTCTACTCTCAAAACCCAAAAGAGACTAGACACCCAGGTTGAGTTCGCCCCCCCCCCACTCCCGCACACCCCTCCCCCCCGTCCAAGTGCCCTCGTAGGGGGAGAGCACCTGTTGCCACACAGCAGCAGCCTCCCCGCCAGCAAAGGAGACCCAAGCGCCACCCGCACACCGGAGGCCCCCGTAGCCCGAACCACATCGACGTACCCGCCCAGACCAGGAGCAAACCGATGAGCCGGGCGGCCGACCCACCAGGCCGACATCCACCAGCCTCAATCTTTGTGGAGCGACCACTGTTGCTCAACGGCCCGGCAGGAGACCAAACCCAGCGCCCCACCCACCTGCCCTGCGCGCCCACCACTTGGCCAGTTCACCCGCAAGTCAGACCAATCCCGGCCAAATGCCCGACCCCAGCGCCCCACACAAAGACCAAGACCCAGGAGCCAAGTCCAGTGCAAAAAAGGACTGATCCGGCCCAGAAACGCCACCCAGCCGCCGCGACCAGCAGCCAGGCACCCCAACCAGCAAACAAGGCGAGACGCCATACAGGGACTGGCGATGACAATCGGCCCAGAGAAAAAAAGAGAGGCGGCTGCACATGCCGGCCACCGGCTGGCCACGACCCCCACAGCCAACAGAGACCCCACGCCGGCCGACCCCCAGCCAGGACCACAGCTAGGGGGCGCGGCGCCCCCGAGCCCCGAATCCCCAGACCCATCCCAGAGCCTACCCAGGCGCAGCACGGCCACCAGGCCAGTAACCCATGTCCGTCAGTGCAACCCCCCCAAGGCACCGCATGCAGCCATCAGGAGTCACCACCCAAAGCCCAACCCCAGGCCGGCCACGACGTCCAGCGCCCCATCCGCCCAGTGATCCCACCCCCCGGGGTCCCCCCCAGACGCCTCCAACCCCAAAACCCCCACATCAGCAACAGTGTCCCAAACGACAAAACCAAGTGCCCCCCACCCCCACTAGGTGATGGAGCCGATCAAAGGAGCCCAGAGAGATTGATCAGATATGGAGCCAGAGGCCGTCTCAAGACCAATATGGTCCAACAAGAGATTTCTATACTGATTAATATTAAGAGCTTTTTTATTTTTCCTGTTCAGGAGGATAGTTTTCTTAGCGATGCATAAGGCAATGTGAACCATTAGAACTGACTTTGTGTCCATGGTGACATCATTTAAATTTCCTAACAGGCAAATTGAGGGAGATGGTGGGATGTTACATTTCAGACACTTTGATAAGTCCTCACATATCTGGCACCAAAATTTCTTAACAGGTGGACAGAACCAAAGCGCATGAACATAAGTATCTGGTATATTGCTTGTGCATTGTAAGCAGGTATTAGACGATGTAAAACCCATCCTAAACATTCGTTGACCTGTATAGTGTACTCTATGAAGGATTTTGTATTGTATTAATTGCAAATTAGGATTTTTTGTTATTTTAAAGGTTCTTAAACATATCTGAGACCAGACGTTTTGGTCAAAGCTGGCTGATAAATCCACCTCCCATTTTGAAATAGGGATGGCTATTGATTCATCTAATGTAGATAAAGTTTTGTATATTTTTAGACAGCAATTTGGGGGGGGTTGAGATTAAGAAAATCTAAAACTCTTGCTGGAATTTGTAATTCAGCTGTATTGAGCCTAAATTTACCTTTAATAATAGATTTAAGTTGTTGATATTCTAAGAATTTGTTTTTATCAATTCCATATTGTGTAATTAATGTATTAAATGGGATAAAGTCTGTTCCTTCAAATATATGTTCCAGGTATTCAATTCCATTGCACCTCCAGACTGGGAAACTTATCATACATTTTTTTTGCAAGATGTCAGGGTTATTCCAGATGGGTGTACGTCTGCATGGGATTATTGTGGACTCTGTCATTTTTAGAAACTCCCACCATGCTGTCAGAGAGGAGCTGATATTTATGCTTTTAAAGCATTCATATTGTTTTATATTTGAGCTAATAAATGGTAAGTCTGAAAGGTTTATCTTATTACATAGTGTCTGTTCTATGTCTATCCAGGACTCGTCTAGGTAGCTATGTTTTAACCATCTTGATATGTATTGGAGCCTGTTGGCTAAGAAATAATGATGGAAGTTTGGTAGATCTAGACCTCCTTTTTCTTTGGTCTTCTGCAGTGTTTTTAAGCTGATCCGTGGGGGTTTATCTTTCCAAAGAAATTTAGAGATAGGAGTCCAGACATCTAAACCAGTCTAGTGATGGTTTACTTGGGATCATTGAGAATAAGTAGTTGATTCTGGGCAAAACCATCATTTTTATTGAAGCAACCCTTCCCATAAGTGATATGGGTAGAGATTTCCATCTGGCAAGATCATCTTCCACTTTTTTTAAAAGTGGGATGTAGTTTAACGTTATTAAATCTGCCAGTCTTGGTGAGACATTGATACCTAAATAGGTAATATTCCCTGACTGCAGTTGTGTATTAGTTGGATTCTGGACAGAACAATTGATTGGAAGAACTGTAGATTTTAACCAATTTATAGAATAATCTGAAACATTTGAGTAAGAGTTTATCAACCTGATTACCTGAGAGAAGGAGGTTTGTGAATGCTGGAGAAAAAGTAATACATCATCTGCATAAAGACTGATTTTATGTTCTATGTTATTGCATTTTATGCCTTTAATATTGTGAGTTTGCCTGATCGCTGCAGCTAGTGGTTCAATAAAAATAGGGAACAGGGAGGGAGAGAGAGGACATCCCTGCCTGGTACCTCTCTGAAGATAAAACCTAGATGATGTTTGGTTATTTGTTCTGATACACGCTGTTGGTGAACTGTATAATATTTTCAACCAGTTTATAAAAGAATTTCCAAAGCCAAATTTATGTAAGGTTACAAATAAGAATTTCCAGTTAACTCCATCGAATGCTTTTTCTGCATCTAAAGATAATATATTAGTTTTAATGTTTTTACAGTTAGAAAAATCTATTAAATCTATTAATCTACGTGAATTTGTGGATGAATGTCTCCCTTTAATAAAACCAGTTTGATCAGGATGTATTATAAGAGGGGTTACTTTCTCTATCCTTTTTGCGAGGGCTTTGCAGATTATTTTAAGATCAACATTAATGAGGGATATGGGACGATAGCTGGTAGGAAACAAAGGGTCTTTACCTGATTTTAGTAGAAGACTAATGTAGGCAGAATTCATATTTGGTGGGAGTCGGCCATTTTCCTTGGTTTCCTGCAGCATTCTGTGGAATGTTGGTGTCAGGATATTCCAGAATTCTTTATAGAACTCTGCTGGAAATCCATCTGGGCCTGGAGCCTTGTTATTGGGCATGCCTTGGAGGGCCTCCTGGAGTTCAGCCGCTGTTAGTGGTGAATCCAGGGCCATCGCTTGACTTTCAGATAATTTAGGTAGTGTTATGTTATCAAAAAATTGTTCAATTTCATGATCCGATGGATTTATCTCTGGTGAGTATAAAGCCTTGTAAAATTCTTTAAATGTGTTGTTTATTCTTCCAGGATCATATACTGTATTCCCGGTCTGATCTTTAATAGCAGATATAGTTGTTTTTTCTTTATTAATTTTTAGCTGGTTAGCCAGAAATCTACCTGATTTATTACCTTGTTCAAAGTTTTCTATCCTAAGTCTTTGAATTAAGAACTGGGTCTGTTTATTAACAATTTGATTTAATTCTAGCTTTGCTTTACGGATTTTGCCTAGTCTCCCCTCATCTAGAGAAGCTTCTAATGAATTAATAGTTTCTTCTAATTCCTGAATACGTTTATTTTCCATTTTCTTTTTATTTGATGAGAATGAGATTATTTTACCTCTAATCACAGCTTTTCCTGCCTCCCAAAGAATGGATGGCGACGTACCAGGGAGGTCATTATATTCTAAATAAGAAGCCCACTCTTTTTCAAAATATTTTATTAATTCTTTATCCTTAAGTAAGGATATATTAAATCTCCAATTTTTGCTTTGAGGTGTTTCTGTTTTATTTACTAAAGTTAGAGAAACAGGAGCATGATCGCTAACAGCTATAGGGTGTATCTCAGTGTCTGAAATGTCATTCAACAGTGAGCTGCTGACTAACAAATAATCCAGTCGAGAATTTGAATGGTGGACATTTGAGAAGAAAGTATATTTTTTGTCATTGGGGTGAAGTGATCGCCATGCATCACAAAGTCCATAATCGCTCATGTACTGTTTGACTATATCTATAGATTTCCAGCTGCGCTGAGTCCCTGCTGTGCTGAGCCTGTCTATTTCTTCATTTAAACCAAAGTTGAGGTCGCCCCCAAGAAGAAGTGAGCAATCCATGTGTTCAAGGAGCACAGAGAAGAAGGAATGAAAGAATGAGGGGTCATCAACATTTGGACCATATATACTGACAATACATAACTTTTGGTTATGTATAGATAGTTTTACTATAATAAATCTACCCTCTGGATCTGTAACTGTATCTATTACTGTAAAATTTACATTTTTATTTATTAATATTGCTACTCCCCTTTGTCTGGAGTTATAGCATGCAGAAAACACATTAGGAAACTCAGGGGATTTAAGATCATCTGCAGCTGAGGTAGATTTATGGGTTTCTTGTAATAAGACGACATCTGCCTTCAATCTTTTAAGCTGGTTAAGAATCTTAACTCTTTTCTCTCTGGTGCCAGCTCCATGAATATTCCACGTGACAAACCTTAGAGTAGTCATAGTTTTGAGATAAAAGTTGTAAAGTCCATATCACCATAGAAACTGATAAACACAGGTGTATTATTAGTTTGTGCCTGGGGTTGCCTGATTGAAAATCCAAAAGCCGAGATATAAGAAAGAGAAAAATAGAAGAAAGTTGTGAAGGTGTGAAGGGTGAGGGTGAGAGAGAGAGAGAAAGAAATAGTTATGTTATAAAAAAATTCTGTGTGTGTGTGTGAGTGATAAAAGAAGGAAAAGAGAGTGACAAAGACATTTGATGATAGACGTGAAGATGAGAAAAGAACAAAGAGCCAGTATCCCAGTGCTTAGACCTGGCCCCGCCCACATTGAGTGATGTAAACAACTTTACAGAGCTGTGCTAACATTAGATTATAGTTAACAGATAAAACAACTCTTATCTGACCAGTGTTACATGACTAATAAAGCCAAGGAGTAAGCTGGGGGTCCCTGAACAGCTGCCCGTTAACATACAGTTTATCTACCGCTACTGTAGCTCTGGTGCCTTCACTGATATATTTCTTCCTGATTGGGAACAAAAAGCGCCTTCTATCCAGGATCTCCTTCGGATATTGATCGTTAACGCTATAATTCGTTCCCCGCAGCTCTCTGCCCTGGCCTCTGACCTGCTCTTTTTGCTTGTAATGCTCAAATTTAGCAACAATTGGTCGCGGCCGGCTGTTGTTGGGCTTCTTACCTCCGAGCCGGTGGACGCGGTGAAAAGTGATGTTTTTTACCGTGTCGCTTGGGAGCTTTAACTGATGTTGGAGGAAATCTCGGACGGTGAATTCAGCGTCGTCCTCAGCCTGTTCTGGGATCCCGGAAAAAACAAGATTGTCCCGCATTCCCCTGGCCTGTATATCCAAGATAGTTTCTTTCATCCTCTTCCTTTCCCCGGACAGCTGCGTCATCCCCTCGGTGAGTTTCTTTACACTCTCCCTAAGCGTTTGGTTTTCTGCAGCGAGCGATGCTACCTGTTGTTGGCTGAACTCCAGGGATTCCCTTAGAGCTTGAAATTCTTTATGGAGAACCTCAACCAGGGCAAGACGGGCGTCTAGGCTGGTTAGCTTCTTATCTACTGAGTCCAGGACATCGCTGTAGCTTTTCTCTGGAGAGATGGTGGAGGTGCTGGCCTCAGAACGAGTGCGTTTTTGTGATGGTGTGCTTGTCGGCACAGCAGAGGTGGATTTCTGTGGCTTGACCATAACAATGTTGTCAAAGCACTCGTCCAAGTAGCTTTCCAGGCTGTGCAAGGTTTCCTCGTCCAGTTTGTTTATGGAGAAATACAAAATAATGGTTATTATTATTAAACGTTTGCTATATTTGGCTCAAATGTTATGGTTTGTTTTTACCCGAGTTTGTTTGTTTTACCAGTTTACCGCCATATTACTTAAGCACAGCTCTCGCGAGATCTCAGCAGCAGCTCATTCAGCAGCCCCTGAATCTCCTAGTCTGAATCTCTTCTCTCTCTCTTCTTCTCATATAAATAAGTTCTATTTATTTGCACTAAATACTATTTTATTGGTTAAATCAGTCAGCACATTTACATGCACATCAAAATGCAGCTTTTGGCAGAAATTGGACTCATAGTTTCACCAGAATAGGAGCCTTTATCCTATTCAGCCTTTATCTCCTCTCCTGCATTTATGTGCACTAAATACTATTTTGAGGTGAAATCAGTCAGTACATTTACATACACATCAAACTCTAGCTTTTGGCAGAAATTGGACTCATAGCTTCACCAGAATAGGAGCCTTTATCTCAGCCAGTTATCTCAGTATCTCTCTCTATCAATGATTTCCCCAGATCAAACTGCGGAAGATACTCTGTCAGTCCCCGATGTGATGCAATGGCTAACTCATCAAGCACACAGGCATTAGCTCCTCTTGGACAGAGAATCTTTCAGGTTTTTTTTATTCAGGAAATCACATTGTCTGATTTTTTGAGAATTTATTTGTATTTTATTGCTGCACATACGTATTTAAACACCTGGCAATCAGCAATAATTCTGGCTCTCAAAGATCTGCTACTCTGCCTTTGAAAAGTCCACCTCTACTCCACTTATTAATCTAAATTAGTATCACCTGTTTGAGCTCGTTAAAGACACCTGTCCACCCCACAGTCAGTCAGACTCCAACTACTAACATGGGCAAGACCAAAGAGCTGTCAGTAGACACCAGAGACAAAATCACCATGGCTTACAACACTAGGGTCTTGGAGGTGGCGGGTCACGCCTCTGAAGCAATAAGCTCTAGACATCTAAACCTGAGGACAAGTTTTACCTCACTCACCCTCCTCTGTTTGGCTGTGGTAGCTGGTCTGGACTGGATCAGCTTCCTCAGGGGGTGTGACAAGAACAATTTCGCCTGCACTGTCCTGCTCCACACTGCTTGTCAATATGCAGGTCTGTTGTGCAGGGCAGTACAATGAATATGTGAATCACTGAGAAGGATGTGGCTGTGCAGGTGTTCCTGTTGTTCCTGTATAATTCTGAAAAAAATAACTTCAATGATAAAAACATCACATTGATACAGATTTATCACCCCTGACACACATAGACACACCAAACACTGCCTCTATGGTTCAACAATACATTGTGATGGGATGGGAGATAAAAGAGTTCTTCAGTCTCTTGATTCTGCAGTTTGCGAGGAATCATCTGTGACTTAAGGAGCTTGTGTGACATTTGATGATAATTTGAAACTGATGACTGGGACTTTGTGTGCTTTTTTACGGAGCACAACGTCCCCAAAGCATGACCCAAACAAACTCGCATACAGATGTATACGCATTTGTAATAATGGTGGTCAGTTTCAATCAGGACGTGAAACTGAAAATGTTTTAAAGAAGCAAAATAATAAGAATGAACAAAGGTACAGCACATTCTGCCAATTCAGTCACAGATGTGATCCACACGTAAGCCTCTGATGAATGCTGAGAGCAGGTTTGAACAGTGATCCATTTAACTTGTCTCGGCGTGACTAAAAAGTTTTCCTCTGAAGAACTTGGCATAAAAATTTCTTTTTTTTCCAGAGTTGTCTCTGACCCCGTTAAACTCTTTCAAGCTAGAACAGGTCATTGTTTAGAAACACATGAATGAATCCAATAACTATTTCCTTCAGACAGGAGTTTGGACCATATTGTTTCCTTCATCAAAAGACCTTTGTTTAGTGGCTCAGGCCTAAAATATTCATATAACAAGAGACAGTTTTTTGTGAGTTGTGGCTGGAAAGAACTTGGAAAAACCTGGCTCCGAATTAAATCCATTTTAAACATCATCATGTTTGAGAGCGAATGTTATGACTTATTAGAAAGGCTTAACTCCCTCAAAGAAATGATACACCATGCAAACAAACGTTATTGATGACATAATGCAAAAAATCATGAAAACAATCGTAATAATGACTATCGTCTATATCTGTCACCAGAAGAATTTGTTAATCTGTCACACCAATCTGGGGTTTATAGACGATTGGAGGCCATGAGGCTGTGTGCTTTGCAGCCTCCTGTATTTCATCACATAACTGCTCCCCTAACCATCCCACATAGAAAGTAATGCAATATGCAGATGAGACCACCTTGGTGGGCCTTATCACCAGGGGAGATGGGCTGGCCTACAGAGATGAGGTGCAACGGTTGGTGGATCGGTGTAACAAAAACAACCTGAACCTCAACGTCAGAAAAGAGGTCATCATTGACTTTTGGAGGCATAAAGCTGTTCCAACCCATTTCACATCAATGGAGACTGTGGAGAGAGTCCCCACCCTTATGTTTCTTGGGATTTGAAGTGCTCTAGACCGCTGTGTCCAAAGTCGTTCCTAGAGGGCCACTATCCTGCATGTTATACTGTATACTGACGTTTGAAATGCACAGATTCATTTACGTATGAAAAGGGAATATAGATAGATAGATAGATAGCTAGGTAGATAGATAGATAAAAATCTAATCACCCCAGTTGCTGGTAAGGTTGATGCTGCTCTATGATGTTACACACCCACAAGAAAGAGAGAGTTGGCGCATAAAAGATTATTTCAATTCAGAAGTTCTTTCTGTAAACTCAGCAAAAAAAGAAACGTCCTCTGACTTTCAACTGTTTTTACTTTCAGTAAACTTTATGTGTGTAAATATTTGTATGAACACTAAAAGAGTCAACACCATAAGACATAAACTAAAAATGTTTCACAGACATGTGACTAACAGAAATAGAATAATGTGTCCTTGAATTTGGGGAGGCTCAAAATCAAAAGTACCAGTCAGTATCTGGTGTTGCCACCAGCTGCTTGAAGTACTGCAGTGCATCTCCTCCTCATGGACTGGACCAGATTTGTCAGTTCTTGCTGTGAGATGTTACCCCACTCTTCCACCAAGCCACTTGCAAGTTCCTGGACATTTCTGGGGGGAATGGCCCTAGCCCTCACCCTGCGATCCAACAGGTCCCAGACGTGCTCAATGGGATTGAGATCCGGGCTCTTCGCTGGCCATGGCAGAACACTGACATTGCTGTCATGCAGAAACTCACGCACAGAACGAGCAGTATGGCTGGTGGCATTGGCCTACTGGAGGATCATGTCCGGATGAGCATGCATAAAGGGTACCACATGAGGGAGGAGGATGTCTTCCCTGTACCGCAAGGCATTGAGATTGCCTGCAATGACAACAAGCTCAGTCCGATGGTGATGTGATATACCGCCCCAGACCATGACGGACCCCCCACCTCCAAATCGATCCCGCTCCAGGGTACAGGCCTCGGTGTAACGCTCATTCCTTCCACGATAAACACGAATCCGTTCATCACCCCTGGTGAGACAAAACCGTGACTCATCAGTGAAGAGCACTTTTTGCCACTCCTGTCTGGTCCAGCGAAGGTGGGTTTGTGCCCATTGTTGCTGGTGATGTCTGATAAGGACCTGCCTTACAACAGGCCTACAAGCCCTCAGTCCAGCCTCTCTCAGCCTATTGCGGACAGTCTGAGCACTGATGGAGGGATTGTGTGTCCCTGGTGTGACTCGGGCAGTTGTTGTGGCCATCCTGTACCTGTCACTCAGGTGTGATATGGTGTGGAAACAATCGTCTCACCTTGAATGTGAACAAAACAAAGGAGATGATTGTAGATTTCAGAAGAAACAGGGATAAGTCAAACACTGTTTCCATCATGGGAGAAGAAGTGGAGGTGGTTGAGGAGTATAAATACCTCGGAGTTCACCTTGACAACAGACTGGACTGGAGGCGCAACAGTGAAGCCGTCTACAAGAAGGGACAGAGCAGACTGTACTTCTTGAGGAAGCTTAGGTCCTTCAAGGTTTGCAGCAAGATGCTGCAGATCTTCTACAAGTCTGTTGTGGAGAGTGTAATCTCTTCAGCCGTCATCTGTTGGGGTAGCAGCATCAGAGCCAGGGACTGAAAAAGGCTAAACAACCTGATAAAGAAGGCTGGTTCTGTTCTTGGGACAACTGTGGAAAATCTGGAGATGATAATGCAAAGAAGGATTCTTCATAAAATCAAAAAAATTATGGACAACCCTGAGCATCCTCTTCATGAGACAGTCACACAACAACAGAGCATCTTCAGTCGGAGGCTTCTTCAGTTTCGCTGCAATACAGACCGCTACAGGAAATCCTTCCTGCCCACAGCCATCATTATCTACAACAATTCCTTAAAGAATTGATTATATGAGCTATACCAACACTTAATTTCCCTCTGGGATCAAAAAAGTATTTTTGAATTTTGAATTTTGAATATTCGGATGTACCGATCCTGTGCAGGTGTTGTTACACGTGGTCTTCCACTGCGAGGATGATCAGCTGTCCTTCCTGTCTCCCTGTAGCGCTGTCTTAGGCGTCTCACAGTGCGGACATTAGCTACATCAGCAGTCCTCATGCCTCCCCGCAGCATGCCTAATGCACGTTCACGCAGATGAGCAGGGACCCTGGGCATCTTTCTTTGGGTGTTTTTCAAAGTCGGTAAACAAGTGTCTTTAGTGTCCTGCGTTTTTAGAACTGTGACCTTAAATGCCTACTTTCTGTAAGCTGTTAAGGTCTTAACGACCATTCCACAGGTGCATGTTAATTAATTGATTATGGTTAATTGAACATGCATGGAAAACATTGTTTAAACCCTTTACAATGAAGATCTGTAAAGTTATTTGGATTTTTACAGTATTGTTGAAATACACAGTCCTGAAAAACTGTCGTTTTCTTTTTTTGCTGGGTTTATATCCAAATGGAAATAAGATGCTGCAGTAGCATCACTTAACTTTTTCAAAGGGCCATTATAGTTGCTTATGGCTTTGGGAATTAAAGATCTTCTGTAACAGTCTGTATTGCAGTTGTTGCGCCACAGATAGGTAGGTTTGGCTATGAATATTTATGAATAATTGCTTAGGGCAATTATTAATAAGATTAATGATTTTATGTAAAAATTACCCAGTTTGGGGGCACCACCTGGATTCCAGGAATATCAATAGCTAAATTGTTCAGTCTCAATTTATGATTACCTGCCTGACAAGGCCTAGATAATTAAACAATAGATGAAGGAATAAGTTCTTGGTGTTTTTTGAACAGTAAGTTACTACACATGTAGGTGAAATAACAACAATGGTTTTCCAAAATACAAGAGTTTATTACAAAAAGAATTGAACTTTCGGTTAAAATGCCTTAATCAACAAACTCACTAAACTAATAACACACAACTAAACCACTAAGAAAAGAATAATTATAATAAAACTAACACCTAAAAGTAAACTGTAAAAGTGACAAATATGCAAAGAAGTAGAAACAATAACCAATAAATTGATAATGATGTCACAGTTCAGAATGAATATGTTTGCTTAAATACCAAGGCTTGTATTGAAGAGTTTTGGGAATGAAGCTAAATTAGTTTTAACTAATTGTGGTTAGTTTAAGATTACTCAGCACCTTCGGGTTTGTTTTCAATTCAATTCAATTCAATTCAGTTTATTTATATAGCGCCAATTCACAACAGATGTCATCTCAAGGCACTTAACAAGAAGTTATTTCAATACAATAATACAAACATTCCAATCAGTTAAAAAGTTTCCTATTTAAGGAATCCCAGCAGATTGCGTCAGTCATTGGCGTGAGGTTGGGCAGATTTCCAACCACAGCAATCCTTCAGCAATCCCTCATACTGAGCAAGCATGAAGCGACAGTGGAGAGGAAAAACTCCGCTTTAACAGGAAGAAACCTCCAACAGAACCAGGCTCAGTAGGAGCGGCCATCTGCCACGATCGTCTGGGGGTTTGAGAAGACAGAGCAGAGACACAGAAGGAACAGAAGATCTGATATAAGATAACTTTCTATGTTACAGAAAGTAAAAAGTTGATAACAGGACACAGTGGATGTTCAGTTACTGGGAAACTCCAGCTTCAAACCACCAATTCACAATGCAAAGTGGAAGTGAAGAAAAACATTCTTGGAAGAAGTAATGTTTCATTAAACCATTTGCTGAATTAGAAATCAATAACTTCATGGAGAATTCATTCTATTTTATGGATTGGTCACCGTAGTGACTCAGTACGTTTACATGCAGCAAGAGAAATTCTAATTATTGCCTTAGTCCGACTGAAATCAGACTTTTAAAATGCATGTATACACCTTAGTCCGGCTGGAATCGAACCAAACTGGAGTTTCAGAAGCTCGGCTTCTCTTGCTGGATAATGCAATTCAAATCGGACTACTCTGCAACCAGCCCCCCCCCGGCCCCGCCCGCACTCGCACACCCCCCTCGGGGAGTTTGGAGAGCCGGAAATCCGACCCAGCACTAACAACAGTAGTGTAATAAGAGGCATATGGCATCTTAGACAAACGTAAGTGGCCAATCAGTGCATGTTTGGACTTACGAAGAGGTGATGCGTTGTTACTGTGAATATCCTGCTTTAACTCCGTCAGCTTCACTCCCGCCAGCCTCAGTTTACTGCCTGAATGCAGATGGAAGCTAACCGCTATTAGGCTAACGTAGAATCCATAGAAGAATCGTAGAAGCGCATATCGCCATCTATCGTCAGGGAGTGGAACGTACTTCATTTAATAATTCGATTTTCTGATGGACATGTAAACTGGGACTCGGCTTGCTGCAGGAGGGAAGTCTTTAGTCCGATTACTCCAAAAAGCTCAATTTAGCTGTGCATGTAAACGTACTGACTGATTTATTTTTGATATTTAGACTTTATGTTGACGTTAACGGCCTCACAAGGGGGCACCAATTATGTTGATCTAATTTAGTATTCCGACTAAAGGCAGTTTCAAAAATGACTTAAAAGATTAGTTTTAGTGTTTAAACTATCTGTTTTAAAGTCGATCTCTATTTCGAATACCATTGATGGCAGTCTTTATTGTTCATGAAGCCGAGCAGTCAAAGGCGGGCCCACGTGGTTCTTTAGAGCATGTAGCCTACAGCTAACTCACGTGGAACTAAAGCAGCTCTGGTTCATTTACTAAACACCAAACAAAGGAAAACTGTCGGATTGAGTAACTCAGGTTGCAGGATATAAAACGACTTTCCACCGGAAACCTCGAAAATCACTGTTTTAACCTCCAGGCCGACCGGCCTGTTTGTACCTAAACAATTGATGAAATCGTACACAAAGTAACAAATCCGTTAAAATAAACAACCCTTAAATCTTGTTTATCCTAAACTAGTCTTGCCTTTCCCCAGACAGACCTTATTGAATGGTTAAAGTTCTCCAGGTTGCTCCATGGATGATGGGGGAAGCTAAACAACGTTAGCCGGCAGGCTAACAATAGCTGCGGTCATTAAGCAGTAGGAGGCCTTACAGCTGTTGGATCGTGGGTAGCAGCCTTTAGCTGGGACAGCGTATCGTCTTCTCCGGCTTGGCTAAACAGGGATCAGCTCCACCTTCCTTTACTGACAAAGTACCTTTTTCTGCAGCTTTCCAGCATACCATTCATCCCTGTGCATTGTCACGGTGGGTGTAATAGTTTCAGTCTGGACGTGGCTCTGCTGCTTGCAGTAGCTTGTTAGCAGTCCCTTCCTCACGACGTCTGTAATTCAGAAAGCTTCTGCAGGGCTCAGGGCAGAACAGTGGGGTTTAGCTCATCTGTGGTTTGCAATTCACCTGATCGATCAGCAGTCTTTGTAGTCCTTGGAGTGAGTTCCTCCCAGAAACTCGCATCCTTTCCCCTTGCCAGCGAAGGAAGGAATTCCTGGCGTCTCTCCTGGCACTGTCTGGCCGAAAGCCCAAACGGAAAAGAGCGACTTTCACGCGGTGAGGGCCTTATAAAAGCTCTGGTTCTCTTTTTCTCCTGTTGGAGCTAGAATCTGAGGTTAGCGCCCCCCAATGGCTGTGTGTGTCCCAACACAGTGAATCTGAAGAAGCCTCTGACTGAAGACACTCTTTTGATAAATTGCTGTGTGATGAAGAGGATGTTTAGGCTTGTCCCATATGTTCTTCATTTTGTGAAGCATTCATCTTTACACAATTAGCTCTAGAGGCACCAGAACAGTCCCCATAACAGAACCAGAACAGCACGAGTCTTCTTTATGAGTTTTTCCCCCCAGTATTTTTGAGTCACTTGGTCTGATACTGCTTCCCCAACAGCTGACTGCAGATGAGAAAGCACTCTACGCAACAGACATATAGAAGATCTGCAACATATTGAGGAGAACATTGAAAGACCAGAGGTTCCTCGGGAAATACAATCAGCTGTGTCCCTCTTGTAGGCAGCATCCCTAAGTGCGTTTACATTCACATCTAAATCAAGCTTATCTCAATAATCGGACTAATAGCTTAACCACAGTGGGAGTTGTCCCAGTTTACATGTCAGTTAGAAAATGTAATTATTGAATGAAGTGCGTTCCTATGATGTGTTGAGGCTATTGCCTTTTACTGAACGAACTGCATCTCCCAGCATCCGTTGCGCTGCCCTCAACCCATTCTCATTGGTCTGTGGCCATTGATGACATCACAGAGTTGATAAAGGGGCGCGGAAACTAAAATCATTGTCTTTTGGTTCCTACCCGCGGAGCCGCAAGGAGAAGCTTTACTTCACTGCTAGCAAACTTTCCCCTTTTAGTTCAAACCTGCTGGACCAGGCAAGAACTCCCCTTGTTAAACTTCGAAGTGAACCGGCCAAGCAAACAGACTTCCCGTCGGTCCAGGAAGTCCGCTGGCCTCTGAGCTCTATTGAAAACAGGCCTGAGCCCCTCAGTGCCTAAAATCGCACAAGTCTGCTTTCTGACCTCAGTTTGCACAAACCGCTCCTTTAAACTGGACAGTCTCAGGCCGTTCTACAGGTCCTTCTCAAAAAATGTGCATATTGTGATAAAGTTCATTCTTTTCCATAATGTAATGATAAAAATTAAACTTTCATATATTTCAGTTTCAATTCAATTTAGTTTATTTATATAGCGCCAATTCACAACAGATGTCATCTCAAGGCACTTAACAAGAAGTCAATTCAATACATTTAGGCAAACATTCCAATCAGTTAAAAAGTTTCTTATTTAAGGAATCCCAGCAGATTGCGTCAGTCATTGGCGTGAGGTTGGGCCCCGTTGATGCAGACTTTCCAACCACAGCAATCCTTCAGCAATCCCTCATACTGAGCAAGCATGTAGCGACGGTGGAGAGGAAAAACTCCCCTTTAACAGGAAGAAACCTCCAACAGAACCAGGCTCAGTAGGAGCGGCCATCTGCCACGACCGTCTGGGGGTTTGAGAAGACAGAGCAGAAACACAGAAGGAACAGAAGATCCGATATAAGAGAACTTTCTATGTTACAGAAAGTAAAAAGTTGATAACAGAACACAGTGGATGTTCAGTTACTGAGAGGATCATCCCAGTCGATGCCCCCCGTCCAACAGGGCATTGCAGCCAAGCAGGATACCAGACCAGGTATATCTTCTATGGAGAGAAAAACACTGAGAGAAAACAAAGTTAACAGTCGAAATAGCAGAATGTACTGTAATACAACTGGAGAGCCGTAGGAGAAAAGGAAGTAGCAGAGTGAAGAAAATTGGTAAGTCTGTCCTCCAGCAGTCTAAGCCTATAGCAGCATAACTACAGAGATAGCTCAGGATGACCTAAGCCACTCTAACTATAAGCTTTATCAAAAAGGAAAGTTTTAAGCCTGGCCTTGAAAGTAAAGAGTGTGTCTGCCTCACGGACTAAAGCTGGGAGCTGGTTCCACAGGAGAGGAGCCTGATAACTAAAATATCTGCCTCCCATTCTACTTTTAGAGATCCTAGGAACTACAAGTAAACCTGCAGTCTGAGAGCAAAGTGCTCTGTTAGGAACATATGGACCAATCAGATCTCTGATGGATGATGGAGCTGATTATTAAGGGCTTTATATGGAAGAAGAAGGATCTTAAATTCTATTCTGGATTTAACAGGGAGCCAATGAAGGGAAGCTAAAACAGGAGAAATGTGATCTCTCTTTTTAATAGGTGAAAGAAAGAAATCCTAGAAACCTGTTTAATATGGGATTTAAATGTCAAGTCTCGGTCAAAAATAACGCAGAGGTTCTTTACGTTATTACTGGGGTCCAATTTAATGCCATCCAGATGAAATGATTGACTAATCAGTTTCTGTTTAAGAATTTCTGGTCCAAAGACAGCAACTTCTGTTTTGTCAGAATTTAAAAGCAAAAAGTTTAGGGTCATCCATGTTTTTATGTCTTCCAGACATGCCTGTAATCTACCTAACTGACTGGGTTCATCAGGATTTATGGATAAATATAGTTGTGTATCATCTGCATAGCTGTGGAAATTTATCCCATGCTGTCTAATGATTCTACCAATTGGGAGCATATATATGGTGAACAGAATTGGTCCAAGCACAGAACCCTGTGGAACTCCACAAGTAACCCTTGAGCGTGAAGAAGATTTATCATTTAGATGAACAAACTGGAATCTATCAGACAAATATGATTTAAACCAGCCTAGTCCTGTTCCTTTGATCCCTGCAACATGTTCAAGCCTTTCTAAGAGAATATTATGATGGACTGTGTCAAAAGCAGTACTGAGATCTAACAAAACCAGAACAGACACAAGTCCATTATCTGAGGCCATGAGAATATCATTAGTAACCTTCACCAGTGCTGTTTCAGTGCTATGATGAGCTCTAAAACCTGACTGAAACTGTTCAAACAGCTCGTTACTGTTTAGATCCTCACAGACTTGATTAGCAACAATTTTCTCAAGGACTTTGAAAAAGGAAGGAAGGTTAGATATAGGTCTGTAATTCACTAAGTCATCTTGATCAAGGGAAGGTTTCTTGAGTAAAGGTTTAATTACAGCTATTTTAAATTCCTGTGGTACGTATCCGTTTACTAAGGATAGATTCATCATATCCAAAATGGGGCCAGGAACCAAATGGAACACTTCTTTAAATAAATTGGTTGGGATTGGGTCCAACATACAAGTTGAAGGTTTAGATGAGGCTAATATTTTAGATAATTCCGAAAGCTCGACTGAATCAAAACAGACTAAGCACAACTGAGGTTCTACAGTTCTTTCCGATACTGCCTCATTTACTGAGGAAGAAATATTCATGTTTGGGAGGATGCCATTGATTTTATTTTTAATAGAATTAATTTTATTCATGAAGAATCCCATAAAATCATCACTGCTAAGAGCTGGGGGAATAGTTGGCTCAACAGAGCTATGACTCTGTGTAAGTTTGGCAACTGTACTAAAAAGAAACCTAGGATTGTTTTTATTTGCCTCTATTAATGATGAAACATATGCTGTTCTAGCTTGTCGAAGGGTCTTTTTATACAGCAGGATACTTTTATTCCAGGTTAAATAGGAATCCTCTAGGTGTGTAGAGCGCCATTTTCTCTCCAACTTCCTAGTATTCTGCTTTAAAGTACGCAACTCTGGGTTAAACCAAGGAGTCAGCTTCCTATGGCTAGCCACTTTCTTTTTTAAGGGGGCTACACTATCTAATGCCAAACGCAATGAGGACGTAACGCTGTGAACCAGATCATCAATTTCTGAAGGGTTAGAGATAGAATTGCTGCCATCCACTGTGTTACCCTGAGACACTAAGGAAAGTAAGAATGGAACAGATTCTTTAAAAATTGTTACAGCATTGTCTGATAAAGCTTTACTATAATGAAATTTTCTTTCAGATTTAAGATGGTCAGTTAAAGTAAATTCAAAAGTTATTAAGAAGTGGTCAGACAGGACCGGGTTATGTGGGTGGACTGTTATTTCCTCACACTCAATACCGTATGTCAGTACAAGGTCCAAAGTGTGTTTACCCGAGTGGGTCGATCCCTGTACTTTTTGAGTAAAGCCAATGGAGTTTAAGATAGCATTAAAGGCTGCATTTAGGCTATCACTTTCAGTATCCACATAAATATTGGAGTCCCCCACTATAATAACCCTATCAGTATTTAATACTAAATCAGATAAAAAATTTTAGATCTGATCCAAGAATTGAGAGTAAGGGCCTGGTGGATGATACAAAACCACAAACAAAAATGGTCTTAATGTTTTGCAACTTGGATGAGGAAAATTAAGGGTTAGATGTTCAAAAGAACTGTAGCTATCAATTGGTCTGGGACTAATTAGTAAATCAGAACGAAAAATGGTTGCAACTCCTCCTCCTCGCCCAGTATTTCTAGGAATGTGAAAATTTTAATGACTGGAAGGAGTTGACTCATTTATACTGACATAAGCCTCTTGCTGCAACCAGGTTTCTGTGAGACAAAGGAAATCAATGTGATTATCACAAATCAAGTCATTTACTAACAAAGTGTTTGAGGAGAGAAATCTTATGTTTAATAAACCACATTTAATAGATTTATTTTTCTGCTCAGTCAAAGTTGTATTTATTTTTATGAGATTTCCATGATTTGGTTTTGTTGGCTTAACTTTTAATCCATTTAATTTTGGTCGTGGGCAAGACACTGTTTCTATAGGGTAATGGGTGGGTAACAGTACAGAAGCAGCAGAGAGGTGGGTTAAACTACGACTCTGCTTCCTGGTCTGGCCCCTGGGTTGTCAGTGTTTTGGAGGACTAATAAATTTGGCCATATTCCTAGAAAGAAGAGCTGCTCCATCCAAAGTGGGATGGATGCCGTCTCTCCGGATCAGACCAGGTTTTCCCCAAAATGTTCTCCAGTTATCAATGTAGCCCACATCGTTTGCAGGACACCACCCAGACAACCATTGATGGAATGACAGCATGCGGCTAAACATGTCGTCACTGGTCCGATCAAGCAGGGGACCAGAAAAGATTACCGAGTCGGACATTGTTTTGGCAAACTTACACACCGAAGCAACACTGATTTTAGTGACCTCCGATTGGCGTAGCGGGTGTCATTACCGCCAGCGTGAATAACAATCTTACTGTATTTACGCTTATCTTTAGCCAGCAGTTTCAGGTAGGATTTGATGTCGCCCGTTCTGGCCCCTGGCAAACATTTGACTATGGTCAATGGTGTCTCTAATGCCACGTTTCTGACTATGGAGCTGCCAATTACCAGGGTCGGCTTCTCAGCGGGTGTGTCGCTGAGCGGGGAAAATCTGTTAGAAACGCGGACCGGTTGGTGGTGGCCCTGGGGCTGGGTCCTAGAGCTATGCTTCCTTCGTACAGTCACCCAACCAGCCTGAGGTCCCGTCTGCGCGGGCTCTACCGGAGGACACAGCACAACAGGAAATGACGCAATACGGCTTACCCCCGTCGAATCAGCTCTAGACAGTCCACTCAGACAGACCATATTTTAGATTCATTGCACACCAACTGAAATATTTAAGTTATTTTATTGTTTTAAAACTAATGATTTTGGCATACAGCTCATGAAAACCCAAAATTCCTATCTCAATAAATTAGCATATCATGAAAAGGTTCTCTAAACGAGCTATTAACCAAATCATCTGAATCAATTAATTAACTCTAAACACCTGCAAAAGATTCCTGAGGCTTTTAAAAACTCCCAGCCTGGTTCATTACTCAAAACCGCAATCATGGGTAAGACTGCCGACCTGCCTGCTGCCAAGAAGGCCATCATTGACACCCTCAAGCAAGAGGGTAAGACACAGAAAAAAATTTCTGAACGAATAGCCTGTTCCCAGAGTGCTGTATCAAGGCACGTCAGTGGGAAGTCTGTGGGAAGGAAAAAGTGTGGCAGAAAACGTTGCACAACGAGAAGAGGTGACCGGACCCTAAGGAAGATTGTGGAGAAAGACCGATTCCAGACCTTGGGGGACCTGCGGAAGCAGTGGACTGAGTCTGGAGTAGAAACATCCAGAGCCATCGTGCACAGGCGTGTGCAGGAAATGGGCTACAGGTGCCGCATTCCCCAGGTCAAGCCACTTTTGAACCAGAAACAGCGGCAGAAGTGCCTGACCTGGGCTACAGAGAAGCAGCACTGGACTGTTGCTCAGTGGTCCAAAGTACTTTTGTCGGATGAAAGCAAATTTTGCATGTCATTCGGAAATCAAGGTGCCAGAGTCTGGAGGAAGACTGGGGAGAAGGAAATGCCAAAATGCCTGAAGTCCAGTGTCAAGTACCCACAGTCAGTGATGGTCTGGGGTGCCATGTCAGCTGCTGGTGTTGGTCCACTGTGTTTTATCAAGGGCAGGGTCAATGCAGCTAGCTATCAGGAGATTTTGGAGCACTTCATGCTTCCATCTGCTGAAAAGCTTTATGGAGATGAAGACGACCTGGCACCTGCTCACAGTGCCAAAACCACTGGTAAATGGTTTACTGACCATGGTATTACTGTGCTCAATTGGCCTGCCAACTCTCCTGACCTGAACCCCTTAGAGAATCTGTGGGATATTGTGAAGAGGAAGTTGAGAGACGCAAGACCCAACACTCTGGATGAGCTTCAGGCCGCTATCGAAGCATCCTGGGCCTCCATAACACCTCAGCAGTGCCACAGGCTGATTGCCTCCATGCCACGCCGCATTGAAGCAGTCATTTCTGCAAAAGGATTCCCGACCAAGTATTGAGTGCATAACTGAACATAATTATTTGAAGGTTGACTTTTTTTGTATTAAAAACACTTTTCTTTTATTGGTCGGATGAAATATGCTAATTTTTTGAATTTTGGGTTTTCATGAGCTGTTTGCCAAAATCATCAGTTTTAAAACAATAAAAGACCTGAAATATTTCAGTTGGTGTGCAATGAATCTAAAATATATGAAAGTTAAATTTTTATCATTACATTATGGAAAAGAATTAACTTTATCACAATATGCTAATTTTTTGAGAAGGACCTGTACATCATTCGTCGTGGACTGTGAAGAGAGTCATCACCAAGTAGCATAAACCTGGTTTATCTCTGTATGGTCTGGGTAGAGGAGATTTAGGTTCAACGGGTTAGATCCCCTTTTACTGTTGGTTGATATAAGTTTGTGAACTTGTAAACCACTGTTATTCTTGGTCATTTACCTTCGCCATACACTGTTTTGAGGGTGTAAGCTAAACCCCCCTCATTCGCTCGCTGTCTCCCACACACACACACACGCTGTAACCCCTCCCCTCAACGTTAACTGTTTGTTCTATATTTTTGCATGCGTTAGAATAGATGGAAATTATAAACGAAATGTTTGGCTGTAAGGTTGATCTATTTGCTTAATAGTTTCCTTTAATTAACGAGAAGTTTCTGGTTCTCCTTCAGTGTGTGCTTTGAAGTTTGTTAAATCCCAGCGGAGATCTGCGCCCCTTTCAGAAAAGACTGACGGTCTGGTTTAATAAAAGAATCTCGATTCGGAGATTGGTGCCCCGATGATCTTTAATAAACAGGTTAAACTCGAAACGTCATCAATAATTATATTAATATTAATTTACTGATTATAATTATTGATGCTCAGATAAACCAGACACTTATTTAAATTAATAGTTACAACAGATGAGTACCACCAATGGATCTAGTGTTCCCTCGCCTCCAGGGTCACATAAAGGCAATAACAAGGTCAGCGTTCTATCACCTGAAGAACATTTCTAGGATTAAACGACTGATGTCGCAACATCATGGAGGAAAATGAAACACGTTTTCTTAAGTCTACCTTTTCTGTGCAATGTAGCAAACTGAACAAAACACAGCAGCAACTCCGTCAGTCAGTTCAACTGTGGATCAATCCTCCGCTAGTCACTGAGGTCGCAAACCCCCCCCCAGCTCGTTCAGAGAAATGTTGCAATAAAAGACTTTTGCCGACAAAGACTGATCGTGAAACAAGCAGGAAACCATGATGCTACCTCTGTTAGCTGCTTAGCTATCCAGTTACAGATGTAGCAAAACTGCAATGAACAAATTTAGAGATCTAAACATAGTGAGAGCCCAGACAGAAACTAAACAAAATATAACAGTGTTACTTACAACCGCAAAAGCAAAAAAACAGTCAGCATCCAACTTTAGCCTTCTATTTGTGTCTCAGCTGTCTCAAATTTTTGAAAAAGTTAGCCCGATGTTGACTTAGTTTGACTCCTCACTCGGCCTGAAAATCTTCTTTGCCTCTTTGCTGTCTGACAAAGGTTTTCTTCCTTTTTTTTGTCATCTGTGCTATGATATATCACATTACACACACTGCCAGAGCACCTGTGCAAGGTTTGCGCAAGACCTGAGACTTTAGCAATAACACAAAAAAGCTAGACCGGTGTAAAACCAGTAACATTCGATTACAATATAAGCTAATTCCAAAGGAACAACATTAGACATTAAAGCTACATTGTGTAAGAACTTCTCCCATCTAGCGGTGAAACAACCAACGGAATATTACGTTCTAGCCCCGCCTTCCACCCCCCCATTCCATTTTAACTCCTACGGTGGCCGTTTCATGCCAAGGTTAACATGGCTTCCAGTACTACGACTTCGTCCAGTGTTCCTTCCTGTGATGAGGTTACTTTAGAAAACTACATTGCATTTAGTTATATAGTCAGTAAACATGTTGGTGCGTCGCGAGTAGACAATCTCCCTCTGACATTCGTCACGGTGCAACTGAGTGTAGCCAAAGCACGAAAGGCGGAGCTAGAATTTCCAGGAATGTCCCTCGTTGGCGAATGTATTTCAAAGATGGAGGCTCAACATGGATTCAGCCATTCGAGCGACTCACTCGTATGCACTCTGAATAGCAGATTCTACACTTATGAGAATACTTTCATTAGTAGGTGGAAGTAATTACACATGAATGAGCGCATATTTTTTAAAGAATAAAGGTTTTTGGTGTTTTTTTGCTAAGAATTAACTCAAAAAAATACACAATGTAGCTTTAAAGCTTCCATTGTTTTGTTTTGTCAAAGTGCTCCTTGCTGCTGTGATGGTGCTGAATAGGTTGAATGTTAATAAAACATGTTAAAAAGAATTCAATGGTTAATAGTTTAATATAATTTAATAGTTACATCTAAAAAGAATGTAGATTATAGCTCATAAGTTCCAAGAACTTCCAACAAAGAACTTCCAATAAAGTCAGCGGTTAATACAATTATATTATTCAACAGCTGGTGAAGTAACTTAGTATAAATAGTAATCTTATAAAGTTACTGTCAGAATAAAGCAGTCAGTAACTGTGGCAACAATGGCAGCAAATCAACTAATCATATGAAAACTGAACTCCTGCAACTGGAGATCTTTAGTTAAAATTGGATAAGAAGCTTTTAAATGAAAGGTGAAACATCTTGAAGAAATCTGAAAATAATTCCAGTTCATATATTCTCAAAGTTTGAGGATTAACATGTCCTAGATTATGTAAAACAGGGGTTGGCAAACCTAGGCACTTGTGGGGTTATTGATTTCAATTCAGTTTATTTATATAGTGCCGATTCCTAACAGATGTCATCTCAAGGCACTTTACAAGTAAAGTCATTTCAATACAATCATACAAACATTCCAATCGGTTGAAAGGTTTTCTATTTAAGAAATCCCAGCAGATTGCATCAAGTCATTGATTTGAGGTTGTGCTTTTTGATGGCACAGCGCATTTTATTATGGACAGAGGCCTGCGGTTTGCTCATGGCAGCAAAGATACTTTTATTTATGGCTAAATCATGACATCGCCTACATGCATAGTATATATTTGGAAGAAGTGTTTACATGCACAGCAATCGGAAAAACAATCGGCTAAACCAGCTGTCTCAGTCGGAAGGAAATGTTGATCCGAATGAGTGTGATCGGGTCAAAGTATTCCTAATGGTGTGTTGACATGAAGCATTTTTATTCCGATCAGGCTTTTAATCCAATTACTTGTGTCAATGTAAAAATTGGCCATTGCATGATTTTTAGATAATTTTGCAGTTAATCAAACACTTATTAGCCTCACTGTATGTCCCCGTCTTACGATAGAGATCATGTTTGTCAAGTTTATTTTTTCTGTGGAGAGCATAAGTAACATCGCTATTTTCTGTTGCATGATTCTTTTGTTACTATAGTGGTCTCATCATGGAAAAAACTATTTTTAAAGTGGTTAATCTGCACTTTACCAACATCTGTCGATAAATACACTTATTAAAATGTATTATCTATATTCTATAACTGTCTATATGCGGTGGTATTACATTTACAGTGAGGAACAAAAGTATTTAAACACCCTCTGATTTTGCAAGTTCGCCCACTTAGAAATTACGGAGGGGTCAGAAATTCACCTTTTAGGTGCATTTCCACTGTGAGAGACAATTGTTTTTTTTTTATTCACGAAAACACACCGTCTGGTTTTTAAAGAATGTATTTGT
>OY747717.1:0-27500 GCA_963556495.2 Valencia hispanica
GGGTCCAACGGTTGGTTGGGAGACGATGGTCGGGTCCAACGGTGGGTTGGGAGACGATGGTCGGGTCCATCGGTTGGTTAGGAGACGATGGGCGGTCCGCCGGGTGGTTGGGAGACGATGGGCGGTCCACCGGTTGGTTGGGAGATGATGGTCGGTCCAGCGGTGGTTGGGAGTCGATGGGCGGTCCACCGGTGAGACAAGAGACGATAGTCGGGTTCAGCGGTTGGTTGGGAGACGGTGGTCGGATCCACCGGTGGGACAAGAGACGGTGGTCGGATCCACCGGTGGGACAAGAGACGATGGTCGGTCCACCGGTGGGACAAGAGACGATGGTCGGTCCACCGGTGGGACAAGAGACGATGGGCGGTCCACCGGTGGGACAAGAGACGATGGGCGGTCCACCGGTGGGACAAGAGAAGATGGGCGGTCCACCGGTGGGACGATGGGCGGTCCACCGGTGGGACAAGAGACGATAGTCGGGGTCCAGCGGTGGGACAAGAGACGATAGTCGGGGTCCAGCGGTGGGACGAGAGACGATAGTCGGGGTCCAGCGGTGGGACGAGAGACGATGGTCGGGTCCACCGGTGGGATGAGAGACAATAGTCGGGGTCCAGCGGTGGGACGAGAGACGATAGTCGGGGTCCAGCGGTGAGACGATGGTCGGGGTCCAGCGGTGGGACGAGAGACGATGGTCGGGTCCAGCGGTGGGACGAGAGACGATGGTCGGGTCCAGCGGTGGGACGAGAGACGATAGTCGGGGTCCAGCGGTGGGACGAGAGACGATAGTCGGGGTCCAGCGGTGGGACGAGAGAGGATGGTCGGGTCCACCGGTTGGTTGTGAGACGATGGTCGGGTCCAGCGTGGGACAAGAGACGATAGTCGGGTCCAGCGGTTGGTTGGGAGACGATGGTCGGGTCCATCGGTTGGTTGGGAGACGATGGTCGGGTCCACAGGTGGGACAAGAGACGATAGTCGGGGTCCAGCGGTGGGACAAGAGACGATGGTCGGGTCCAGCGGTTGGTTGGGAGACGGTGGTCGGGTCCACAGGTGGGACGAGAGACGATGGTCGGGTCCACCGGTTGGTTGGGAGATGATGGTCGGTCCAGCGGTGGTTGGGAGAAGATGGGCGGTCCGCCGGGTGGTTGGGAGACGATGGGCGGTCCACCGGTTGGTTGGGAGATGATGGTCGGTCCAGCGGTGGTTGGGAGTCGATGGGCGGTCCACCGGTGAGACAAGAGACGATAGTCGGGTTCAGCGGTTGGTTGGGAGACGGTGGTCGGATCCACCGGTGGGACAAGAGACGATGGTCGGTCCACCGGTGGGACAAGAGACGATGGTCGGTCCACCGGTGGGACAAGAGACGATGGTCGGTCCACCGGTGGGACAAGAGACGATGGTCGGTCCACCGGTGGGACAAGAGACGATGGGCGGTCCACCGGTGGGACGATGGGCGGTCCACCGGTGGGACAAGAGACGATAGTCGGGTCCAGCGGTGGGACAAGAGACGATAGTCGGGGTCCAGCGGTGGGACAAGAGACGATAGTCGGGGTCCAGCGGTGGGACGAGAGACGATGGTCGGGTCCACCGGTGGGATGAGAGACAATAGTCGGGGTCCAGCGGTGGGACGAGAGACGATAGTCGGGGTCCAGCGGTGAGACGATGGTCGGGGTCCAGCGGTGGGACGAGAGACGATGGTCGGGTCCAGCGGTGGGACGAGAGACGATGGTCGGGTCCAGCGGTGGGACGAGAGACGATAGTCGGGGTCCAGCGGTGGGACGAGAGACGATAGTCGGGGTCCAGCGGTGGGACGAGAGACGATGGTCGGGTCCACCGGTGGGTTGTGAGACGATGGTCGGGTCCAGCGTGGGACAAGAGACGATAGTCGGGTCCAGCGGTTGGTTGGGAGACGATGGTCGGGTCCATCGGTTGGTTGGGAGACGATGGTCGGGTCCACAGGTGGGACAAGAGACGATAGTCGGGGTCCAGCGGTGGGACAAGAGACGATGGTCGGGTCCAGCGGTTGGTTGGGAGACGGTGGTCGGGTCCACAGGTGGGACGAGAGACGATGGTCGGGTCCACCGGTTGGTTGGGAGATGATGGTCGGTCCAGCGGTGGTTGGGAGAAGATGGGCGGTCCACCGGTGAGACAAGAGACGATAGTCGGGTTCAGCGGTTGGTTGGGAGACGGTGGTCGGTCCACCGGTGGGACAAGAGACGATGGTCGGTCCACCGGTGGGACAAGAGACGATAGTCGGGGTCCACCGGTGGGACGAGAGACGATAGTCGGGGTCCAGCGGTGGGACGAGAGACGATAGTCGGGGTCCAGCGGTGGGACGAGAGACGATGGTCGGGGTCCAGCGGTGGGACGAGAGACGATAGTCGGGGTCCAGCGGTGGGACGAGAGACGATGGTCGGGTCCACAGGTGGGACGAGAGACGATGGTCGGGTCCACCGGTTGGTTGTGAGACGATGGTCGGGTCCACCGGTTGGTTGGGAGACGATGGTCGGGTCCACAGGTGGGACAAGAGACGATAGTCGGGGTCCAGCGGTTGGTTGTGAGACGATGGTCGGGTCCAGCGGTTGGTTGTGAGACGATGGTCGGGTCCAGCGGTTGGTTGGGAGACGATGGTCGGGTCCACCGGTTGGTTGGGAGACGATGGTCGGGTCCACCGGTTGGTTGGGAAACGATGGTCGGGTCCACCGGTTGGACAAGAGACGATGGTCGGGTCCAACGGTGGGTTGGGAGACGATGGTTGGGTCCACCGGTGGGACAAGAGACGATGGTCGGGTCCAGTGGTTTGTTGGGAGACGATGGTCGGGTCCACCGGTTGGTTGGGAGACGATGGTCGGGTCCAACGGTGGGACAAGAGACGATGGTCGGTCCACCGGTGGGACAAGAGACGATGGGCGGTCCACCGGTGGGACGATGGGCGGTCCACCGGTGGGAGACGATGGTCGGGTCCAGACAGAGACGATGGTCGGGGTCCAGCGGTGGGACGAGAGACGATGGTCGGGGGTGGGACGAGGGGGTACGGGACAGAGACGATAGTCGGGGTCCAGCGGTGGGACGAGAGACGATGGTCGGGGTCCAGCGGTGGGACGACAGACGATAGTCGGGGTCCAGCGGTGGGACGACAGACGATAGTCGGGGTCCAGCGGTGGGACGACAGACGATAGTCGGGGTCCAGCGGTGGGACGACAGACGATAGTCGGGGTCCAGCGGTGGGACGAGAGACGATGGTCGGGGTCCAGCGGTGGGACGAGAGACGATGGTCGGGGTCCAGCGGTGGGACGAGAGACGATGGTCGGGTCCACCGGTTGGTTGGAGACGATGGTCGGGTCCACCGGTTGGTTGGGAGACGATGGTCGGGTCCACCGGTTGGTTGGGAGACGATGGTCGGGTCCACGGTGGGACAAGAGACGATGGTCGGGGTCCAGCGGTGGGACAAGAGAGATGGTCGGGTCCAGCGGTTGGTTGGGAGACGATGGTCGGGTCCAGCGGTTGGTTGGGAGACGATGGTCGGGTCCAGCGTGGGACAAGAGACGATGGTCGGGGTCCAGCGGTGGGACAAGAGAGATGGTCGGGTCCAGCGGTTGGTTGTGAGACGATGGTCGGGTCCAGCGGTTGGTTGGGAGACGATGGTTGGGTCCACCGGTGGGACAAGAGACGATGGTCGGGTCCAGTGGTTTGTTGGGAGACGATGGTCGGGTCCACCGGTTGGTTGGGAGACGATGGTCGGGTCCAACGGTGGGTTGGGAGACGATGGTCGGGTCCAACGGTGGGTTGGGAGACGATGGTCGGGTCCAGCGTGGGACAAGAGACGATAGTCGGGTCCAGCGGTTGGTTGGGAGACGATGGTCGGGTCCATCGGTTGGTTGGGAGACGATGGTCGGGTCCACAGGTGGGACAAGAGACGATAGTCGGGGTCCAGCGGTGGGACAAGAGACGATGGTCGGGTCCAGCGGTTGGTTGGGAGACGGTGGTCGGGTCCACAGGTGGGACGAGAGACGATGGTCGGGTCCACCGGTTGGTTGGGAGATGATGGTCGGTCCAGCGGTGGGACGAGAGACGATAGTCGGGGTCCAGCGGTGGGACGAGAGACGATGGTCGGGTCCACAGGTGGGACGAGAGACGATGGTCGGGTCCACCGGTTGGTTGTGAGACGATGGTCGGGTCCACCGGTTGGTTGGGAGACGATGGTCGGGTCCACAGGTGGGACAAGAGACGATAGTCGGGGTCCAGCGGTTGGTTGTGAGACGATGGTCGGGTCCAGCGGTTGGTTGTGAGACGATGGTCGGGTCCAGCGGTTGGTTGGGAGACGATGGTCGGGTCCACCGGTTGGTTGGGAGACGATGGTCGGGTCCACCGGTTGGTTGGGAGACGATGGTCGGGTCCACCGGTTGGTTGGGAAAGGATGGTCGGGTCCACCGGTGGGACAAGAGACGATGGTCGGGTCCAACGGTGGGTTGGGAGACGATGGTTGGGTCCACCGGTGGGACAAGAGACGATGGTCGGGTCCAGTGGTTTGTTGGGAGACGATGGTCGGGTCCACCGGTTGGTTGGGAGACGATGGTCGGGTCCAACGGTGGGACAAGAGACGATGGTCGGTCCACCGGTGGGACAAGAGACGATGGGCGGTCCACCGGTGGGACGATGGGCGGTCCACCGGTGGGACAAGAGACGATAGTCGGGGTCCACCGGTGGGACGAGAGACGATAGTCGGGGTCCAGCGGTGGGACGAGAGACGATAGTCGGGGTCCAGCGGTGGGACGAGAGACGATGGTCGGGGTCCAGCGGTGGGACGAGAGACGATGGTCGGGTCCAGCGGTGGGACGAGAGACGATAGTCGGGGTCCAGCGGTGGGACGACAGACGATAGTCGGGGTCCAGCGGTGGGACGACAGACGATAGTCGGGGTCCAGCGGTGGGACGACAGACGATAGTCGGGGTCCAGCGGTGGGACGAGAGACGATAGTCGGGGTCCAGCGGTGGGACGAGAGACGATGGTCGGGTCCACAGGTGGGACGAGAGACGATGGTCGGGTCCACCGGTTGGTTGTGAGACGATGGTCGGGTCCACCGGTTGGTTGGGAGACGATGGTCGGGTCCACAGGTGGGACAAGAGACGATGGTCGGGGTCCAGCGGTGGGACAAGAGACGATGGTCGGGTCCAGCGGTTGGTTGTGAGACGATGGTCGGGTCCAGCGGTTGGTTGGGAGACGATGGTTGGGTCCACCGGTGGGACAAGAGACGATGGTCGGGTCCAGTGGTTTGTTGGGAGACGATGGTCGGGTCCACCGGTTGGTTGGGAGACGATGGTCGGGTCCAACGGTGGGTTGGGAGACGATGGTCGGGTCCAACGGTGGGTTGGGAGACGATGGTCGGGTCCAACGGTGGGTTGGGAGACGATGGTCGGGTCCAACGGTGGGTTGGGAGACGATGGTCGGGTCCACAGGTGGGACAAGAGACGATAGCCGGGTCCAGCGGTTGGTTGGGAGACGGTGGTCGGGTCCACAGGTGGGACAAGAGACGATAGTTGGGTCCAGCGGTAGGTTGGGAGACGATGGTCGGGTCCAGCGGTGGGACGACAGACGATAGTCGGGGTCCAGCGGTGGGACGACAGACGATAGTCGGGGTTCAGCGGTGGGACGAGAGACGATAGTCGGGGTCCAGCGGTGGGTCGAGAGACGATAGTCGGGGTCCAGCGGTGGGACGAGAGACGATGGTCGGGTCCACCGGTTGGTTGTGAGACGATGGTCGGGTCCAGCGTGGGACAAGAGACGATAGTCGGGTCCAGCGGTTGGTTGGGAGACGATGGTCGGGTCCACAGGTGGGACAAGAGACGATAGTCGGGGTCCAGCGGTGGGACAAGAGACGATGGTCGGGTCCAGCGGTTGGTTGGGAGACGGTGGTCGGGTCCACAGGTGGGACGAGAGACGATGGTCGGGTCCACCGGTTGGTTGGGAGATGATGGTCGGTCCAGCGGTGAGACAAGAGACGATAGTCGGGTTCAGCGGTGGTTGGGAGACGATGGGCGGTCCACCGGTGAGACAAGAGACGATAGTCGGGTTCAGCGGTTGGTTGGGAGATGGTGGTCGGATCC
This sequence comes from Valencia hispanica, assembly GCA_963556495.2. Taxonomy (NCBI): domain Eukaryota; kingdom Metazoa; phylum Chordata; class Actinopteri; order Cyprinodontiformes; family Valenciidae; genus Valencia; species Valencia hispanica. Next base: position 6,102 of record OY747717.1, read on the forward strand.
ACCGGTGGGACAAGAGACGGTGGTCGGATCCACCGGTGGGACAAGAGACGGGGGTTGGTCCACCGGTGGGACAAGAGACGATCGTCGGTCCACCGGTGGGACAAGAGACGATGGGCGGTCCACCGGTGGGACAAGAGACGATGGGCGGTCCACCGGTGGGACGATGGGCGGTCCACCGGTGGGACAAGAGACGATAGTCGGGGTCCACCGGTGGGACGAGAGACGATAGTCGGGGTCCAGCGGTGGGACGAGAGACGATAGTCGGGGTCCAGCGGTGGGACGAGAGACGATGGTCGGGTCCAGCGGTGGGACGAGAGACGATAGTCGGGGTCCAGCGGTGGGACGAGAGACCATAGTCGGGGTCCAGCGGTGGGACGAGAGACGATGGTCGGAGTCCAGCGGTGGGACGAGAGACGATGGTCGGGGTCCAGCGGTGGGACGAGAGACGATAGTCGGGGTCCAGCGGTGGGACGAGAGACGATAGTCGGGGTCCAGCGGTGGGACGAGAGACGATAGTCGGGGTCCAGCGGTGGGACGAGAGACGATGGTCGGGTCCACAGGTGGGACGAGAGACGATGGTCGGGTCCACCGGTTGGTTGTGAGACGATGGTCGGGTCCACCGGTGGGACAAGAGACGATAGTCGGGGTCCAGCGGTGGGACAAGAGACGATGGTCGGGTCCAGCGGTTGGTTGGGAGACGGTGGTCGGGTCCACAGGTGGGACGAGAGACGATGGTCGGGTCCACCGGTTGGTTGTGAGACGATGGTCGGGTCCAGCGTGGGACAAGAGACGATAGTCGGGTCCAGCGGTTGGTTGGGAGACGATGGTCGGGTCCACCGGTTGGTTGGGAGACGATGGTCGGGTCCACAGGTGGGACAAGAGACGATAGTCGGGTCCACCGGTTGGTTGGGAGACGATGGTCGGGTCCAACGGTGGGTTGGGAGACGATGGTCGGGTCCAACGTTGGGTTGGGAGACGATGGTCGGGTCCACCGGTGGGACGAGAGACGATAGTTGGGTCCAGCGGTTGGTTGGGAGACGATGGTCGGGTCCACCGGTTGGTTGGGAGACGATGGTAGGGTCCACAGGTGGGACAAGAGACGATAGTCGGGTCCACCGGTTGGTTGGGAGACGATGGTCGGGTCCAACGGTTGGTTGGGAGACGGTGGTCGGGTCCACAGGTGGGACGAGAGACGATGGTCGGGTCCACCGGTTGGTTGTGAGACGATGGTCGGGTCCAGCGTGGGACAAGAGACGATAGTCGGGTCCAGCGGTTGGTTGGGAGACGATGGTCGGGTCCACCGGTTGGTTGGGAGACGATGGTCGGGTCCACAGGTGGGACAAGAGACGATAGTCGGGTCCACCGGTTGGTTGGGAGACGATGGTCGGGTCCAACGGTGGGTTGGGAGACGATGGTCGGGTCCAACGGTGGGTTGGGAGACGATGGTCGGGTCCAACGGTGGGTTGGGAGACGATGGTCGGGTCCACCGGTGGGACGAGAGACGATAGTCGGGTCCAGTGGTTTGTTGGGAGACGATGGTCGGGTCCACCGGTTGGTTGGGAGACGATGGTAGGGTCCAACGGTGGGACAAGAGACGATGGTCGGTCCACCGGTGGGACAAGAGACGATGGGCGGTCCACCGGTGGGACGATGGGCGGTCCACCGGTGGGACAAGAGACGATAGTCGGGGTCCACCGGTGGGACGAGAGACGATAGTCGGGGTCCAGCGGTGGGACGAGAGACGATAGTCGGGGTCCAGCGGTGGGACGAGAGACGATGGTCGGGGTCCAGCGGTGGGACGAGAGACGATGGTCGGGTCCAGCGGTGGGACGACAGACGATAGTCGGGGTCCAGCGGTGGGACGACAGACGATAGTCGGGGTCCAGCGGTGGGACGACAGACGATAGTCGGGGTCCAGCGGTGGGACGAGAGACGATAGTCGGGGTCCAGCGGTGGGACGAGAGACGATGGTCGGGTCCACAGGTGGGACGAGAGACGATGGTCGGGTCCACCGGTTGGTTGTGAGACGATGGTCGGGTCCACCGGTTGGTTGGGAGACGATGGTCGGGTCCACAGGTGGGACAAGAGACGATGGTCGGGGTCCAGCGGTGGGACAAGAGACGATGGTCGGGTCCAGCGGTTGGTTGTGAGACGATGGTCGGGTCCAGCGGTTGGTTGGGAGACGATGGTTGGGTCCACCGGTGGGACAAGAGACGATGGTCGGGTCCAGTGGTTTGTTGGGAGACGATGGTCGGGTCCACCGGTTGGTTGGGAGACGATGGTCGGGTCCAACGGTGGGTTGGGAGACGATGGTCGGGTCCAACGGTGGGTTGGGAGACGATGGTCGGGTCCAACGGTGGGTTGGGAGACGATGGTCGGGTCCACAGGTGGGACAAGAGACGATAGCCGGGTCCAGCGGTTGGTTGGGAGACGGTGGTCGGGTCCACAGGTGGGACAAGAGACGATAGTTGGGTCCAGCGGTAGGTTGGGAGACGATGGTCGGGTCCAGCGGTGGGACGACAGACGATAGTCGGGGTCCAGCGGTGGGACGACAGACGATAGTCGGCTTTCAGCGGTGGGACGAGAGACGATAGTCGGGGTCCAGCGGTGGGTCGAGAGACGATAGTCGGGGTCCAGCGGTGGGACGAGAGACGATGGTCGGGTCCACAGGTGGGACGAGAGACGATGGTCGGGTACACCGGTTGGTTGTGAGACGATGGTCGGGTCCACCGGTGGGACAAGAGACGATAGTCGGGGTCCAGCGGTGGGACAAGAGACGATGGTCGGGTCCAGCGGTTGGTTGGGAGACGGTGGTCGGGTCCACAGGTGGGACGAGAGACGATGGTCGGGTCCACCGGTTGGTTGTGAGACGATGGTCGGGTCCAGCGTGGGACAAGAGACGATAGTCGGGTCCAGCGGTTGGTTGGGAGACGATGGTCGGGTCCACCGGTTGGTTGGGAGACGATGGTCGGGTCCACAGGTGGGACAAGAGATGATAGTCGGGTCCACCGGTTGGTTGGGAGACGATGGTCGGGTCCAACGGTGGGTTGGGAGACGATGGTCGGGTCCAACGTTGGGTTGGGAGACGATGGTCGGGTCCACCGGTGGGACGAGAGACGATAGTCGGGTCCAGCGGTTGGTTGGGAGACGATGGTCGGGTCCACTGGTTGGTTGGGAGACGATGGTAGGGTCCACAGGTGGGACAAGAGACGATAGTCGGGTCCACCGGTTGGTTGGGAGACGATGGTCGGGTCCAACAGTTGGTTGGGAGACGGTGGTCGGGTCCACAGGTGGGACGAGAGACGATAGTCGGGTCCACCGGTTGGTTGGGAGACGATGGTCGGGTCCAACGGTGGGTTGGGAGACGATGGTCGGGTCCAACGGTGGGTTGGGAGACGATGGTCGGGTCCAACGGTGGGTTGGGAGACGATGGTCGGGTCCAACGGTGGGTTGGGAGACGATGGTCGGGTCCACCGGTGGGACGAGAGACGATAGTCGGGTCCAGTGGTTTGTTGGGAGACGATGGTCGGGTCCACCGGTTGGTTGGGAGACGATGGTAGGGTCCAACGGTGGGACAAGAGACGATGGTCGGTCCACCGGTGGGACAAGAGACGATGGGCGGTCCACCGGTGGGACGATGGGCGGTCCACCGGTGGGACAAGAGACGATAGTCGGGGTCCACCGGTGGGACGAGAGACGATAGTCGGGGTCCAGCGGTGGGACGAGAGACGATAGTCGGGGTCCAGCGGTGGGACGAGAGACGATGGTCGGGGTCCAGCGGTGGGACGAGAGACGATGGTCGGGTCCAGCGGTGGGACGACAGACGATAGTCGGGGTCCAGCGGTGGGACGACAGACGATAGTCGGGGTCCAGCGGTGGGACGACAGACGATAGTCGGGGTCCAGCGGTGGGACGAGAGACGATAGTCGGGGTCCAGCGGTGGGACGAGAGACGATGGTCGGGTCCACAGGTGGGACGAGAGACGATGGTCGGGTCCACCGGTTGGTTGTGAGACGATGGTCGGGTCCACCGGTTGGTTGGGAGACGATGGTCGGGTCCACAGGTGGGACAAGAGACGATGGTCGGGGTCCAGCGGTGGGACAAGAGACGATGGTCGGGTCCAGCGGTTGGTTGTGAGACGATGGTCGGGTCCAGCGGTTGGTTGGGAGACGATGGTTGGGTCCACCGGTGGGACAAGAGACGATGGTCGGGTCCAGTGGTTTGTTGGGAGACGATGGTCGGGTCCACCGGTTGGTTGGGAGACGATGGTCGGGTCCAACGGTGGGTTGGGAGACGATGGTCGGGTCCAACGGTGGGTTGGGAGACGATGGTCGGGTCCAACGGTGGGTTGGGAGACGATGGTCGGGTCCAACGGTGGGTTGGGAGACGATGGTCGGGTCCACAGGTGGGACAAGAGACGATAGCCGGGTCCAGCGGTTGGTTGGGAGACGGTGGTCGGGTCCACAGGTGGGACAAGAGACGATAGTTGGGTCCAGCGGTAGGTTGGGAGACGATGGTCGGGTCCAGCGGTGGGACGACAGACGATAGTCGGGGTCCAGCGGTGGGACGACAGACGATAGTCGGGGTTCAGCGGTGGGACGAGAGACGATAGTCGGGGTCCAGCGGTGGGTCGAGAGACGATAGTCGGGGTCCAGCGGTGGGACGAGAGACGATGGTCGGGTCCACCGGTTGGTTGTGAGACGATGGTCGGGTCCAGCGGTTGGTTGGGAGACGATGGTCGGGTCCATCGGTTGGTTGGGAGACGATGGTCGGGTCCACAGGTGGGACAAGAGACGATAGTCGGGGTCCAGCGGTGGGACAAGAGACGATGGTCGGGTCCAGCGGTTGGTTGGGAGACGGTGGTCGGGTCCACAGGTGGGACGAGAGACGATGGTCGGGTCCACCGGTTGGTTGGGAGATGATGGTCGGTCCAGCGGTGAGACAAGAGACGATAGTCGGGTTCAGCGGTGGTTGGGAGACGATGGGCGGTCCACCGGTGAGACAAGAGACGATAGTCGGGTTCAGCGGTTGGTTGGGAGACGGTGGTCGGATCCACCGGTGGGACAAGAGACGGTGGTCGGATCCACCGGTGGGACAAGAGACGGGGGTTGGTCCACCGGTGGGACAAGAGACGATCGTCGGTCCACCGGTGGGACAAGAGACGATGGGCGGTCCACCGGTGGGACAAGAGACGATGGGCGGTCCACCGGTGGGACGATGGGCGGTCCACCGGTGGGACAAGAGACGATAGTCGGGGTCCACCGGTGGGACGAGAGACGATAGTCGGGGTCCAGCGGTGGGACGAGAGACGATAGTCGGGGTCCAGCGGTGGGACGAGAGACGATGGTCGGGTCCAGCGGTGGGACGAGAGACGATAGTCGGGGTCCAGCGGTGGGACGAGAGACGATGGTCGGGGTCCAGCGGTGGGACGAGAGACAATGGTCGGGGTCCAGCGGTGGGACGAGAGACGATAGTCGGGGTCCAGCGGTGGGACGAGAGACGATGGTCGGGGTCCAGCGGTGGGACGAGAGACGATAGTCGGGGTCCAGCGGTGGGACGAGAGACGATGGTCGGGTCCACAGGTGGGACGAGAGACGATGGTCGGGTCCACCGGTTGGTTGTGAGACGATGGTCGGGTCCACCGGTGGGACAAGAGACGATAGTCGGGGTCCAGCGGTGGGACAAGAGACGATGGTCGGGTCCAGCGGTTGGTTGGGAGACGGTGGTCGGGTCCACAGGTGGGACGAGAGACGATGGTCGGGTCCACCGGTTGGTTGTGAGACGATGGTCGGGTCCAGCGTGGGACAAGAGACGATAGTCGGGTCCAGCGGTTGGTTGGGAGACGATGGTCGGGTCCACCGGTTGGTTAGGAGACGATGGTCGGGTCCACAGGTGGGACAAGAGACGATAGTCGGGTCCACCGGTTGGTTGGGAGACGATGGTCGGGTCCAACGGTGGGTTGGGAGACGATGGTCGGGTCCAACGTTGGGTTGGGAGACGATGGTCGGGTCCACCGGTGGGACGAGAGACGATAGTCGGGTCCAGCGGTTGGTTGGGAGACGATGGTCGGGTCCACCGGTTGGTTGGGAGACGATGGTAGGGTCCACAGGTGGGACAAGAGACGATAGTCGGGTCCACCGGTTGGTTGGGAGACGATGGTCGGGTCCAACGGTTGGTTGGGAGACGGTGGTCGGGTCCACAGGTGGGACGAGAGACGATGGTCGGGTCCACCGGTTGGTTGTGAGACGATGGTCGGGTCCAGCGTGGGACAAGAGACGATAGTCGGGTCCAGCGGTTGGTTGGGAGACGATGGTCGGGTCCACCGGTTGGTTGGGAGACGATGGTCGGGTCCACAGGTGGGACAAGAGACGATAGTCGGGTCCACCGGTTGGTTGGGAGACGATGGTCGGGTCCAACGGTGGGTTGGGAGACGATGGTCGGGTCCAACGGTGGGTTGGGAGACGATGGTCGGGTCCAACGGTGGGTTGGGAGACGATGGTCGGGTCCAACGGTGGGTTGGGAGACGATGGTCGGGTCCAACGTTGGGTTGGGAGACGATGGTCGGGTCCACCGGTGGGACGAGAGACGATAGTCGGGTCCAGCGGTTGGTTGGGAGACGATGGTCGGGTCCACCGGTTGGTTGGGAGACGATGGTAGGGTCCACAGGTGGGACAAGAGACGATAGTCGGGTCCACCGGTTGGTTGGGAGACGATGGTCGGGTCCAACGGTTGGTTGGGAGACGGTGGTCGGGTCCACAGGTGGGACGAGAGACGATGGTCGGGTCCACCGGTTGGTTGGGAGATGATGGTCGGTCCAGCGGTGAGACAAGAGACGATAGTCGGGTTCAGCGGTGGTTGGGAGACGATGGGCGGTCCACCGGTGAGACAAGAGACGATAGTCGGGTTCAGCGGTTGGTTGGGAGACGGTGGTCGGATCCACCGGTGGGACAAGAGACGGTGGTCGGATCCACCGGTGGGACAAGAGACGGGGGTTGGTCCACCGGTGGGACAAGAGACGATCGTCGGTCCACCGGTGGGACAAGAGACGATGGGCGGTCCACCGGTGGGACAAGAGACGATTGGCGGTCCACCGGTGGGACGATGGGCGGTCCACCGGTGGGACAAGAGACGATAGTCGGGGTCCACCGGTGGGACGAGAGACGATAGTCGGGGTCCAGCGGTGGGACGAGAGACGATAGTCGGGGTCCAGCGGTGGGACGAGAGACGATGGTCGGGTCCAGCGGTGGGACGAGAGACGATAGTCGGGGTCCAGCGGTGGGACGAGAGACGATGGTCGGGGTCCAGCGGTGGGACGAGAGACAATGGTCGGGGTCCAGCAGTGGGACGAGAGACGATGGTCGGGGTCCAGCGGTGGGACGAGAGACGATAGTCGGGGTCCAGCGGTGGGACGAGAGACGATGGTCGGGGTCCAGCGGTGGGACGAGAGACGATAGTCGGGGTCCAGCGGTGGGACGAGAGACGATGGTCGGGTCCACAGGTGGGACGAGAGACGATGGTCGGGTCCACCGGTTGGTTGTGAGACGATGGTCGGGTCCACCGGTGGGACAAGAGACGATAGTCGGGGTCCAGCGGTGGGACAAGAGACGATGGTCGGGTCCAGCGGTTGGTTGGGAGACGGTGGTCGGGTCCACAGGTGGGACGAGAGACGATGGTCGGGTCCACCGGTTGGTTGTGAGACGATGGTCGGGTCCAGCGTGGGACAAGAGACGATAGTCGGGTCCAGCGGTTGGTTGGGAGACGATGGTCGGGTCCACCGGTTGGTTAGGAGACGATGGTCGGGTCCACAGGTGGGACAAGAGACGATAGTCGGGTCCACCGGTTGGTTGGGAGACGATGGTCGGGTCCAACGGTGGGTTGGGAGACGATGGTCGGGTCCAACTTTGGGTTGGGAGACGATGGTCGGGTCCACCGGTGGGACGAGAGACGATAGTCGGGTCCAGCGGTTGGTTGGGAGACGATGGTCGGGTCCACCGGTTGGTTGGGAGACGATGGTAGGGTCCACAGGTGGGACAAGAGACGATAGTCGGGTCCACCGGTTGGTTGGGAGACGATGGTCGGGTCCAACGGTTGGTTGGGAGACGGTGGTCGGGTCCACAGGTGGGACGAGAGACGATGGTCGGGTCCACCGGTTGGTTGTGAGACGATGGTCGGGTCCAGCGTGGGACAAGAGACGATAGTCGGGTCCAGCGGTTGGTTGGGAGACGATGGTCGGGTCCACCGGTTGGTTGGGAGACGATGGTCGGGTCCACAGGTGGGACAAGAGACGATAGTCGGGTCCACCGGTTGGTTGGGAGACGATGGTCGGGTCCAACGGTGGGTTGGGAGACGATGGTCGGGTCCAACGGTGGGTTGGGAGACGATGGTCGGGTCCAACGGTGGGTTGGGAGACGATGGTCGGGTCCACCGGTGGGACGAGAGACGATAGTCGGGTCAAGCGGTTGGTTGGGAGACGATGGTCGGGTCCACCGGTTGGTTGGGAGACGATGGTAGGGTCCACAGGTGGGACAAGAGACGATAGTCGGGTCCACCGGTTGGTTGGGAGACGATGGTCGGGTCCAACGGTTGGTTGGGAGACGATGGTCGGGTCCACCGGTTGGTTGGGAGACGATGGTCGGGTCCACCGGTTGGTTGGGAGATGATGGTCTGACTGACCTTCATCAAGTTGCTGATCTCTGATCCTCTGTTGGTCCCAGGAGGAAGATGATCTGGGCTGAGATCAGTTACTTCTCCACATGGTGGAACGACATCGACGACCACAAGAGGGGGCTGGTCAGACGGTAACATCATCATCATCATTTATCCTAACCTTATTCTCTTCCTCTTCATTATTTCCTCTTCATCACCTCCTCCTCTTCATCACCTATTCCTCTTCATCACCTCCTCCTCTTCATCATTGGTAAGTATTCAGATGACTGTATCCATGTCTTGTCTGTGATTGATCAGCCTGGTGGAGGCGGGGCAGTTGGAGCTGGTGACGGGTGGCTGGGTAATGGCGGATGAAGCTAACTCCCATTACTTCGCCATGCTGGATCAGCTGATGGAAGGCCACCAGTGGCTGCAGACTCACCTGGGTAAGGCTCACCTGTCTCAGTCTCAGCTTTGGCTCCGCCCCCTCAGCCGACGCCATCATTGATGCTGAGCGTTTTACTTACAGGGGTGAAGCCACGCAGCGGCTGGGCCATCGATCCGTTTGGACACTCCCCCTCCATGACGTACCTGCTAAAAGGGGCGGGGCTTAGCAACATGGTGGTCCAGAGGGTGCACTACTCTATCAAGAAGCACTTCGCTCAGCAACAGACGCTGGAGTTTCTATGGCGACAGAGCTGGGGTGAACTAGCGAGCGGGAGACGCTGAGTCATTGGTAGAACCGTATGCTGACATTAAGGTTCTAACCCCGCCCACTTCCTCTGTTACAGACTCCTCCTCTCGCAGTGACATCACATGTCACATGATGCCATTCTACAGCTACGATGTTCCTCACACCTGCGGTCCGAACCCGGCGGTCTGCTGTCAGTTCGACTTCCACCGTCTGCCAGGGGGGCGTGTCTTCTGTCCCTGGAGGATCCCGCCTCAGCCAATCACAGATCAGAACATCGAGGAGAGGTAAGCAGAGGGCGGAGCCTGAACTGTGATGGTAGTGCTGTGTAATGTCTGGTTACGTCATGATGTCTTGAGGAACTGTTTAAGAACCAACCTTTTATTTTGAAAGGTCAACAGTGCCTGGTTTAGGAGACAGTGGACTCTGTTGACCTTGCAGCAATTGGTCATACTGAGCATGCTCAGAAGGGGCACATGATGTTGGCAGCAGTAGCTGCAAAGACATAAAGAGTAGACGCGGCATCTACCACTACTGCCTATTGGTGCTGATGAGCCGTGAGGTGGCCATCTTGGACAGGTTTTCCCGCTTCACTTTCTAATCTGTTTGGCAGACGCAATGAAGCGTCAGCGGGTTTATGAAATCATAATTCGCTAAATAATAAACAGATTTTCACGAGGTTTTTGTTTGTTTGTAAACACCAAACATTTAGCTATGATACAGGACAAGTACAGATACATTCATAATAGAATAGTCATAAAATGTGTAAAAAACACACACTACCCTATAAAATAGAGAAGCAGAAAGTATTACTCAGCCATTTTAATAATTAATATATACAGTATAATTCATGTGTAATATACACATGTATAAACGGGGGTAAGCCGTATTGCGTCATTTCCTGTTGTCACTGCTGTGGTCCGTGGAGCTGTTTTGGTGTTCAAACGCTCTTGAATTGATCTTATTTTCTCTGTGATGAGGCTTTTCTAAGTTATTTTAACACACAATCACACTAAAACACACATTTTGTGGTGGTATACTTTACGTTTTGGGAACTCCTCGTGTTTCACACAGTTTTTCTTTGGGTGGAAGGTCTCGCTAGCTCAGTTAGCTTAGCTTCATTGCGGCTATGGCTACTCTTCTTTCTCCTGTCTCTAACTCTTCTCTTCTCTCTTGCTCTCTCTGTCAGATGTTTAGTTACTTCCCTGCCTCCTTTAGTGATAATGGTAACTGTAATAAATGTAATATTTTTGTAGCTTTGGAGGCGAGGGTATCAGAATTAGAAGCACGGCTCCACGCTGTTGAAAAACCAGCTGATAGCCGAAGCCCATTAGCCAGCGCGGAGCCAACAAGGATAGAACCCCCTAGCTGTCCTCCGGTAGAGCCCGCGCAGCCGGGACCTCTAGGCGGCTGGGTGACGGTACGTAGGAAGCATAGTTCTAGGACCCAGCCCCCGGGCCACCACCAACCGGTCCGCGTTTCTAACAGATTTTCCCCGCTCAGCGACACACCCGCTGAGAAGCCGACCCTGGTAATTGGCAGCTCCATAGTCAGAAACGTGGCATTAGAGATACCATTGACCATAGTCAAATGCTTGCCAGGGGCCAGAACGGGCGACATCAAATCCTACCTGAAACTGCTGGCTAAAGATAAGCGTAAATACAGTAAGATTGTTATTCACGCTGGCGGTAATGACACCCGGTTACGCCAATCGGAGGTCACTAAAATTAGTGTTGCTTCGGTGTGTAAGTTTGCCAAAACAATGTCAGACTCTGTAATCTTTTCTGGTCCCCTGCCTGATCGGACCAGTGACGACATGTTTAGCCGCATGCTGTCATTCCATCAATGGTTGTCTAGGTGGTGTCCTGCAAACGATGTGGGCTACATAACTGGAGAACTTTTTGGGGAAAACCTGGTCTGATCCGGAGAGACGGCATCCATCCCACTTTGGATGGAGCAGCTCTTCTTTCTAGGAATATGGCCGAATTTATTAATCCTCCAAAACACTGACAACCCAGGGTCCAGACCAGGAAGCAGAGTCGTAGTTTAACCCACCTCTCTGCTGCTTCTGTACTGTTATCCACCCATTACCCTATAGAAACAGTGTCTTGCCCACGGCCAAAATTAAATGGATTAAAAGTTAAGCCAACAAAAGCAAATTATGGAAATCTCATAAAAATAAATACAACTTTGACTGAAAATAAATCTATTAAATGTGGTTTATTAAACATAAGATCTCTCTCCTCAAAGACTTTGTTAGTAAATGACTTGATTTGTGATAATCACATTGATTTCCTTTGTCTCACAGAAACCTGGTTGCAGCAGGAGGATTATGTCAGTATAAATGAGTCAACTCCTTCCAGTCATTTAAATTTTCACATTCCTAGAAATACTGGGCGAGGAGGAGGAGTTGCAGCCATTTTCCGTTCTGATTTACTAATTAGTCCCAGACCAATTGATAGCTACAGTTCTTTTGAGCATCTAACCCTTAATTTTCCTCATCCAAGTTGCAAAACATTAAGACCATTTTTGTTTGTGGTTTTGTATCGTCCACCAGGCCCTTACTCTCAATTCTTGGATCAGATCTCACATTTTTTATCAGATATTAAATCAGTATTAAATACTGATAGTGTTATTATAGTGGGGGACTTCAATATTCATGTGGATACTGAAAGTGATAACCTAAATGCAGCCTTTAATGCTATTTTAGACTCAATTGGCTTTACTCAAAAAGTACAGGGATCGACCCACTCGGGTAAACACACTTTGGACCTTGTACTGACATACGGTATTGAGTGTGAGGAAATAACAGTCCACCCACATAACCCGGTCCTGTCTGACCACTTCTTGATAACTTTTGAATTTACTTTAACTGACCATCTTAAATCTGAAAGAAAATTTCATTATAGTAGAACTTTATCAGACAATGCTGTAACAATTTTTAAAGAATCTGTACCATTCTTACTTTCCTCAGTGTCTCAGAGTAACACAGTGGATGGCAGCAATTCTATCTCTAACCCTTCAGAAATTGATGGTCTGGTTCACAGCGTTACGTCCTCATTGCGTTTGGCATTAGATAGTGTAGCCCCCTTAAAAAAGAAAGTGTCTAGCCATAGGAGGCTGACTCCTTGGTTTAACGCCGAGTTGCGTACTTTAAAGCAGAATACTAGGAAGTTGGAGAGAAAATGGCGCTCTACACATCTAGAGGATTCCTATTTAACCTGGAATAACAGTCTACTGCTGTATAAAAAGACCCTTCGACAAGCTAGAACAGCATATTTTTCATCATTAATAGAGGCGAATAAAAACAAGCCTAGGTTTCTTTTTAGTACAGTTGCCAAACTTACACAGAGTCACAGCTCTGTTGAGCCAACTATTCCCCCAGCTCTTAGCAGTGATGATTTTATGAGATTCTTCATAAATAAAATAAATTTTATTAAAAATAAAATCATTGGCATCCTCCCAAACATGATTACTTCTTCCTCAGTAAATGAGTCAGTATCGGAAAGAACTGTAGAACCTCATTTGTGCTTAGGCTGTTTTGATTCAGTCGAGCTTTCAGAATTATCAAAAATATTAGCCTCATCTAAATCTTCAACTTGTATTTTGGACCCAATCTCAACCAAATTATTTAAAGAAGTGTTCCATTTGGTTCCTGGCCCCATTTTGGATATGATGAATCTATCCTTAGTAAACGGATACGTACCACAGGAATTTAAAATAGCTGTAATTAAACCTTTACTCAAGAAACCTTCCCTTGATCAAGATGACTTAGTGAATTACAGACCTATATCTAACCTTCCTTTCTTATCCAAAGTCCTTGAGAAAATTGTTGCTAATCAAGTCTGTGAACATCTAAACAGTAACGAGCTGTTTGAAGAGTTTCAGTCAGGTTTTAGAGCTCATCATAGCACTGAAACAGCACTGGTGAAGGTTACTAATGATATTCTCATGGCCTCAGATAATGGACTGGTGTCTGTTCTGGTTTTGTTAGATCTCAGTGCTGCTTTTGACACAGTCCATCATAATATTCTCTTAGAAAGGCTTGAACATGTTGCAGGGATCAAAGGAACAGCACTAGGCTGGTTTAAATCATATTTGTCTGATAGATTCCAGTTTGTTCATCTAAATGATCAATCATCTTCACTCTCAAGGGTTACTTGTGGAGTTCCACAGGGTTCTGTCCTTGGACCAATTCTTTTCACCATATATATGCTTCCAATTGGTAGAATCATTAGACAGCATGGGATAAATTTCCACAGCTATGCCGATGATACACAACTATATTTATCCATAAATCCTGATGAACCCAGTCAGTTAGGTAGATTACAGGCATGTCTGGAAGACATAAAAGCATGGATGACCCTAAACTTTTTGCTTTTAAATTCTGACAAGACAGAAGTTGCTGTCTTTGGACCAGAAGTTCTTAAACAGAAACTGATTAGTCAATCACTTCATCTGGATGGCATTAAATTGTCCCCCAGGAATAACGTAAAGAACCTCGGCGTTATTTTTGACCAAGACTTGACATTTAAATCCCATATTAAACAGGTTTCTAGGATTTCCTTCTTTCACCTCCGGAATATTGCTAAAATTAGAAACATCCTGTCCAGGAGTGATGCTGAGAAACTAGTCCATGCATTTGTTACCTCAAGGCTGGACTACTGTAATTCTTTACTATCAGGAAGTCCACAAAATGCCATTAAAAGCCTTCAGTTGATCCAAAATGCGGCAGCAAGAGTTCTGATGAATATTAAAAAGAGAGATCACATTTCTCCTGTTTTAGCTTCCCTTCATTGGCTCCCTGTTAAATCCAGAATAGAATCTAAGATCCTCCTTCTTCCATATAAAGCCCTTAATAATCAGCTCCATCATACATCAGAGATCTAATTGTTCCATATGTTCCTAAAAGAGCACTTCGCTCTCAGACTGCAGGTTTACTTGTAGTTCCTAGGATCTCTAAAAGTAGAATGGGAGGCAGATCTTTTAGTTATCAGGCTCCTCTCCTGTGGAACCAGCTCCCAGCTTTAGTCCGTGAGGCAGACACTCTGTTTACTTTTAAGGCCAGGCTTAAAACTTTCCTTTTTGATAAAGCTTATAGTTAGAGTGGCTAAGGTCATCCTGAGCTATCTCTGTAGTTATGCTGCTATAGGCTTAGACTGCTGGAGGACAGACTGACCACTTTTCTTCACTCTGCTACTTCCTTTTCTCCTACGACTCTCCAGTTGTATTACAGTACATTCTGTTATTTCGACTGTTAACTTTGTTTTCTCTCAGTGTTTTTCTCTCCATAGAAGATATACCTGGTCTGGTATCCTGCTTGGCTGCAATGCCCTGTTGGACGGGGGGCATCGACTGGGATGATCCTCCCAGTAACTGAACATCCACTGTGTCCTGTTATCAACTTTTTACTTTCTGTAACATAGAAAGTTCTCTTACATCAGATCTTCTGTTCCTTCTGTGTTTCTGCTCTGTCTTCTCAAACCCCCAGACGGTCGTGGCAGATGGCCGCTCCTACTGAGCCTGGTTCTGTTGGAGGTTTCTTCCTGTTAAAGGGGAGTTTTTCCTCTCCACCGTCGCTACATGCTTGCTCAGTATGAGGGATTGCTGAAGGATTGCTGTGGTTGGAAAGTCTGCATCAACGGGGCCCAACCTCACGCCAATGACTGACGCAATCTGCTGGGATTCCTTAAATAGGAAACTTTTTAACTGATTGGAATGTTAGTATAAATGTATTGAAATAACTTCTTGTTAAGTGCCTTGAGATGACATCTGTTGTGAATTGGCGCTATATAAATAAACTGAATTGAATTGAATTGAATTAAAAATGTACGATTTATAAAGTCTCAGCCTTCTTACCGTACCTAACGTTAGCTAGCTAAGATTTACCTGGTGGACATAAATACAGGTATATTATATTTACAAAATACAATAAAAATGTTCAATCTTACTAGTGAAAAGTTATCCGCTGAGCTCGACTCTCAACAGTCCGCTGATTAGAACAGGAATACGCCACACAGTATTCAGCCATCTTGTATTACCTGCTGCTGTTTTGGTGGAAGTCTGTGGATGGGAATACCTGTCCAAAATGGCGGCCGCATTTCTTTCCTCACAGCAGCCAACGCGGGGTCTACGCTTCATTATGGGTGTTTCTCAATGTCAAGGAACCTCGCCTAGCGAGGCAATGCCTTGGAAGCCGAGGCGCGTTGCTTACGAGGACACTGTCCTTTCTTGGTCAAAGAAAACGGTTAAATGGAGCAGACTTACATCGAAAATACCGCACTGTATTCTGGGAAATCTTTGACCGAGGGAAGGCATCAAGGAACCTCCCATGTATCCTCGGTCAGTTAGCTAAAAGGATGATAAACGGAGGACAGACGCCTCGGTAGCACATAAACATTGGAACACGGTCCATGATGATGTATCTCCTAGGCAACCGGGGCGGGGCCAAGGCATCAAGGCGAGGTTCCTTGGCATTGAGAAGCACCCTATGTCTATGAGTAGCTGAGCTGATGCTCCGCCTCCAGGAAGTAGTCAGAGCTGAACCTCCTCATCACCACTCATACGGTTACCCAGCGCGGCGTTCCTGGTTGCCATGGTGATGGATCCCAGGGTACTGACCGGTTTTTCCTCCTCTCAGAGCGCTCCTCTTGTTGGATCAGTACCGGCAGAAGTCCCGCCTCTTTCGCTCTCCGGTTCTGCTGGTTCCTCTTGGAGATGACTTCCGCTACGTTGAGTCCAAGGAGTGGGACGCTCAGTTCAACAACTACCAGAAACTCTTTGACTACTTCGACCAGCACCCCGAGCTGCACATCAAGGTCAGAGGAACATGTTAAGGAACATTGGGGAACATGCCTGGTGTGTCTGCAGGGATGAGCCCGTCTGTGTGTTCTATGTCTACGGTCTGGTTTTAGGCCCGTTTCGGGACGGTGTCAGATTACTTCGCTGCTCTTCATCGGCGGCTGAACGCAGCGGGAACCACTCTGCCCACGCTCCGCGGAGACTTCTTCACCTACGCCGACCGCGACGATCACTACTGGAGCGGATACTTCACATCACGGCCGTTCTACAAACGACTGGACAGAACCCTGGAGTCCACGCTCAGGTGGGCGTGTCCTGAAGGATCGCAGGTAGATGGATCCTCAGGTGAGGTAAACTCACCCGTTCTTCCCTTCTTCCCACCTCAGAGCGACTGAAATCCTTTACTCTCTGGCATTGGCTAAAATGCGTCGTTACCGTGGTGATGGTCGCTTGGCGGAAGGTTTCCCTGCACGTGAACATTATCAACGTCTGACAGAGGGGAGGCGGAGCCTAGGGCTGTTCCAGCACCATGACGCTGTCACAGGAACCGCTCGTGACCCAGTGGTGATCGACTATGGAACCAGGTGACCATGTCCTGTTCCAGTGATAAGATGAAACTCTCGCTAACTGCAGCATTTAGAAGCCTTATTTATTCTGTTTCCTGAACTACACCAGCAGCTTAGTTAAAGTCCCCAACCTCTTTATTCATGAAGGTCTCTAAAACAAACATTCAGACTGACTAAAGTAATGAAGGAAAGGTTTCATTGACATTTCTTGGCTGGCTCTTGCTCCTAAATCCTCAATAATCTATGTTGGTATTGATATGCTTGGATTTTACTGGTGAAAACATGTCTAGCATTGTTAGCTATGTTAGCACTAGTCTTTTTGTGTCTTATTTTTCCTCCACGCTCTCTGTTAAAGATGCTGTCAACATGGAAAATGCTAAGAGGTAACTTCCCATTTAACACTAGCAGTTAGCTTTTAGAATTAACCTCCCATCACATCCATTTAATTAGCTTTAGCTTTCAGAATTAACTTTCATCATTATTATTATTAGCATTTTATTTAGTTCATCCATTTGTTTCTGTTAGCATGTTGTTACCATGTTAATTAATATATTGTCTCCTTGTCAGCTTGATGTTAGCATGCTATCAGTTTTGTGCTACTTTGTTAGCCAGTTCTTAGCTTGTTGTTACCTTGTTAGCCTGCTGTTGGCCGATTAGCATGTTTTTTAGCTTGTTTGCATGTTATCACTTTGTTAGGCTTTTACTTTATCTTCTGGTTTTTCTGATGATATATTGTTTGTTTTATTTTGATATTATCCAGTTGTTAGCATATTGTCACCTTGGTCGTCTGATTTAAACAGCTTATTAGGCTGTTGTGACCTTTTTAGCCAGCTGTTAGCATGTTGATACATTCTTATCGTTGTCTTGTTAGCCTTCTTTCCCTGTGGTTAGCATGTAGTCACTTTATTTACACGTTGTTGCCCTGCTGTAAACCTTTTGTTAAAGTGTGACCAACCTCTTATAAAGATGATGTTGCATGGTTAGCCTCTTATTGACCTGCTTAAAACTAAGGTTAGCCTGTGATAACACTGTTAGCCTGTCCATCTGGTGTGAACATGTTGTTAGCTAACTGTTAAATTGATGCTAGCATGTTAAAATGTGTTAGCTTGTAGTTAGCCTTTTGTTGAAGTTTACTTATTTAGTTAAAGTTTTACAATTCATATTCAGCCATTGGCTTGTTTATGATATTGGTATCTTAGTGTTCCTATTTTAAGTCTGCTATTTTCAGTTTCTTAGAACCTAATGTCAAAGTGTTATTCAGCTGGTGTGGCATTATTTATCATTGGTTTATTTATATATACATATATAGGGATAGATTTTAGTCCGTCAGCAGCTCGTTGTTAGGAGACAGAATCAAAATGAATCTTATGATTGACATGTTGAGTTTTGAGAAAAATATAACTGAAGGTTTGCTTCCAGGTTGTTCCATGCCATCCTGAACCTGCGCCAGGTGCTGCTGAGCTCCGCCCATTGGCTGCTTCTATCGGACAAGAGCCAGTATCTCAAAGACCAATCGAAACCCTTCTTACAAATGGTGACCTAACATTTACCTGACCTGTATAATCCATAAAGAATGGTTTTAATAATGAAAAGTCAAATATCTGAAGATTGGCGCTGTCAATAGGGCTGGGCAAAACGATAATTTTTGTAATCGATGAATCTAGCAATTATTTTTTCGATGCATCGATTAATCTAATGATTAATTTTTCAATTCGACTCGATTTTGATTCGATCATTGACTATTTACCCATTATTTGATTTGTATAGCAATTTGACATTTATTATTTTATGTATTTCATTTAAATAAACAAATTTCTTCATTTGAACACATTTTAATAAAAACAAATCCAAAATATAGTTGTAGTAGTAGTACAATCATATGTTAGAGGTTGCATTTAACTAGAAGTTAAATGTTGTGCAAACAAATGGTGCGATGCCGACTAGTCTGCCTGACCCAAATCACAGGTTAAGCTACAGTCATAGAGCAGCATTATTTTTGCAATGTTTTCATAAAATATTTAATCCAAAAAAAAGAGAGAGCGAGGGGCACTGTTCATTACAATAAAATGCTATGTTACTAGATGGCAACTTTGAACAAGACAAGCCTTTCTTCTCGCTCTCGCAGCGCGCGCTCCTACGCCGGTCGCTCTCAGTCTTCTATCTTTTTCGGCCACTTGTCAGAGGTTTAACTTTTTTAGTCTGATGTGGAGTTACTGTTGGTGCCAGAGTTGTCCTTGGTCTCTTCTGTGTATTTGCACAATCCATTGAACTGTCTGCGGGTGAAGGCTAACAGCTGACTAGCGGTGGTAGCAGATTGATCTGAAACATTTAACATGAACGCGCTTGACGTCACATCCGCAGACAGCGCGGGAAAATCGAACCCGACAGAAAATAGAAAAAATTTAATACAGGCTTATAGGTGCAGCAACTGTGAGCTGACAAGGTGTCAGTATGATCATCAGGAGATGTTTGAGTCATAAATGGTCAAATAAAAAGGCTATTGTTGCCTTTATTTTGGGGAAAAAGTTGCATATAGCCTCTTTAAACGTGACAGTAAAGCGTTCGTTGTCCGTTTGCTTTTGGAAGCACTTAAACAATGTTGTATTAATATCCACGACGGCTACGTTTAGCAGGTGGTGCACCTGTGACCTACTTGTTCTCATCTGTGACCTACTTGTTCTCACCTGTGACCTACTTGTTCTCATCTGTGACCTACTTGTTCTCATCTGTGACCTACCCGTTCTCACCTGTGACCTACCTGTTCTCACCTGTGACCTACCCGTTCTCACCTGTGACCTACCCGTTCTCACCTGTGACCTACCCGTTCTCACCTGTGACCTACCCGTTCTCACCTGTGACCTACCCGTTCTCACCTGTGACCTACCCGTTCTCACCTGAGACCTACCCGTTCTCACCTGTGACCTACCCGTTCTCACCTGTGACCTACCCGTTCTCACCTGTGACCTACCCGTTCTCACCTGTGACCTACTTGTTCTCACCTGAGACCTACCCGTTCTCACCTGTGACCTACTTGTTCTCACCTGAGACCTACCCGTTCTCACCTGTGACCTACCCGTTCTCACCTGTGACCTACCTGTTCTCACCTGTGACCTACCCGTTCTCACCTGTGACCTACCCGTTCTCACCTGAGATCTACTTGTTCTCACCTGTGACCTACCCGTTCTCACCTGTGACCTACTTGTTCTCACCTGAGACCTACTTGTTCTCACCTGTGACCTACTTGTTCTCACCTGTGACCTACCCGTTCTCACCTGTGACCTACCCGTTCTCACCTGAGACCTACCCGTTCTCACCTGAGACCTACCCGTTCTCACCTGAGACCTACCCGTTCTCACCTGTGACCTACTTGTTCTCATCTGTGACCTACTTGTTCTCATCTGTGACCTACCCGTTCTCACCTGTGACCTACCCGTTCTCACCTGTGACCTACCCGTTCTCACCTGTGACCTACCCGTTCTCACCTGTGACCTACCCGTTCTCACCTGTGACCTACCCGTTCTCACCTGTGACCTACCCGTTCTCACCTGTGACCTACCCGTTCTCACCTGAGACCTACCCGTTCTCACCTGTGACCTACCCGTTCTCACCTGTGACCTACCCGTTCTCACCTGTGACCTACCCGTTCTCACCTGTGACCTACTTGTTCTCACCTGAGACCTACCCGTTCTCACCTGTGACCTACTTGTTCTCACCTGAGACCTACCCGTTCTCACCTGTGACCTACCCGTTCTCACCTGTGACCTACCCGTTCTCACCTGTGACCTACCCGTTCTCACCTGTGACCTACCCGTTCTCACCTGAGACCTACCCGTTCTCACCTGTGACCTACTTGTTCTCACCTGAGACCTACCCGTTCTCACCTGTGACCTACCCGTTCTCACCTGTGACCTACCCGTTCTCACCTGAGACCTACCCGTTCTCACCTGTGACCTACCCGTTCTCACCTGTGACCTACCCGTTCTCACCTGTGACCTACCCGTTCTCACCTGTGACCTACTTGTTCTCACCTGAGACCTACCCGTTCTCACCTGTGACCTACTTGTTCTCACCTGAGACCTACCCGTTCTCACCTGTGACCTACCCGTTCTCACCTGTGACCTACCTGTTCTCACCTGTGACCTACCCGTTCTCACCTGTGACCTACCCGTTCTCACCTGAGATCTACTTGTTCTCACCTGTGACCTACCCGTTCTCACCTGTGACCTACTTGTTCTCACCTGAGACCTACTTGTTCTCACCTGTGACCTACTTGTTCTCACCTGTGACCTACCCGTTCTCACCTGTGACCTACCCGTTCTCACCTGAGACCTACCCGTTCTCACCTGAGACCTACCCGTTCTCACCTGAGACCTACCCGTTCTCACCTGTGACCTACTTGTTCTCATCTGTGACCTACTTGTTCTCATCTGTGACCTACCCGTTCTCACCTGTGACCTACCTGTTCTCACCTGTGACCTACCCGTTCTCACCTGTGACCTACCCGTTCTCACCTGTGACCTACCCGTTCTCACCTGTGACCTACCCGTTCTCACCTGTGACCTACCCGTTCTCACCTGTGACCTACCCGTTCTCACCTGAGACCTACCCGTTCTCACCTGTGACCTACCCGTTCTCACCTGTGACCTACCCGTTCTCACCTGTGACCTACCCGTTCTCACCTGTGACCTACTTGTT
>OY747717.1:32500-65000 GCA_963556495.2 Valencia hispanica
GGCAACCGTTTCCATACCGACCTCAATGGTTTCCAGGTTCGTACCGTTTCCTTATTCATGGGCTTTAGTTCTGACCAATCAGGAGCTTCCTTGCTGGTGCGTGACATGCTAGATGACTCGGTCGGTTGCTGACAGCTGATTGGTTGCTGATGCAGATGCAGCAGCGCCGCACCCTGGAGAAGCTCCCCCTGCAGGCCAACTTCTACCCGATGACATCATCGGCGTTCCTTCAGGACGCCACGAGTCGCCTCTCGATGCTGGCGGCTCAGAGCCAGGCAGTGGCGTCGCTGCGGTCCGGTGAGTCCCGCTCTGGAGAAGGTCAAAGGTGAAATAACTCACCTGTCTCACCTCTGCGTACCTGAGCAGGTGAGCTGGAGCTGGTGTTGGACCGGCGGCTGCAGCAGGACGATAACCGCGGTCTCGGTCAGGGAGTCACCGACAACAAGCGAACGGCCAGTCTCTACCACCTGCTGCTGGAGGACCGCAGGGGCGGGGCCAAGGTGAGGGGGCGGGGCCTGTCCTGTTTCATCAGCAGCTGTGTCAACACCTGAGCCGTGAACCAGGTTACCATGGTGACGGTGTTAGACGTTAAAGAGAACCTGATCAGATGGTTCTGCCCTCTGATTCTGATCAGTCCTGTTGCCCAGCAACGCTGCCATCTAGTGGTCCTTCAGGCTTTAATCAGACCAATCAGAAACCTGCAAACTGCTGAAGGGGTCAGGTGACCTCCATCAGGTTGCAGGGGGCGGAGCAACTGTCCTCCTGTTGCATCGCTGACTGAATGACACCCCACATGTTGCTATGGTAACCAGGAGGACATCAGAGACAATTATGACGAGGAAAACCAGCCAGAGGGAAGGAAAGGTGGGATCATCCAGGTTCTCCATCCTGGTCCTGGTTTTCCTTGGTCTGGACCATAGACCGGGTCTGGACCATAGACCGGGTCTGGACCATAGACCGGGTCTGGACCGGATCAGGAGCGGTTCTGGACCGTGCATCTAGAACCTCTTATGTTCAGAACCGTTAATGATCGGGTCTTTCTGCTCCATCTGTCTTTATCCAACAGGAAGTGGGCGGAGCCTCAGTGGAACACCTGACTCTGCTCGCCCACCTGGCCTCTCTCTCCCTCTCCCATCCTCCCATCACCATGGTCGCCCCCGGTGACGGCCAGCTGCCGAAGCTCCGCCCCTTCCAGGCTCTACACTCTTCACTGCCGTGTGACGTTCACCTGTTGAACCTGAAGACGCTGGAGGATCCCCAGGTGAGCTCTACTGACCAATCAGCTTCAGGCTGCAGGTATCAGAGCCAGATGACACCTGGCTGACATCGCCATGGTTACAGGGTTTACCTGAGGTTCACCTGAGCGACCCAGAAGCCAGAGTTTAGCTACCGAGCTGGACAGAAGACGGCGCTGTTTCTGGGAGGGCCGGTCCGATGAGTCATGAGTCCGGAACCAATCAGAACCGGTCTCTCTGACCCGGTCAGCTGGAGGGAAGAGGTCTCACTTTGCTGGAAATTTCCTCTCAGCAGAGCTGCAGAGTGACGCCTCCGTTCTCCTCCTGTTCCGTGAGAACGGAGTTCAGGTTGACCTCTGAGCTGCTTCCACTAACTCGCTCTGTTTGTAAACAGGAAGCAGGAAGTCCATCACAGGAAGTGGCCCTCCTCCTCCACAGGAAGGGCTTTGACTGTAGCTCCGCCCCCGACCCTCTACCAGCCTGTAAATGGAGCGACCAGGCGGAGGTCAGACGTCTCCCTCAGCTTTTATTCAGCTCTAGGTTTATTGTTGACCTTTTAACCTCCGCCCTCCTGCAGGTCAACCTGGAGGACCTCTTCTCTCCGCTTCGGTTCCGCTCGCTGCGGCGCTCCGGCTTCACGCTGCTCCGTGACCACGACGAGCCTGACTCCGCCCACCAGGCGCGGCACGTCGCCCTGCTGCGTCCCATGGAGATCGCCGCGTTCCGCGTTCAGATCGAGTGAATCCGCCGTAGCAGGAAGTTAGGGTCTTTCACAATAAAAGCCATCGAAGGTCAGAAACACTGAAGCTGTCTCGTTGCTACGGCAACGTGTGTGTTGCATGTGTGTGTTTCCATGGAGACGCTTTGTTACTGTGATTCAGGTTTATTGTTGGTTTTTTGGACCAAAGGAATTCTGGGAAATGTATTTTTGTAGATGTCTTTGTTTTCTGTGAAGCCGATGAAGAAAATGTGAAGGGTTCTGGTTCTGGGGAAATCTGGGTGAATAAAATTAAATTATTGTTGAAATGAAAGCGTCTGGAGTCAGTTTGTTCTTAAAGGAACAGGTTCTGGTTCTGGTCCAATATCAGAACCGGGTCTTTGTGTCTTCCTGGGTGACAGGAACCAGAACCGGCGCCTTATTGGTTAAACCTTTGGTTAAACCTTCAACCAGGGGTGTCCAAACTCCGGTTCAGGAACCATCTGTGACCCAGACTGCAGCAGAATCTCCTTCATGTCTACGTTGATTCCTGGGAGGCGGATCGATGGCTCCGCCCACCAACCACTGAACACCTGTATGCTCACACACAGGTGTTACAGGTACATTTATTCAGGTGTAGGCATGTTTTTATTCACCATGGATAAATAACGGCTTTTTAACCTTCGTCCTGCTGAGTGCCCCAGACCGTCAACATCAATCTGTTGAGCTTCTACTTGGTACTCAGACACTGATTCTAAACGCCACTCTGCCACACAGGACAGGTCAAAAACAAGAGAAAGAACAGCGGGCGGTCCAGTTATGGTCGTCTGGTAGATGGAGCCGAAGCAGATCGACTGTTTGATGAGATCCTCCTAGACTGAAAGTATTTTTGGTTCTGGTACGTCGGGTAACAAACATCCAGCAACGTTTTACTCAACAGACCCGAGGGCCCACCATCCAGGACCGGGTCGGACCAGCCAATAAACTGGGCTCAGTACAGCAGAAGAAAGTTCTTGTTGCTGAGAATAAAAACATTTTCTGAACCAACAATAAACAGGTAAACTCGATCATTTAGAATATCATGTAAAAGTTCATTAATTTCAGTAATTCAAGCTAAAAGGTGAAACCAATATACAGTGGCTTGCAAAAGTATTCGTCCCCCTTGAACTTTTCCACATTTTGTCACATTACAGCCACAAACATGAATCAGTTTTATTGGAATTCCAGGTGAAAGACCAAAACAAAGTGGTGAACAGGTGAAAAGTGGAACGACAATCATACATGATTCCAAACATTTTTTACTAATAAATAAGTGAAAAGTGGGGTGTGCGTAATTATTCAGCCCCCTTTGGTCTGAGTGCAGTCAGTTGCCCATAGACATTGTCTGATGAGTGCTAATGACTAAATAGAGGCACCTGTGTGTAATCTAATGTCAGTACAAATACAGCTGCCCTGTGACGGCCTCAGAGGTTGTCTAAGAGAATGTTGGGAGCAACAACACCATGAAGTCCAAAGAACACACCAGACAGGTCAGGGATAAAGTTATTGAGACATTTCAAGCATGCTTAGGCTACAAAAAGATTTCCCAAGCCTTGAACATCCCACGGAGCGCTGTTCAAGTGATCATTCAGAAATGGAAGGAGTATGGCACAACTGTAAACCTACCAAGACAAGGCCGTCCACCTAAACTCACAGGCCGAACAAGGAGAGCGCTGATCAGAAATGCAGCCAAGAGGCCCATGGTGACTCTGGATGAGCTGCAGAGATCTACAGCTCAGGTGGGGGAATCTGTCCATAGGACAACTATTAGTCACTCTGAACACACCATCTCCACTGTCAAATATGGTGGTGGCAGCATCATGCTCTGGGGGTTCTTCTCTTCAGCAGGGACAGGGAAGCTGGTCAGAGTTGATGGGAAGATGGATGGAGCCAAATACAGGGCAATCTTGGAAGAAAACCTCTTGGAGTCTGCAAAAGACTTGAGACTGGGGCGGAGGTTCACCTTCCAGCAGGACAACGACCCTAAACATAAAGCCAGGGCAACAATGGAATGGTTTAAAACAAAACATATCCATGTATTAGAATGGCCCAGTCAAAGTCCAGATCTAAATCCAATCCAGAATCTGTGGCAAGATCTGAAAGCTGCTGTTCACAAACGCTGTCCATCTAATCTGACTGAGCTGGAGCTGTTTGTAAAGAAGAATGGGCAAGAATTTCAGTCTGTAGATGTGCAAAGCTGGTAGAGACATACCCTAAAAGACTGGCAGCTGGAAGTGCAGCAAAAGGTGGTTCTACAAAGTATTGACTAAGGGGGATGAATAATTACGCACACCCCACTTTTCACTTATTTATTTGTAAAAAATGTTTGGAATCATGTATGATTTTCGTTCCACTTCTCACGTGTACACCACTTTGTTTTGGTCTTTCACCTGGAATTCCAATAAAATTGATTAATGTTTGTGGCTGTAATTCAAAAATACTTTATTGATCCCAGAGGGAAATTAAGTGTTGGTATAGCTCATATACCAATGTGACAAAATGTGGAAAAGTTCAAGGGGGCCGAATACTTTTGCAAGCCACTGTATGATATAGACTCATTCCATGTAAAGTGAGATATTTCAGCCTTTATTTGTTATAATATTGATGATTATGGTTTACAGTTTATGAAACCCTAAATTTAAAATCTTACAGTAAATCAATAAAACAAGGACTTAAAATAGAGAAATGTGGGACCTGTGTAAAGTCTAATCCTGCATATGTAGTCAGTAGTTGGTCTGGGCTCCTTTTGCATCAATGACTGCCTCAATGTGGCGTAGCATGGATGCTAGCAGCCTGTAGCTCTGCTCAGGTGTTATGGAAGACCTTCTGCATTGTTCCGTCTCATGTCTCTCATCTTTCTCTTGGTGATGCTCCATAGATTCTCTATGGGGGTCAAAACACATCCACCATCTTGGATTGTGTTCCTCACCATTCTTCCTCCAGACTCTGGGACCTTTGGTTTCTTCTTTAGCCCAGGTAAGACGCTTCTGATGTTCAGGAGCAGCTTGACAAGAGGAACAGGACATGTGGAGCTCATGTCCAGAGGAACAGGACATGTGGAGCTCATGTCCAGAGGAACAGGACATGTGAAGCTCATGTCCAGGATCCGTCTGAGGCTCTTGATGCTCTAACTCCAGCCTCAATCCGCTCCTTCTGAAGGTCCCCAACACTTTTCTATGACCTTTCCCTGACAATCCTCTCCAGGCTGCGCTCATCCCTGCATTTTAAATTTGGGGTTTTTCATAAACTGTAAACCATAATCATCAAAATTATAACAAATAAAGGCTGAAATATCTCGCTTTGCATGTAATGAGTCTGTATTATATATTAGTTTCACCTTTTAGCTTGAATTACTGAAGTAGATTAATTTTTGCACGATATTCTAATTTTTCGAGTTTCACTTGTGGACAAACCTTCGACCCAAAAGGAACCAGGACACCTTTCATCTGGACCTGCAGTAATTAGCTCCTTTCTACTTTGATTTGTTAAAATATTTCATGTTTAATTTCTTGTAGAATGGGAGAAATGAAATAATTCACAATTAAATTATTTGTGTTTTTAAAGAGGAAAATAAATGACTGTGGGTATTTCTAAAAGTTTGCACACCCCTGATACTGCCACCACTATGCTGGACAGTGAATCTGCTGCTGTCAGCTCTGAAAGCCTCACCTTGACTCCAAACTTCTGTCTTCCACTGGAGACGGGGGGACTAGAGCTCCGATAGACTTCAGCAATGATGGTATTTCACACTAAGTCTCAACACATCCGTTCAAGCTGTCAAGTCAACCCAGTCATGTATCCCAGTTATCAACCAGTACCAAGTTCAGCTCTTTTTTTTGACAGGTTAAAAGTTTTCTATCTAAGGAATCCCAGCAGATTGGATCGAGTCATCGACTTGAGGTTGGGCCCCGTTGATGCAGACTCCAACCACAGCAATCCTTCAGCAATCCCTCATACTGAGCAAGCATGTAGCGACGGTGGAGAGGAAAAACTCCCCTTTAACAGGAAGAAACCTCCAACAGAACCAGGCTCAGTAGGAGCGGCCATCTGCCACGACCGTCTGGGGGTTTGAGAAGACAGAGCAGAAACACAGAAGGAACAGAAGATCTAAACCAGGAGTACGTTCTATGCTGGAAGTAAAGAGTTAATGGCAGCAACTCCTCTAGTGGCTCCATCTAGGAGAGAAACAGTTAAAGAGATAAGCCATGATTCTGTTGTCGTGGCTTGTGACGCCACATCCATGTCCACACAAAATTAAATGTCAGTAACTTTCATGCACCTTTTATGTTTGAATTTGCAAGTTTATATTTCTTTAAATTTCATTGGGTTTATTGTTTAAATGGTTGAAATACGCAGCAGTGGTGGAAGCCCATGCAGCAGAGGTGGAGGCCCATGCAGCAGAGGTGGAGGCCCATGCAGCAGAGGTGGAAGCCCATGCAGCAGAAGTGGAGGCCCATGCAGCAGAGGTGGAGTCCAATGCAGCAGAGGTGGAGGCCCATGCAGCAGAAGTGGATGGCCATGCAGCAGAGGTGGAAGCCCATGCAGCAGAAGTGGAGGCCCATGCAGCAGAGGTGGAGTCCAATGCAGCAGAGGTGGAGGCCCATGCAGCAGAAGTGGAGGCCCATGCAGCAGAGGTGGAGTCCAATGCAGCAGAGGTGGAGGCCCATGCAGCAGAAGTGGAGGCCCATGCAGCAGAGGTGGAGTCCAATGCAGCAGAAGTGGAGGCCCATGCAGCAGAGATAGAGGCCCATGCAGCAGAGGTGGAGGCCCATGCAGCAGAGGTGGAGGCCAATGCAGCAGAGGTGGTGGCCCATGCAGCAGAAGTGGAGGCCCATGCAGCAGAGGTGGAGGCCCATGCAGCAGAAGTGGATGCCCATGCAGCAGAGGTGGAGTCCAATGCAGCAGAGGTGGAGGCCCATGCAGCAGAAGTGGAGGCCCATGCAGCAGAGGTGGAAGCCCATGCAGCAGAAGTGGAGGCCCATGCAGCAGAGGTGGAGGCCCATGCAGCAGAAGTGGAGGCCCATGCAGCAGTGATAGAGGCCCATGCAGCAGAGGTGGAGGCCCATGCAGCAGAGGTGGAGGCCCATGCAGCAGAAGTGGAGGCCCATGCAGCAGAAGTGGAGGCCCATGCAGCAGAGGTGGAGGCCCATGCAGCAGTGGTGGAGGCCCATGCAGCAGAGATAGATGCCCATGCAGCAGAGGTGGAGGCCCATGCAGCAGTGGTGGAGGCCCATGCAGCAGAGATAGATGCCCATGCAGCAGAGGTGGAGGCCCATGCAGCAGAGGTGGAGGCCCATGCAGCAGAGGTGGAAGCCCATGCAGCAGAGGTGGAGGCCCATGCAGCAGAGGTGGAGGCCCATGCAGCAGAGGTGGAGGCCCATGCAGCAGAAGTGGAGGCCCATGCAGCAGAAGTGGAGGCCCATGCAGCAGAGGTGGAGGCCCATGCAGCAGAGGTGGAGGCCCATGCAGCAGAAGTGGAGGCCCATGCAGCCGAGGTGGAGGCTAGTAGAAGTGGACACCTAGCTGGTAGTAGTGCTAACCCCACTTTCAGAGGTTGAGGCCCAGTTAGCACTGGTGAGGCCAGCCTTGGGACTCATCCAGTAAAGGGTGAGGCCCAGGATTTAGTTCAACATCCCCAGCCAAGAGAAGCATCAGCAAGAGATTAAGAGCACCAAGGAGCGGTCTACCTGTGAAGGCTTGTTCCTGTACATCTTGTGTACAGCATGTGCTGACTCTATCTGGCAGGATACAAGGCTTGGTTGTTCCTTTTTCATGGACATGTTGAACTCAAGAGAAGAAAAAGAGTTATCCACACAACAGAGGAGGACGTTGATAGTACAATCCAAGGTCTTTTATGTTCTTTAGATGATTTTTTCAGCAAACGCTCAGGATCAGTCAAGCTGTGTGTCAGCACCTCGGCAGCCATTTTACATTTTGTGACTGAAGGCACTAGAAATACACTAGTTCTAACTGTAAAACATTTAGTTACTGTATTTTTTGCCAATCATTTGTTCTGTTCAAGTCAACCGGTGCTGAAAGTTCCTCCACTTCCTGGTTTCTGGGAGAGCTTGGGCAGGCAAACAGTGTTGAAGTTCTCCTATCAGCGAAATACAGGAGGAGCTAATTGGACGAAGCAAACTGCTCCAGGAAGAGAGACTTAAAGGATTTCCGTTTGTTCATTTCTTTGTAATCTGTTAATAGCCTAGATTTAAGTCTGAATTCATACATTTAGGTTTAGGTGTTATGATGTTTAGGTTCATTAACAACCCAACTGTATGGAATAGTTTTATGCGTCTGTAGTTAGTAAATGCTTGTCTAGTGACCCCCATTTGTTTTACATGCTCTGATCAGCCAGTTTATATCTACCTTTGTGTGTCTTTGTCTGTTAGATCATGATGTTGTTCAGTCAGTTGAGATGTTAAGTTAACCGTTTGTTTGAGTTCCATTTTGTTCATTTTACCTCTTATCAACTCAAGTTATTTTTTGTTAATATACTTGGGGGGGGGGAAATTAAAAACAACCACTGGGTTTGAAGGATCCCTGTGCTTCCTCCACTTATTCAACTCAGTCCCTCACATGGCTACAAGATGAAAGACAGAACATAGTTAGTAAAAGTGAAAGCTCAGCCATCAGCTTTGACTACCAAAGACCTACCACCCAAGGTCCACCACCCAGGGACTAAGACCTACCACACAGGGCCTACTACCCAATGGTCTACCACCCAGGGTATTACCACCCAGTATCTACCATCCATGGTTTGCCACCCAGGGCCTACTACCCAAGACTTACCACCCAGGATCTACCACCCAGGGCCTACTACCCGGGGCCTACTAACACCCAGGATCTACCACCCAGGGCCAACTACCCAAGGCCTACTACCTAAGACTTACCACCCAGGATCTACCACCCAGGGCCTACCACCCTGGGCCTACTACACAAGACATACTACCCAGGGTCTACTTCCCAAGACCTATCATCCAGGGTCTACCACCCAGTGTAGACCATCCATGGTCTACCACCCAGGGTCTATTACCCAGGGTTTACCACCCAGTGTCTACCACCCAGGGCCTAACACCCAGGGTCTACTTCCCAAGACCTACCATCCAGGGTCTACCATCCATGATCTACCACCCAGTGTAGACCAACCAATGTTCTACCACCCAGGGTTTACCATCCAGGGTTTACCATCCATGGTCTACCACCCAGGGTTTACCATCCAGGCATTACCTTCCATGGTCTACCACCCAGGGTTTACCATCCAGGGTCTACCACCCAGTGTCTACCACCCAGTGTAGACCATCCATGGTTTACCACCCAGAGCTTACCACCCAGGGTTTACCATCCAGGGTCTACCACCTAGTGTCTACCACCCAGTGTAGACCATCCATGGTCTACCACCCAGGGTCTATTACCCAGGGCCTACTTCCCAAGACTTACCACCCAGGGCCTACCACCCTGGGCCTACTACACAAGACATACTACCCAGGGTCTACTTCCCAAGACCTATCATCCAGGGTCTACCACCCAGTGTCTACCACCCAGTATAGACCATCCATGGTCTGCTACCCAGGGTCTATTACCCAGGGTTTACCACCCAGTGTCTACCACCCAGGGCCTAACACCCAGGGTCTACTTCCCAAGACCTACCATCCAGGGTCTACCATCCATGGTCTACTATCCAGGGTCTACCACCCAGGGTTTACCATCCAGGGTCTATCACCCAGGGTTTACCATCCAGGGTTTACCATCCATGATCTACCACCCAGGGTTTACTATCCAGGGTCTATCACCCATGATCTACCACCCAGTGTAGACCATCCATGGTCTACCACCCAGGGTTTACCATCCATGGTCTACCACCCAGGGTCTACCACCCAGTGTCTACCACCCAGTGTAGACCATCCATGGTCTACAACCCAGGGTCTATCACCCAGGGTTTACCATCCAGGGTCTACCACGCAGGGTCTACCACCCAGTGTCTACCACCCAGGGTAGACCATCCATGGTCTACCACCCAGGGTCTATTACCCAGGGCCTACTTCCCAAGACTTACCAGCCAGGGCCTAACACTCAGGGCCTACTTCCCAAGACTTACCAGCCAGGGCCTAACACTCAGGGCCTACTTCCCAAGACTTACCAGCCAGGGCCTAACACTCAGGGCCTACTACACAAGACCTAACACCCAGGGTCTACTTCCCAAGACCTACCGTCCAGGATCTACCATCCATGGTCTACTACCCAGGGTCTACCACCCAGGGTTTACCATCTAGGGTCTATCACCCATGGTCTACCACCCACGGTGTACCACCCACTCAATTCAGTTTATTTATATAGCGCCGATTCACAACAGATGTCATCTCAAGGCACTCAACAAGAAGTCATTACAATACATTTATACAAACATTCCAATCAGTTAAAAAGTTTCCTATTTAAGGAATCCCTGTCAAGAAGCCATCAGGCTCAGCTCATAACAGCCGTGCCTGATGGTCTCCTCTCCAACCATTGGCTAGATACTTTCCCTCAGGAATTCAAAAGCCACCGCTCCCATTTCATCCTCGCTCAGTCATTGTTTTCTCTTTCATGACTAAAAGCTCTGGATCCGCGTTTCTACGCACAAACTCACCTCTCCAGTCCGGACCAGGATCCCAGCCTCGTCCCGACCGCCGCCGATCCATCTGCGTGTGGAACACGGCAAAACTCCCGCTCTGACGGCCGTCTGTCCATGGGCTCCTGACAATCCCAGCAGATTGCGTCAGTCATTGGCGTGAGGTTGGGCCCCGTTTATGCAGACTTTCCAACCACAGCAATCCTTCAGCAATCCCTCATACTGAGCAAGCAGGGACACAGTGGATGTTCAGTTACTGGGAGCATCATCCCAGTCGATGCCCCCCGTCCAACAGGGCATTGCAGCCAAGCAGGATACCAGACCAGGTTTATCTTCTATGGAGAGAAAAACACTGAGAGAAAACAAAGTTAACAGTCGAAATAACAGAATGTACTGTAATACAACTGGAGAGTAGTAGGAGAGAAAAGTAGCAGTGAAGAAAATTGGTAAGTCTGTCCTCCAGCAGTCTAAGCCTATAGCAGCATAACTACAGAGATAGCTCAGGATGACCTTAGCCACTCTAACTATAAGCTTTATCAAAAAGGAAAGTTTTAAGCCTGGCCTTAAAAGTAAACAGAGTGTCTGCCTCACGGACTAAAGCTGGGAGCTGGTTCCACAGGAGAGGAGCCTGATAACTAAAAGATCTGCCTCCCATTCTACTTTTAGAGATCCTAGGAACTACAAGTAAACCTGCAGTCTGAGAGCAAAGGGCTCTGTTAGGAACATATGGACCAATCAGATCTCTGATGTATGATGGAGCTGATTATTATGGGCTTTATATGTAAGAAGAAGGATCTTAAATTCTATTCTGGATTTAACAGGGAGCCAATGAAGGGAAGCTAAAACAGGAGAAATGTGATCTCTCTTTTTAATATTCATCAGAACTCTTGCTGCCGCATTTTGGATCAACTGAAGGCTTTTAATGGCATTTTGTGGACTTCCTGATAGTAAAGAATTACAGTAGTCCAGCCTTGAGGTAACAAATGCATGGACTAGTTTCTCAGCATCACTCCTGGACAGGATGTTTCTCATTTTAGCAATATTCCTGAGGTGAAAGAAAGAAATCCTAGAAACCTGTTTAATATGGGATTTAAATGTCAAGTCTTGGTCAAAAATAACGCCGAGGTTCTTTACGTTATTACTGGGGGCCAATTTAATGTCATCCAGATGAAGTGATTGACTAATCAGTTTCTGTTTAAGAACTTCTGGTCCAAAGACAGAAACTTCTGTCTTGTCAGAATTTAAAAGCAAAAAGTTTAGATTCATCCATGTTTTAATGTCTTCCAGACATGCCTGTAATCTACCTAACTGACTGGGTTCATCAGGATTTATGGATAAATATAGTTGTGTATCATCGGCATTGCTGTGGAAATTTGTTAGTGGATCTGTTGCTCCTTAAGTTTCTGTTTCTAAGGAATCATGTGACCAAACAGAGTTGGCCTCCTTCCCCGCCCAGAGAATAAACTCTAAAATTCTGATTGGTCCATTTCTACTCCACACAACCTCATGAGAACAGAAGCAGTCGGTAAGATCTCTCAGCATTAGTGTGGGACACTGCAGAACCAGAGGAGGAAGATCTCTTTAGCTCTCTACCAGACTGGGAAAGGAAGATCCGTCCCAAGGTCAGCCACCCTCACATTCAGATATTTATTCACTTATTTATTTTCTTTCTTCTGTTAGCAGCCTCTGTTATAGAATTTGTGTTCTATCAGGAAAAATAGTTTCTTCTTTAACAAAGATGAGACTGAGAGTCCTTTAGGTGTTTTTGATATTTAATACAGTATATTTGCCAATTTGGAGGACAGGGTGCACTAAAACAGTGCCATCACTCAACCCCTCCCCAACCCTTCTAATGCACGACCTTATATCCTATTTAGCACTCCATGTTTGTCTTCTATCGGCATGAGCTCAGTCTCAGTTCTCCTGGAGAAGCCGGTGTAGGTACCAGATCTGCTCGGAAGAAGAATTCAAGAGATACAGTCAGGGGTGAAATACGATACATGCAAACATTTAGGTATATGAATTGTTTAGAGAGCCTTTTTCTTAATAGTCTGACATTGATTTTTCAATCGTGTGGAAAAATATGTCAAAATACACTTAATAACAACTTGCAATTGTCTCTCATTAATGCACACATACATGCACGCAGTCCTGGATTTCAACATGCTCGCGGCACCCTAAGACTCCTGCCCACTCTTCAGACAGCGAAATGATGGCCGCGACCGGTTTCTCTGTACGGAGGGTTCCCGAACCTCCCCCCCGTCCCATGTGTGTTCTCATATGTTATGACCGATACATGTGCTTATATGTTTTTGCAGTGGTTTTTTCAGCACCTCGGCTCGGCTCCCTGTAGGGGGCTGGGCTGAGTTGCCTTTTTTTCCCCCTGTTCACCCCCCCTCCTATTGTGAATCATTTCTATCTGCTAAAAGGGGCGCTGGTAAAGCCGGCTGCTACCGCGGTCTTCCAAATCCTGTAATGTGTTAATGTTTGTAATTGTTTGTATGATCTTGGATTGGTTGTACCGACACTTAATTTCCCCACGGGGATTATTAAAGTATCTCTTATCTTATCTTATCTTATCTTATCTTAAACTCTTTCCAAAGCCGATGTGTGAAAGGTCAGTAGCAGAAAAGATGAGTCACGTTTTCTTCATGACCCCCACAGCAGCTGTTATTAATATTTCTGTCTCTTTTACATCTCACCATATAGCGCTTGGCAGGGTTAAAAATGGGGGCGCAATGTAGTTTGTCTGAGTGGCGTTGCCGTAGTGTGATGTCATCGGTGAGCGCAGGGCCCCCGAGCAGATCTGGTAGCTACACCTGCCTAACCAGTTCTGATTAAAGTGACAGTCCTTACCTTTCCTTCTGCACTAGTGTGTTCTCCCTGCAAGGCTGGAGAACGTCGCCTCTGACTATATTAAAGCGTCCTGCAATCTCACAAGATCAGAACTTTGTGTAGATATTTTCTGGCTGACGTCTGTCTAAGCACTCTGATACGTTGCTTTCAAAACATTAGAAGGCTTTGTTTCTCTCTAACCTGAACTACTATCCTAGATGCACTTACTAAGGATGTGATAATTATTTAAGTCCTAATTACACAGAAATATGCCTGTAACAGAGCCAACCAGGATAGATGTGGTGCACCATTATTCCTCCTGAGATATTGAAAGACGATATTAGATGATTCAACCTGACTGATGGGTCCTAAAGCTGCTTTAACCACACAGCAGCAGCACCAAGATCTGTCAATGATCCAGGAGGTGTGAGGTTGTTCATATCAGAACATAAAACATTTGAAATCCTAAAATATTATTTTAGCTAAAGAATTTCCTTCCTCTTTGTCCACAGGCAGCTTACAGGAAGCAGTCGTGATTAGAAATCTAATACATTTAACACTAAATATGAACTGTAGAGAAGTTATAACTGATGGGACTGGATTAAATCAGATCGTTCCAAAGATCTTCATCCAGAACTTCCTGATAAATGAAAAAGTACAAATTTTCTACCCGGGGGGTAATTATAGCCCTAGAAAGCCCTCCTGCATTGGAGACGTTCCTTCAGTCCCGTTTTTGGGACTAAATTCAAGGCTGATCCCAGAACCGAAACCTTCAGCAGATACTAGGAAGGGGTGTTGGTCTGACTCTGACTGGTCTTATTGGTTCTGCTGCTCTGTGCCAGCTTGGTAAACTGTGTCCTTTATTTCTTCCTGGTAGAGAGAAGGCTCCACTGTCCACAACGGTCATCTTTCTACGTCCTTCAGAGACCATGGGGGTTAAAGGAATGAAGACTCTGGTTGAAGAGTCAAACATTTTGGAACCTGTTAGCTTCAAGAACAGCAGCGTCATCATTGATGGTCCGAATCTTTACTATTCTCTGTATTTTAACTCCAAACCAAAGCTGGACCAACATCAAGGAGGAGATTACCCTGCATTCAGAGAGCTGGTCTGTAGGTTCTTCACCAGTCTGAAGAAGTGTAACATCTCACCGCTGATCCTTCTGGATGCAGGTGCAGGACCTGTGAAGGAACATACTATTGGAGATCGTCTGAAAGACAAACTTCAGAAAGCAAAAAGAATTTCAGAGTCCAGGGCTGGCAGCAGGGAAAACATCTTACCTCCTCTGGTCAAAGACATCTTCATCCAGGTCCTTCAGGAGCTGGGTGTAGAGATAGAGCAGTGCTTCGGAGAGGCAGACCTGACCGCTGCTCTTAGGGCCAATGAGAGGAAATGTCCCATTCTGTCCAACGACTCAGATTTTTACATCTTTGATGTGGAGGAAGGGTTCCTTTCAATTGATAGATTCCAGTGGGAACGGCAGGAAAACGGAGGCATTCCTGCTCTGCGCTACAGAATCTCACAGTTCTGTAGACATGTTAATGTAGATCAGAACCACATTCCTGTCTTTGCTGCAATATCTGGGAATGATTACTCATGTCTAGGGGACGGAGGAAAGTTTACCAGAATATATCCTGATTCTAAGGGGTCGGGACATTCCTCTCGACAGCGAGCCATCCTCAGGTTTTTGGGAGGTTTCAGGGGGAAGACGCCTGAGGAGGCTGTGAAAGCAGCTTTACAGCTGGTTGGTAAAACTAACCAGGAGGAGATCAAACATTTCCTGGATTCTTCTCAACAATATGCCTTAATGGAGCCACCTCCTCCCAACCTGCCTGAATGGATCATCTGTAAAGTTCGCAGCGGAAAACTGACGTCCTTCGTCATATCTGTTCTGATCCAGAAGTCGATGACGTTGACTCCGCTCGTGGAGGACTTCTCCCAGCCCAGCAGCTACAACGCTTCTTTCCATATCCGACAGTTCTTCTACGGACTGTTGGTAGGAACGCAGCCATGCAGTGAATATGACAGACAGGGGGCTGAAGCTATGACTACTACAGAGGTCATCCCTGTCTTACCGGCTGTGGAACCAGAGGACCTGCAGAAGCTGGAGCTGAAACATCTGAATGCGGTAAACTTTGTTCACTCAGATCACAGATCATGGTTCTCACTGATATGGTTTTGCACCTTGTTACAAGAAAAATCACCTCACGAGGCTAACAGTTTGTTATAACGCAGTTGCATAGAACCCGGACGTGTAATGTTTTCAGCCCATCGTGTTGGAAACATCCCAATGTTTAGTTACTGGAACAAAGAGGGGAACCAGTTTGAACAGATAGGGTAACCATCCCAGGAAGGACCTCACATACGTCACCCGTCTCTTGCCCTCTGGTCCCTGGTGT
Organism: Valencia hispanica; assembly: GCA_963556495.2. NCBI lineage: Eukaryota > Metazoa > Chordata > Actinopteri > Cyprinodontiformes > Valenciidae > Valencia > Valencia hispanica. The sequence continues at coordinate 48,309 of OY747717.1, forward strand.
GGACTCCCATGGAAAACGTATCCAGAGGTTGGGCCTAGAAGTGTACCCTAGAAAGAAGAGTCTTTGGTGTTGTGTTCAATGGTAGCAGGGGGGCCGGTGATGCTGTGACCTGGGAATGCTGTTTATTGGCATCATGCTTACACGTTTGTGACAAGAAAAGTCGCTCGCTGGGTGGAATGGTGACTGAATTGGTGTGGAAAGCTGATCGTGGCTGACTGGATGTAGCCAGACTTGCTTCCATGCACAGATTGGTTTCTGTAACCCCAATCAAGGAGAAAGATTGAACTTTCTTCTTCTCTGGAGTTTTACACAGAGAGAGGTATTGGGCAGAATATAGGGATACTCAAGAGTCCCCAACTGAGGGCCACTGCGTTGTGTTGAGTTTTCTCTGATAAAAGGGTCACCTCTTTATAGCTCTGAGTTGAATGAGGAGAGATTCTGACTGATCAGTAGCCCAGATTACAGATCCTGTGTTGCTCTGGATTATAGTCTTTAAATGGTGCAGTCTAGAAGATCTGTGGTGTTCCTGGAGGACCTGCGGTGTTCCTATGCAAGGCAAGGCAATTTTATTTGTATAGCACACTTTCAACAGCAGGGTAATTCAAGGAGCTTTACATGATTTGGTGATTTAAAAAAAACAAAAAAACAACAATGGAAATTAAAAGTAAAAGAAACACACATTACACATGATACACAATAAAGTAAGAGAAAGATCAATAAAGCAAGAGAGCATGAACACATTTCATACATATGACATCAAGCATTTACTCGAAGACAATTCTAAACAAATAGGTTTTTAGTCTCGATTTAAAGCAGTTCAGAGTTTCAGCAGCTCTACACTCGTCAGGAAGTTTGTTCCAGATAAGGGGAGCATAGAAACTGAAAGCTGCTTTTTCATGTTTAGTTCTGAGTCTAGGGATGTTTAGTAGGCTAGAGTTGGAGGACCTGAGTGGTCTTGGTGGTCGGTACCATGACAACAGGTCTTCAACATATTTTGGTGTTAAGCCATGTAATGATTTATAAACTAGTAAAAGTATTTAGAAGTCTATTCTCTGAGCTACAGGGAGCCAGTGTAAGGACTTTAGAACTGGGGTGATGTTCTCTACTTTCCTGGTTCTAGTGAGGAACACGAGCAGCAGCGTTCTGGATCAGCTGCAGCCGTCTGATTGACTTTTTAGGAAGACCTGTGAAGATGCTGTTACAGTAATCAATCCGACTGAAGATAAACTCATGGATGAGTTTTTCTAGGTCCTGTTGCAACATCCATCCATCCATCCATCCATCCATCCATCCATCCATCCATCCATCCATCCATCCATCCATCTTCTTCCGCTTATTCGGGGTTGTGTCGCAGGGGCAGCAGCTTAAGCCAGGACACCCAGACTTCCCTCTCTCCAGCCACTTGTTCCAGCTCCTTGGGAGGAATCCCAAGGCGTTCCCAGGCCAGCCGAGAAACATAGTCCCTCCAGCGTGTCCTGTGTCTTCCCCTGGGTCTTCCTCCCGGTGGGACGTGCCTGAAACACCTCACCAGGGAGGCGTCCAGACACCCTATGGAGGAAACTCATTTCAGCCGCTTGTATCCATGATCTCGTTCTTTCGGTCACCACCCAGAGTTCGTGACCATAGATGAGGGTAGGAACGTAGATCGACCCGTAAACCGAGAGCTTTGCCTTTCGACCCAGCTCTCTCTTCACCACGACAGACCGGTAAAGCGCCCGCATCGCTGCAGATGCCCCACCAATCCGTCTATCGATCTCCCGCTCCATGTTTCCCTCATTCGTGAACAAGACCCCCAGATACTTAAACTCCTCCACTTGGGGAAGGACCTCATCCCCGACCCTGAGAAGGCACCCCACCCTTTTCCGGCTCAAGACTATGGCCTCGGATTTGGAGGTGCTGATTCTCATCCCAGCCGCTTCACACTCGGCTGCGAACCGCTCCAGCGAAAGCTGTAGATCACGTTCCGATGAAGCCAACAGGACCACGTCATCTGCAAAAAGCAGAAACCCGATCCTGAGGCCAACTTCAACACCTTGGCTGCGCCTAGAGATCCTGTCTCCCCCCACAGGGCCCCCCGAGGGACACGGTCGAGCGCCTTCTCCAAGTCCACAAAACACATGTAGACCGGTTGGGCGAACTCCCACGCACCCTCCAGGACACTGCTGAGGGTGTAGAGCTGGTTCAGTGTTCCACGGCCAGGACGAAAACCGCATTGTTCCTCCTGGATCCGAGGTTCGACTATCCGTCGGACCCTCCTCTCCAGAACCCCTGAATAGACCTTACCAGGGAGGCTCAGAACCACCACCCTGGTCTGCCAATCCAAGGGAACTGCCCCCGATGTCCACGCAATATTGCAGAGCCGCGTTAACCAACACAGCCCCACAACATCCAGGGCCCTGAGAAACTCCGGCAGAATCTCATCCACCCCAAGAGCCTTGCCACCGAGGAGCTTTTTAACGACCTCTGTGACCTCAGCACAAGAGATTGGAGAGCCCGACCCAAAGTCCCCAAACCCTGCTTCCAGATTGGAAGGCGTGCTGGTGGGATTGAGGAGATCCACCTACCCAAAATGTCCCGCGTTGAGGTCAGCAGCCCACCATCTCCACTGTAAACAGTGTTGGTGGCAGACCGCTTCCACCCCTGAGACGCCGGATGGTGGACCAGAATTGCTATGAAGCCATACGGAAGTCGTTCTCCATGGCCTCTTCAAACAGGTGTTAAAGTTTAACATGATAAACACACTTTATAGACAATATGAGCTGTTACACAGTTAACAGCTGGCGTTACAATGATGGAATTATTATTATGATTAATAATGGTATTTTGATTGATTTTGATTGATTATTACAAGCTGGGAAAACGTGAGATAATGATGCAAAATGAAATTAACATTAATACACCTGCTGATTAGATCTAATATTTACACATTTGTCTGGGGAAGGTACTCATATTACTATTTTCCATAATAATAGCGCTGGGCTTATCTGTTAGAACCATTGACTGTTAATATTTTGGTTAGAACTAGCAGATAGCGCTGGCTATTTATAGATTGATCATTGTTCTGTAACGTCAAAATAATTTTAACAGCATCTTTACTGTAACATTACGTTTGTCTTTGGTGCGTTTTTCCTCCTCTTCTTTTCTGTTTTTCCTCCCCTGGGCACCAGATAATTTGGGAAGCTTTGACATATAAAATGTTTTGAACGAAAACCGAATGCCGGGTAAAAGAAGTCTGACTGGTGGAGGTGGTTTCCCATCCTGCTTTCCGGCGCCTCATGTTCTGCACCGTGAGCTAAGTGTATGTGTGATCCCTTCAAGTCTCCCCTGGTAGCAGTATAGTATAAAAGTGTAACAGAAAGTTGATGCCATGTAATTTCCATTCATGCTTCTCTCGTCGCAGTGTCAATGAAGTACAATTAAACGTAAAGTCACTAACGCGTCTCTGGCGCCCCTAGGGTATGCGGTGCCCTTAGCATTTGCCTATACTGCCTATGTCACAGGCCGGCCCTGTCTTTAGGAAAGACTCAAACCAGCCCAGTCCTGTACCAGAAAGTCAGACCCAGCTTTCCAGTCGTTCCAATAAAATATCATGATCAACACTGAGGTCCAACAGAACCAGTACTGTGGTTCTTCCAAAGTCCGTATTTATGCGGACGTCATTGAATACTTTGACGAGGGCAGTCTCGGTGCTGTGGTTACCACGGAAACAGACTGAAAAGCATCAAAACGGTTTGTCATTGTTATGAAGCTATTTAACTGCTGAAACAACTTTTTCAATAATTTTACTGATGAATGGAAGATTAGAGATCGGTCTGTAGTTCTGCATTAACGTGTTGTCCAGATTTTTCTTCTTTAGTAGTGGTTTAATTACTGCTGTTTTTACAGCGTTGCGGAAGAGACCTGACAGGAGGGAAGAGTTCACTATTTGAACAAGATCAGAACCAATAACAGGAAGAACCTTCTTTAGAAAAGCTGTGGGTAGGATATCAAGACAGCAGGAGGAGGAGCTTAATTGAATAATGATTTTTTCAAGGCTGTTCTGGTTTAATTCGTGGAATTGAGACATTTTCTCTACATTGTTGTTGATTGGGGATGGCACTGGTTGTGGGTTCGATATTCAGGTACAGATTGACCGTCTAATTGTTAGAATCTTTTCAGTGAAAAAGTTGCAAATTCATTGCAGGCCCTGGTAGAGTTTAGTTCTGGAGCTACTGTCACTAAAGGATTAGTTAGTCTTTCCACTGTTGCAAATAGAGTCCGTGCGTTATTAATGTTTCTGTTGATGATTTCAGAAAAGAATGATTCCCTAGCTTCTTTTAAAGTTAACTGATATCTATTCAGTCTCTCTTTGTAGATCTCACAGTGAACCTGGAGTCGAGTTTTCCGCCATTTTCTCTTGGCTCGTCGACACTCTCTTTTTTCACTACGTACCAGTGGATTACTTGTCCACTGAGACTTCTTTCTACCTTAGACTACTTTCACTTTAGTTGGAGCAACGGAATCCATGATGTCTGAGATTTTAACGAAGAAATTATCTACCAGCTTGTTTACTGAGTTTGAGTTGGGAGATGAGGGGGATGTGGTGGAAGGATAAATACGTTTAAAGGTTTCTACTGAACTGTCCCCTAGAAAACGCTTTTTTATAGTGGTCCTACTGTGGCTGGATAATTTAGCAGAGATGGTACTTTCAAAGAAAATACAGAAATGGTCAGATAATGCAATATTAATTACAGAGATGTCAGAAATATTTAAACCTTTGCTGATAATTAAGTCCAAAGTGTGTCCTTTATTGTGTGTTGGTTGTTTGACATGCTGGATCAGTCCGAAGTTGTGGAGAGTATCATCTAATGTTTTTGCTTGTCTATCTCGGGGGTTGTCGGTATGGATGTTAAAATCCCCCACAATGATTAGTTGGTCATAGTCGACACATATTACAGAAAGAAGGTCATTGAATTCATTAAAGAAGTTAGAGTTAAGTTTTGGTGATTTATATAAACTTAGAAATAACGCTTTGTTAGGCTCGTTTATCTGGGTGGCTAGGTATTCAAAAGAATCAAACGTGCCCAAGGTTACCTTTTTAATGTTCATTGAGTTGTGAAAGATGGTGGCTACACCTCCACCTCATCTGTGTTTTCTGCTCTCGCTTAAGAAATTGTAATTTGGAGGAGTAGATTCTAATAATTAAGTTGTTTCATTATTTTCATCTAGCCAAGTTTCCGATAAAAAAAAGGGCGTGTAAATTATGCTCAGTGATGAAGTCATTGATAAGAAAAGACTTCCCAGATAGAGATCTAATGTTTAATAAAGCTAACTTAAGTATTGTGATGATGGGCAGCTGAACCTTCTGACAGTTTATTAATCTGAGATTTTGTTTAATATGAGAGCGTGTGGTTAACGGTTTATGTTTCCTGCTGCTGATAATCACTGATATAGCCTCAGGGGTGCCGGGCGAGTTCTGGGAGATGGTAGGGGTGGATTTATTGCCCGGTTCCCTCAAAGATCGAATATCTGTAATAATCAGTGGGTGTAGTCTCCCAGGCTTATTGACACTAGTCCAAGGCGTTTGGTGTAGTCTAAGTTTAGGTGTTAATTAGGTCCCAAATTTGATTTGCTCGTTCAGTCTGTCTGTAAAGTTTCTAAATGGAGACTCATTTGATGTGGCTGAGTCACAGGAAGATGAAGACTTAATCTCTGATGGTTGTTTATCTGTTCGGTCCTGTGGTGTCATCATGACTTGCTGTTTTTGTTCTCTGATATCCATGGGCCCCTCAAGGTCAGCTTTTGGGAGCAAGTGTTTTGCTTTCTGATTTAGATAAGAATTTTTTTTGGTGCTAACAGCTTTACTCCGGCCTTGTTAAGATAACGTTGGCCTGCTTTGAACAGATGATTAGCACTTCCAAATACTTTGAAATTATTAATAAATGTGAACGACTTCCCAGCTGATTGTTTCTTCAACCATTTATGGAGCATGCAGAGTCTGCTAAATCTTTCATCATTTCCTTCAGGGACTGGTCCGCTGATGAGGATGTTTACGTTAAGTCCATCAAGTCTCTGTAGGAGATCAGAAAAGTCTCTCTTCAGAATCTCTGATTGTCTCATCGCGATGTCTGCTGATCCAGCGTGAATGACGAGCTTTTCCAAAGCAGGATGTTGGTCCAAGATGTTCTGGATTTTTTCTTATATTTCTCTCACTGTATTTTCGTAGCAGCTATAAACTCTGGTGTTCTTGCTACAAAAATCCTCAATTCCAGTAATTGATCCGTCTTGTATGATAACAATCTTTGCTGGTGGGGCTCTTACTTTGTTATGTGTCCGTTTGATGCGGCTGGGTTTCTCCTTGTGGCTTTGACTGGTCCCTGGGGCTGCGTCATCTTTCGGGACACTCAGGGCTGCGAATCTGTTTTTCAGCTGGATTCCAGGTGGAGAAATACTGTATCTCTTGTTTTTGGCTGAAACCTCTTTTGTTGACTTTTAGCAGAAGCGGCAGGTCTGGGTTCAGAGCTTTCTCTGTGCCGGAGTTTCTTTTGTTTTTTCTTCCTCTGAGAACAGGCTGGGGTTGATGATTCCGTGCGTTTTAAAGCTGGCCAGTCTTTATTACAGTGTGGAGTTCTGCCCATCAGGCGTAGGTTTGCTGAGGAAGTAGCCTTGTCCTATGTTTTCTCTGTGACATGGTTAGACCGATGTAACACCGGGCTGCAAGGCTGTTCTTCCCTGCGTGTAGTCAATGGTAAAGTTGTGTCGTTTCCATAATCAGCGTGGAGATCAAAATTAATTTCCAGACGACATAGCTTCATTTCAATGCCCTCAATTCTGTGGAGCAGTTTTTCAAAATCCTCAGCTGAGCAAAAAGCCATGTTGATAAGTCCATAAAAATTTAATCCAAGAAGAGATCCGGTCCAATACAGTAACTCCAGGGGCTGGATAGATAAAGTAACTAAGAAAAGGTTAAGAAAAGAAAACAAGAAAAGCAAACAGAAAAAAAAATAAAGCGAGGTGGGGATCGGGAGAGAGAGACAAAGAGAGGCTGCTCCTCCTTCAGCAGTCTCAGCATACTCATACTCCTATAGGAGCTGTGGTGTTCCTAGAGAACCTGTGGTTTTCCTGGGGGACCTGTGGTGTTCCTAGATAATCTGTGGTTTTCCTAGAGGACCTGTGGTGTTCATAGGGGGACCTGTGGTGTTCCTAGAGGACCTGTGGTGTTCATAGGGGGGCCTGTGGTGTTCCTAGAGGACATGTGGTGTCATAGGGGATCTGTGGTGTTCATAGGCAAGGCAAGGCAAGGCAATTTTATTTGTATAGCACACTTTCAACAGCAGGGTAATTCAAGGTGCTTTACATGATTTGGTGATTTAAAAGAAACACATAAAAGAAACACACATTACACATGATACACAATAAAGCAACAGAAAAAAAAGTAAGAGAGCATGAACACATTTCATACATATGACATCAAGCATTTACTCAAAGGCAATTCTAAACAGATGGGTTTTTAGTCTCGATTTAAAGCAGTTCAGAGTTTCAGCAGCTCTACACTCGTCAGGAAGTCTGTTCCAGATAAGGGGAGCATAAAAAGTGAAAGCTGCTTCTCCATGTTTAGTTCTGAGTCTAGGGATGTTTAGTAGGCTAGAGTTGGAGGACCTGAGTGGTCTTGGTGGTTGGTACCATGACAACAGGTCTTCATCATATTTTGGTGCTAAGCCATGTAATGATTTATAAACTAGTAGACGTATTTAGAAGTCTATTCTCTGAGCTACAGGGAGCCAGTGTAAGGACTTTAGAACTGGGGTGATGTTCTCTACTTTCCTGGTTCTAGTGAGGAACACAAGCAGCAGCGTTCTGGATCAGCTGCAGCTGTCTGATTGACTTTTTAGGCAGACCTGTGAAGATGCTGTTGCAGTAATCAATCCGACTAAAGATAAACGCATGGATGAGTTTTTCTAGGTCGTGTTGCAAAATCAGTCCTTTAATCCTAGAGATGTTCTTCAGGTGATAGAAGGCTGACCTTGTTATTGCCTTTATGTGACCCTGGAGGTTCAGGTCTGAGTCCATTACTACACCTAGGTTACGAACCTGATCAGTAGTTTCTAGCTGTATTAATTGAAGCTGTGTGCTGACTCTTGATCGTTCCTCCTTGGGTCCAAAAATAATCACTTCAGTTTTGTTTCTATTCAGCAGGAGAAAGTTATGGCTCATCCATTCATTTATTTGGTCAATGCATTGATTTAGGGTTTGAATGGGTTCAGAGTCACCTGGTGACATTGTAATGTAGAGCTGAGTGTCATCTGCGTAGTTATGGTAGCTAATGTTATTGGTCGCTATAATCTTGCCTAGGGGGAGCATGTAGATATTAAATAAGAGGGGCCCCAGGATGGAGCCCAGGGGCAACCCACATGTGATTTCTGTTCGTTCTGATGAAAAGTTTCATATTGAAACATAGAAGTCCCTGTTCTTTAGGTAAGACTCGAACCAGCCAAGTAGTGTACCAGAGAGTCCGACCCAGCTCTCCAGTCGTTCCAATAAAATATCATGATCAACACTGAGGTCCAACAGAACCAGCACTGTGGTTCTTCCACAGTCTGTATTTATGCGGATGTCATTAAATACTTTGACGAGGACAGTCTCGGTGCTGTGGTGAGCGCGGAAACAAGACTGAAAAACATCAAAGCGGTTTATCATTGTTATGAAGCCATTTAACTGCTGAAACAGCTTTTTCAATAATCTTACTGATGAATGGGAGATTAGAGATCGGCTTGTAGTTCTGCATTAACGTGTTGTCCAGATTTTTCTTCTTTAGCAGTGGTTTAATAACTGCTGTTTTTAAAGCCTGAGGGAAGACACCTGATAGCAGTGATGAGTTCACTATTTGAACAAGATCAGAACCAATAACAGGAAGAACCTTCTTTAGAAAAGCTGTGGGTAGGATATCAAGACAGCAGGAGGAGGAGCTTAATTAGAATCTTTTCAGTGAAAAAGCTGGCAAATTCATTGCAGGCCCTGATAGCGTTTAGTTCAGGGGCTACTGTCACTAAAGGATTAGTTAGTCTTTCCACTGTTGCAAATAGAGACCGTGCATTATTAATGTTTCTGTTGATGATTTCAGAAAAGAACGATTCCCTAGCATCTTTTATAGTTAGCTGATATCTATTCAGTCTCTCTTTGTAGATCTCACAGTGAACCTGGAGTCGAGTTTTCCGCCATTTTCTCTCGGCTCGTCGACACTCTCTTTTTTCACTACGTACCAGTGGATTACTTGTCCACGGAGACTTCTTTCTACCTGAGACTACTTTCACTTTAGTTGGAGCAATGGAATCCATGATGTCTGAGATTTTCGCAAGGAAATTATCTACCAGCTTATTTACTGAGTTTGAGTTGGGAGATGAGGGGGATGTGGTGGAAGGATAAATACGTTTAAAGGTTTCTACTGAACTGTCCCCTAGAAAATGCTTTTTTATAGTGGTCTTACTGTGGCTGGATAATTTAGCAGAGATGGTACTTTCAAAGAAAATACAGAAATGGTCAGATAACGCAATATTAATTACAGAGATGTCAGAAATATTTAAACCTTTGCTGATAATTAAGTACAGAGTGTGTCCTTTATTGTGTGTTGGTTGTTTGACATGCTGGATCAGTCCGAAGTTGTGGAGAGTATCATCTAATGTTTTTGCTTGTCTATCTTGGGGGTTGTCGGTATGGATGTTAAAGTCCCCCACGATGATTAGTTGGTCATAGTCGATACATATTACAGAAAGAAGGTCATTGAAATCATTAAAGAAGTTAGAGTTAAGTTTTGGTGGTTTATATAAACTTAGAAATAACGCTTTGTTAGGCTCATTTATCTGGGTGGCTAGGTATTCAAAAGAATCAAACGTGCCCAGGGTTACCTTTTTAAAGTTCATTGAGTTGTGAAAGATGGTGGCTACACCTCCGCCTCGTTTGTGTTTTCTGTTCTCGCTTAAGAAATTATAATTTGGAGGACTGGATTCTATTAATGAAGTTGTTTCGTTATTTTCATCTAGCCAAGTTTCTGATAAAAAAGGGCGTGTAAATTATGCTCAGTGATGAAGTCATTGATAAGAAAAGACTTCCCGGATAGAGCTCTAATGTTTAATAAAGCTAACTTAAGTATTGTGATGATGGGCAGCTGAACCTTCTGACAGGTTATCAATCTGAGATTTTGTTTAATATGAGAGCGTGTGGTTAACGGTTTATGTTTCCTGCTGCTGATAATCACTGATATAGCCTCAGGGGTGCCGGGTGAATTCTGGGAGACGGTAGGGGTAGATTTACTGCCCGGTTCCCTCAAATATCAAATGTCTGTAATAATCAGTGGGGGGAAGCTCCCAGGCTTATTGACACTAGTCCCAGGCGTTTGGTGTAGTCTAAGTTTAGGTGTTAATTGTGTCCCAAATTTGATTTGCTCGTTCAGTCTGTCTGTAAAGTTTCTAAATGGAGACTCATTTGATGTGGCTGAGTCACAGGAAGATGAAGACTTAATTTCTGATGGTTGTTCATAGGGGGATCTGTGTTATTTCTAGAGGACATGTGGTGTTCACAGGGGATCTGTGGTGTTTCCGGGGGACCTGTGTTGTTCCTAGATGACCTGTGGTGTTCCTGGGGGACCTCAATGTTCTTTTATGCACTGATGCTGTCATCTGGACTTGTGTGATTGGTAGAAACAGCTTCCCCAAGTTGAAGCTGAGCAGAGTTTTATTACTGAACTTGGTATACATGTGATATTCATAACATCTTGTGCTCCATATGTGTACCTGGTACCAGGCTTTTTGGTCCACAGGTTGATGATCCTTCTTGTAATCACATTTTCAGACCTCCAATGTTCTCTTGGACACTCAGCTGATCTGTCAACTTATTAACACCTGGTCAAGGTGGGGGGAGGCAGACCTGAGAAGATATGAAAGATGTTCCATGTCTGTTAACACGCATTTAGGAAGATCGTCTTTTCTTCAACTCAGTATGAAAATAAAAACACAGAAGGAAAACCACACACCAACTCCCCCACGTTAGAACTGTTGTTTCTTGGTCTGATGGACCTCCCACCGCTGTCAAGCGAAAGCACCGAAAAGGTTCATAAACCTGGTGGTGGTGGTGGGGGGAGTCCCAGAAATCAAGGCTCTGGGTTTACTGATCAGTCAATTATCCACCAGGTTGCAACCTCTGCGGTGTTGTTTTGTAATAAGGAGTTGCTCAGTAGAACAGATTATTGACCGGGTCTTAAAGTTCTGTCCAGTAAAGGTCAACTATGGTGACCCAGAGTTCTGGTCTCAGATCCATAGTCAGGAGGACGAAGTCATGACTCTACTTCCTCTTCAGGCTCCTGAGGATCTGCGGCGCAGCGTCTTGTATGAAGCTCTGAGATGTTCAAGCTCAGACATCAAACAGATCCCGGACCAGCTGAAGCTGCCTCTTTGTGTGACCCGGTTCTGGTTTCAGTACTGCCAACAGAACCACCCAGACAGGTTAAACATGTCCTGTCTCCAGGCCCTGTTACTGGGGTTTGTTTACGGAGAGGCGGATGCAGGTGAGTGTCAGCTCCTCAGGAGTTCACCTGAATGAATAAACAAAGGAATGAATGAATGAATGAATGAATGAACGAACGAACGAATAAATGAACGAACGAATAAATGAAGGAACGAACAAATGAATGAATGAGCGAAGGAACGAACAAACAAACAAATTAATGAATGAACGAATGAACAAAGGAACATAGGAACGAAGGAATGAATGAATGAACAAACGAGCGAACGAACAAACAAACAAACGAATGAATGAATGAACAAATGAACGAATGAAGGAACGAATAAACGAAGGAACGAACAATGGAACAAAGGAATGAATGAACGAATGAATGAACAAATGAACAAAGGAACATAGGAACATAGGAACAAAGGAATGAATGAATGAACAAACGAGCGAACAAACAAACAAACGAACGAATGAATAAACGAAGGAACAAACAAACAAACAAATGAATGAATGAATGAATGAACAAAGGAACATAGCAACGAAGGAAGGAAGGAATGAATGAACAAACGAGCGAACAAACAAACAAACGAACGAATGAATGAATGAAGGAACGAATGAACGAATGAATGAACGAATGAACAAATGAACATAGGAACAAAGGAATGAATGAATGAACAAAAGAGCAAACAAAAGAGCGAACGAAAAAAACCCAGAACGAATGAATAAACGAAGGAACAAACAAACCAAAAAATGAATGAATGAATGAACGAATGAACAAAGGAACATAGGAACGAAGGAAGGAAGGAATGAATGAACAAACGAGGGAACGAACAAACGAAGGAATGAATAAATGAACAAACGAGTAAATGAACCAACGAATGAATGAATGAATGAAGGAAAGAATGAACGAATGAACAAAGGAACATAGGAATTAATGAATGAACAAAAGAGCGAACAAAAGAGCGAACAAACGAACAAACAAACGAATGAATAAACGAAGGAACAAACAAACAAACAAATGAATGAATGAATGAATAAATGAATGAACGAATGAACAAAGGAAGGAATGAATGAATGAACAAACGAGCGAACGAGCGAACGAACGAACGAATGAATGAATGAAGGAACAAAGGAATGAAGGAAAGAACTAATAAATGAACAAACAAACGAACGAATGAATGAATGAAGGAATGAACAAAGGAACAAAGGAATTAATGAATGAACAAATGAGCAAATGAAAAAACAAACGAATGAATGAGTGAATGAATGAATGAACAAAGAAATGAATGAATGAACGAATGAATGAACAAATGAATGAATGAATGAACTAATAAATGAATAAACGAAGGAACGAATAAATGAAAGAATGAACAATGGAACAAAGGAACGAAGGAATGAATGAACGAATGATGGAACGAATGAACAAACAAACAAACGAATGAATGAATTAAGGAACAAAGGAACGAAGGAATGAATGAATGAACAAACGAGTCAACGAACCAATGAACGAATGAATGAATGAAGGAAAGAATGAACAAATGAATGCACGAATGAACAAAGGAACATAGGAACAAAGGAATGAATGAATGAACAAAAGAGCGAACGGAAAAAAACCCGAACGAATGAATAAACGAAGGAACAAACAAACCAAAAAATGAATGAATGAATGAACGAATGAACAAAGGAACATAGGAACGAAGGAAGGAAGGAATGAATGAACAAACGAGCGAACGAACAAACAAACGAAGGAATGAATAAATGAACAAACGAGTAAATGAACCAACGAACGAATGAATGAACGTATGAACAAAGGAACAAAGGAATGAATGAATGAACAAAAGAGCGAACAAAAGAGCGAACGAACAAACAAACGAACGAATGAATAAACGAAGGAACAAACAAACAAATGAATGAATGAATGAATGAATAAATGAATGAACGAATGAACAAAGGAACATAGGAATGAAGGAAGGAATGAATGAATGAACAAACGAGCAAACGAACGAACAAAGAAACGAATGAATGAATGAAGGAACAAAGGAATGAAGGAATGAACTAATAAATGAACAAACAAACGAATGAATGAATGAAGGAATGAACAAAGGAACAAAGGAACAAAGGAACGAAGGAATTAATGAATGAACAAATGAGCGAACGAACAAACAAACGAATGAATGAGTGAATGAATGAACAAACAAATGAATGAATGAACGAATGAATGAATGAATGAATGAACGAATGAATGAACGAATAAATGAATGAACGAAAGAACGAATAAACGAAATAATGAACAATGGAACAAAGGAACGAAGGAATGAATGAACGAATGAAGGAACGAATGAACAAACAAACAAACGAATGAATGAATTTAGGAACAAAGGAACGAAGGAATGAATGAATGAACAAACGAACGAACGAATGAATGAACGAAGGAATGAATGAATTAAGGAACAAAGGAACGAAGGAATTAATGAATGAACAAACGAGTCAACAAACCAACGAACGAATGAATGAATGAACGAATGAATGAAGGAACGAACAAACAAACGAATGAATGAATTAAGCAACAAAGGAACGAAGGAATGAATGAATGAACAAACGAGTCAACGAACCAATGAACGAATGAATGAAAAAACAATCGAATGAATGAACAAACGAAACAAACGAACGAATGAACAAACAAACAAACGAAGGAATGAATGAATGAACGAAGGAATGAATGAATAATTGAAGGAACGAATGAATGAACGAATGAACGAAGGAATGAATGAACGAAGGAATGAATGAACGAATGAACGAAGGAATGAATGAATGATTGAACGAACAAACGAACAAATGAATGAAGGAACGAATGAATAAATGAAGGAACGAATGAATGAACGAAGGAATGAACAAACGAATAAATGAATGAACGAAGGAACGAACAAACGAACAAATGAATGAATGAACGAATGAACCAAGGAACATAGGAACGAAGGAATGAATGAATGAACAAACGAGCGAACGAACAAACAAACAAACAAATGAAGGAATGAACAAATGAACGAATGAAGGAATGAATAAACGAAGGAACGAACAATGGAACAAAAGAATGAATGAACGAATGAACAAAGGAACATAGGAACAAAGGAATGAATGAATGAACAAACGAGCAAACGAACAAACAAACGAACGAACGAATGAATGAAGGAAAGACTGAACGAATAAATGAACGAATGAACAAAGGAAGGAATGAATAAATGAACAAACGAGTAAACGAACCAACGGACGAATGAATGAATGAAGGAATGAATGAACGAATGAACGAATGAACGAATGAACAAAGGAACATAGGAAAAAGGGAATGAATGAATGAACAAAAGAGCGAACAAGAGCGAACAAACAAACAAACGAACGAATGAATAAACAAAGGAACAAACAAACAAACAAATGAATGAAGGAATGAATGAACGAATGAACAAAGGAACATAGGAACGAAGGAACGAATGAATGAATGAACGAATGAACGAAGGAATGAATGAACGAATGAACGAAGGAACGAATGAACGAATGAACAAAGGAATGAATGAACGAAGGAACAAATTAATGAATGAACGAAGGAATGAATGAACGAAGGAATGAATGAATGAATGAACGAAGGAATGAATGAACGAATGAACGAAGGAATGAATGAACGAAGGAATGAATGAATGAACAAAGGAATGAATGAATGAACGAATGAATGAATGAAGGAATGAACAAAGGAACAAAGGAACAAAGGAACGAAGGAATTAATGAATGAACAAATGAGCGAACGAACAAACAAACGAATGAATGAGTGAATGAATGAACAAACAAATGAATGAATGAACGAATGAATGAATGAATGAATGAACGAATGAATGAACGAATAAATGAATGAACGAAAGAACGAATAAACGAAATAATGAACAATGGAACAAAGGAACGAAGGAATGAATGAACGAATGAAGGAACGAATGAACAAACAAACAAACGTATGAATGAATTTAGGAACAAAGGAACGAAGGAATGAATGAATGAACAAACGAACGAACGAATGAATGAACGAAGGAATGAATGAATTAAGGAACAAAGGAACGAAGGAATTAATGAATGAACAAACGAGTCAACAAACCAACGAACGAATGAATGAATGAACGAATGAATGAAGGAACGAACAAACAAACGAATTAATGAATTAAGCAACAAAGGAACGAAGGAATGAATGAATGAACAAACGAGTCAACGAACCAATGAACGAATGAATGAAAAAACAATCGAATGAATGAACAAACGAAACAAACGAACGAATGAACAAACAAACAAACGAAGGAATGAATGAGTGAACGAAGGAATGAATGAATGAACGAAGGAATGAATGAATAATTGAAGGAACGAATGAATGAACGAATGAACGAAAGAATGAATGAACGAATGAACGAAGGAATGAATGAATGATTGAACGAACAAACGAACAAATGAATGAAGGAACGAATGAATAAATGAAGGAACGAATGAATGAACGAAGGAATGAACAAACGAATAAATGAATGAACGAAGGAACGAACAAACGAACAAATGAATGAATGAACGAATGAACAAAGGAACATAGGAACGAAGGAATGAATGAATGAACAAACGAGCGAACGAACAAACAAACAAACAAATGAAGGAATGAACAAATGAACGAATGAAGGAATGAATAAACGAACAATGGAACAAAAGAATGAACGAACGAATGAACAAAGGAACATAGGAACAAAGGAATGAATGAATGAACAAACGAGCAAACGAACAAACAAACGAACGAACGAATGAATGAAGGAAAGAATGAACGAATAAATGAACGAATGAACAAAGGAACATAGGAAAGAAGGAAGGAAGGAATGAATGAACAAACGAGCGAACGAACAAACGAAGGAATGAATAAATGAACAAACGAGTAAACGAACCAATGGACGAATGAATGAATGAAGGAATGAATGAACGAATGAACGAATGAACAAAGGAACATAGGAACAAGGGAATGAATGAATGAACAAAAGAGCGAACAAGAGCGAACAAACAAACGAACGAATGAATAAACAAAGGAACAAACAAACAAACAAATGAATGAAGGAATGAATGAACGAATGAACAAAGGAACATAGGAACGAAGGAACGAATGAATGAATGAACGAATGAACGAAGGAATGAATGAACGAATGAACG